>CM033456.1:7514607-7890127 GCA_019425755.1 Amaranthus cruentus
TTATTATTATTTTTTTATTATTATTTTTATTATTATTATTATTATTATTATTATTATTATTATTATTATTATTATTATTATTATTATTATTATTATTATTATTATTATTATTATTATTATTATTATTATTATTATTATTATTATTATTATTATTATTATTCATTACTATTATTATTATATTATTATTATTATACTATTATTATTATTATTACTATTATATTATTATTATTATTATTATTATTATTATTATTTTTATTATTATTATTTTTATTATTATTATTATTATTATTATTATTATTATTATTATTATTATTATTATTATTATTATTATTATTATTATATTATTATTATTATTATTATTATTATTATTATTAATATTATTATTAAAATTATAATTATTAATATATTATTATTATTATTATTATTATTATTATTATTATTATTATTATTATTATTATTATTATTATTATTATTATTATTATTATATTACTATTACTATTACTATTACTATTACTATTACTATTACTATTATTATTATTTGTAATTATAAGAATAATTTGTGAATTCAGTTCAAAGAGTTTAGTCGCTTTGTGAATTAGACATAGCAATGTTTTTTATAATTAGTACCACCAAGTTATTAAAATGACCACCATTACGGCCAGATTACCGGTTCTCACCGTTGACCATCATTTTTACACCAACTCCTTTTAAAAATCCACCTTCTTCTTCTTCCTTGCCATAGTTCCTTTCCCTCCCTCCTGAAGCACCTCCATTTTTTTAGAGCTCCATTGATGAAGAAGGCAAAGAACCTCCCTTTTTTTTGTTCGTTCAGTTCATTCTTCTTCTTTGTTTGTTAAGTTCGAAACCCTAATTTTTAAATTCCTAATTTTTTTCATTAAATTCGAACCCTAATTTTTTTTTATTACAGATGCCATTCAATTTCCTTAGCAATGACAAACGAAAGGAATGCTACTGCGGTTATGACGTTACTGTTCAACGTGGATGGACTACCAAAAATCCAGGTCGAAGGTTTGTTGCTTGCCCTGACTATGATGTTTACAATAATTCAAGAGGTTGCAATTACTTCAAGTGGGTGGACAATGAACAAACTGATTGGCAGAAAGATGTAATCTTGAAGTTAATGGAAGAAAGGAGCAAGCTGCAACGGGATGTTGAATTTTTTCAAAGAAAGTTAGAACTGGCTAACAAGAAGATTCAAAAGACAACAACTGATAGAATTATGATATAACACTCCTGAATTTCGAGTAACTAAACTATATTATATTGCATATTAATTCTACCGAAATTTCGGCAGAGTTCCGTTTGAAATATGGACTACCTAAAATATTAATTTCGGACCGACATCCAAAAAAAAAATAAACCTGTTTCAACAAAATATCCATTCAATATTCCAAGTTTCAGCTCCACATAGCTCAATCGCCAACATGTCTCCTAACTCGAACTTTCAGGCGTGTTATTCCACGATTATTTTAAGAATAATCGCTAAGGAAACTATCCAACCAACATCTAAATTATAACTTAAGTTAAACTATTACAACTTAACCAAAAAGATCTAGCGCAGATTAATATTTACACCTTTAAGTCTTAATACTAATTATACATAAAACTAAAGCGGAAAGAAATATTATAACTATTTATACAAAAAGAGTGGACGTAGCTCTCTGCCCATACCCCGACTCTAACCTTCAGGTACCTGCATATAACGACATGTAATATCAGCCAAACAGGCTGAGCTAGATTCCATACTATGAATCCAAACATATATACTGATAGGATACATTACATATATATACTACAAATCATTTACCTTTGCAAACACAAAACGATAAATATATATATATATATATATATTAATACGTAAAAAAAAAATCATTTTCACTTCATTTTCTGTTTTCATAAATAAAACACGGTTCCATTTTCTTTAATAAATCATTCTCTTTCACAATCTTAAAATCACCAATCAAATCTATGGAATGGAACGAACTTTACTTCCATTGGGCTAGCTAGGCCCTCCGGATAACTATTAGACAAAGATCCCTAGTGTGCACACCCCACAAACGGCCAAACCGTAGCAGAAGATCTAAGTCCGAGGTACTGATCAACGTACCCCCCAACTATTATGTAGTGTCAAGATTATCCCGACGAGGTTCCAATTCCTTGAGACACCACAAAGGTAATCCCAACCGTATTAACACATTAAACAATCTATAACTTTTCTGTAACTATTCTATGATTTCAAGGTTTGAAAAACCACTTTCTATATTAAGAAGAGCATCTCCTTATGCTGAAACCAATCTCAGCTAAAGAGAAAGATACATACCTTTGTACTCTTTTCTCGTCATTAATAAAAATTCGAGTAAGAAATCTAACCTTTTTAAATTACGGCAAACCAACTAGCACGATCAATACGGCTCCTCAATGAAATCGGTATCTACAATATAAACATGTATGTGTTTAATAATCGATGGTAGATTTGACTTGACTAGCTAATGAACTTTGTTTAATTTTATTTTTATGAAATATCAACTTTTTATTTGAATTTAATATAACCTATAAGTATAATTAATGTAATTAAACCACCAAGTATTTTTAATAACGTACTATCCAAGATACAAAAACACTCTTTTAGTTTTATAATCAATAATAAAACTCTAATTTAATGTTTAAATTTCAGCAGAAACTTAAAATGGGCATAACTTCCTCTATACTGATCCAAATTATGTGTGTCTTGAGCCTATCTTGGGTAAAATGTCGATACGAACAACTTTTGTGAAATAGCATTTTTGCTAAAAACGTCCAGAAACGGCTAAAATCCATATTTTTCGAAACTGCCAGAAATTCTTAAGAATTTTTTCTAGATCCTAATTCAAGATAAATGATAGAAAAATTACTAATCTAGGTTACTAATAAACACATAATTAACTCTTCATTACAACTTATTCATCCATTGAACCTTAACATCAAAAAGCCCCAAATCAATTTCATAACATAAACCCTAATTTGTAAAACTTAACAAAAATCAAAATTAAATGAAGAATGGAACTTACCCACACCAAAGAAGGTCGAAAACTATCAAAGTTTGAGAAAATCGCCTCTTGAAAAAGCCCCTAACGCACCAAGATCTAAAATTTGAAAGCTTTTTCTAGAAAATATGATGTATTATACTTGTAAGATCAACAAAACTACGGATATTATAAGGATTAAGATGAAAGGTGAAAGAAAATAAGGAGAAAGCAAATTACTAAGAGGGAGAAGATGAAGTTTAGACTCAAGTAAGGGAAATGGCGGTGAGAATACCGTGTTTCATTCCTTTATCTTACTTTTTTTTTTAAATTTTTTTTTATTTAATTGTAATACTACCCATTTACTTATTATCATTAATTATATAATACATTTCTTTATAGTTATCTATATTACTTAAATTATTATTATTACTATCATTATTTTTTTTTTATTATTAATATTTTTATAATATCCAACATTAGTTATATTCCTTAAAATTTGGAGTGTTACATATGATGAAGATGCTTTACCCGCAAAGGGTTTGGAGATGTGGATTGATAATGAATTGTCTAGTTGTAGTTCTTGCTGTGATTTTGATTCTTAGTTACCTTATGTAGGAATATGGAGTGAATAGAACTATAAGTTATGCTCTGTTTTGTAATCGAATATGGCTAATGTATGGTGTTTTGTAATTCAAAGTTTACTAATTGGAATGCAAATCTTAGAATGATTCTTCCATAATTATACTTGTCCTTAATATTCAACTGTACAAATGATTAAGCAAACCTGTTCTTCTACAGTTGCCAAAAAATTACACCCATTGTTCATTCAAAATTACAACTACAAACAACATACTTAATTGTTCATACAACAAAACAATACATAATCCTACTTAAAAATTTACATATTGGAGTCTAAACAAAAACAGGAGCAGGGATGTCTGGATACTCAGCATCATTCGCAACTGTTGATGCTTGAGACAAATTTGCAGCTGATGCTTGAGAAAGATTGATGCTTCCCTGCACAAAGACATAAGCATGTTAGAAATTGAAAACCCAATTACTTATAAGTCACAATTCATGAACATAATGCAACATTATCTGTGTAGAACTTTGAGACCTAAGCCTTTTAGCCCTTTGTTTTTCAACAAAAGGGTCATCTTGCACTGGCCTCCCCCCTTTTCCCTTGGATTCAAGGACTTGACTTGCTGTGCATTTTCTCTTGTTGTGACCCAATTGCCTACACACAGAGCATCTACTCTTTTTTCCAACCTCTCTCCCTACCTTTTCAGCCCCAATATTCAGTTTCTTTGTTGTTTTCTTTTCATCAGGCTCAAGTCTTCTTTTCTTCTTTAAGGGTCTTCCAGGAAGCTTCTTAAATGGTGGTGGATCAGGCTGAGTGTGTTGTGTTGTGTCCCAATCAGAGGGTCCAGGCATGGGCTTAATAATAGGGAAATAAGCCTTTCCATATGTAGCTTTGCTGTAATACTCATGGACAAACTCCTCAGGATTACCCCTACTCTCCATGATTGTTGCATAGGCATGATGATAAGGAATTCCAGTTAGTTGCCACCTGTAGCAGGTGCAAGTCCTCTCAGCCAAGTCTACTATGCATGTGTTTTCTTTGTAGTCCACCTCAAAAAGGGTGCTGCTAGCAACCCTTACTGCATAACCTTTGTATGCCTCTCTGGCCCAATCAAATTGCTTCTTTACATAGGGCAACAACCCACCCTCCATGGCCAAAACACCTTCTGTCTTGCTGTGATGCCTCTGCATAATATACCTTCGCATCCATTCCATGTGTGTGAGGATTGGCTTATCCCACTCTGGATACCTTCTCCATACTTCAAGATATCTAATTGCCAAAAATTTGCTAGTAACCTTCCTAGTTTCGTGCTTACTCCAACATTGATGATCTAACCTACAAGTCTTTATCTGCATTGTCTCTTCTTGTTTTAATTTGCTAGCATGAATAAAAAAACTACAATTTTTCTTGTCACATGTACACCTACTTCTCATAGAACGTTTCTTATTCCATGGACACTTCTCGAATCTATCAACACAAATTGCATCAAATCTGGTTTTATTGTTATGCAAAGAAAAGAAATCATATTTGTTTTCTACAGCATGCTGCTGAACTGCTGTCCTAAGAACCTCAACATTGGGAAAAATCAAACCAACTTTCAAAGTGATTTTCCTTCCAAAATCAGTCTCAGGGTTAAAGACTGGATACCTTCTTTCTCCTTCCTCTAAATCCTCTCACAATAGCTCCTCAGAAGCATAATGTTGCTCCTCATCATCAGACACACTCTTACCCACATCCTTCTCTACTTGACCAAACCAACCCTTTGCTGCACCCTTGTTTATGTCATCTATAATAGTTTCTCCAACTTTTTCAGTGAACAAATCTGCATCTTTCCTATCATCAAAATCATCATCTTCAAGATCTATGTCAGACTCATCACTTCAATCATCCTCAAACACTAATTTTCTAGCTTTAGGCTTGGGCTTGGGCTTGATCTTTTGCTTACCCTTGGATTTTTTGGGTTTACTAACAGGTTTTTTAATTGGTGATTTAGGTGGACTACAAACCCTAATTGTCGAAATTGAACCCAAATCAAAAAAAAGATGCATACTTTACTTAATAAAGCAAGAAGGAAGTGAGAAGAAGTTACCTTTATCCAAGCTCACTGCGCATCAATGGCGGATTCCAATGGAAGAAGGTTGCTTCTAAAAAGGGAAAGTAAGTGGCGATGACAGTGATAGTACTTTATATTTTTAACAGTAAAAAATTAAATTTGGTGGTTTAAATGCTATATGGTGATGGTGGTTTAAATTTGGTGGGTTAAATAGTAACTAACCTGGGTTAGAAGAAGGGAAGGAGGGAAAGTCAAAGGTAAAAATGCTGGTCAACGGTGAGAACCGATCATTTGGCCGTAATGGTGGTCATTTTCAAAACTTGGTGGCTGTGATTCGCAAAAAAAAAAAACAAAACTTCGCGGCTGTAATTCACAAAACGACTAAACTTTGCGGCTGTAATTGACAAATTATTCTAATTAAAATGCAAAACGGTACACTTTCTCTTCCAACACCACCACCGCCATTAAAAACTCTTTTTTAATGGGTATTTTTAGTAAATAAAGGAGGAATTTTATGATTAATAAGTTGTTTGTGATGTTATTAAACGAGGGGTTTTAATGGTGGTGATGATGGTGGTGGTGGTGTTGATGAAGTGGGAGAATAGAGGTCATGGGGGTGGGTTAGAGAGAGATTGGGGAAGAAGGTTTAATTAGGGATAATTGGGTAATTAGGTTTGATTAATGAATTTAAGTGAAAGTCAAAGGTCATTTACCTTGGTCAACGATCATTTAGCAGGTCATTTGGTAAAGTGGTTGTATCAATGTCGTGTTTGGTAATTTGAAGGCTATTGTTTGAAAAAAAAAACTTTGAGACTGTTTATTTGAAATTAAGTAAATTTTAAGGTTGTAGTCGGTAATTTTTTCTCTAAATATATATGGAAGTAACTTTACTTTGAAATTTCATCTTTGAAAATTTAATAGTTATATGATGGCTAACCTTTCATTGGATAAATTTAAAGATGATTGATATGTTAACATTGGACATTATCTTGAAATTAAATATTATCAATTATAATATAATACAATCTCCGTCCTATATAGTTTGAAGCAAAGAGAAAATTGTTGTTTTTTTAAGAAAAAGGTAGATAATGGTAATAAATAAAGAGAGAGAATAAATTATGTGGTTAAAATTAAAAGTGAGTTAAAATGTATGAATGAAATTACTGATTATTAAAAAGTGGTGGACCATAGTCCAAAAATAAAAATAATACAAATTAAGTGGAACAAACAAAATAGAAAATGCTGCAAATTAAGTGAAACGGAGCCGAAGCTTATTTACATGAGAGCTATAGTTAAAATTTGAGGTTTTCCATCAATGATTTGTTGGGTAATTAAGTTTTCAAAATTAGGCAGCATAATTAAGGATGTGACATTACTTTCCCATATACATTTCATTTATTGATTCATAGTTTGTGGAAAAGCATCTTGATAACGACGTCGTTGCTTGAATTCTGGAAACATAACATGTAAGCCCATTTCTGACAATTCATTGTGTATACTTATCTTATTTTAAGGTGAAAGGTTAATCTTTAATTTGGTTAATAATTAATTATTCTTAATAAAACAAAATTATCACTATTTATCGTACGATTTGGATATTATTTATTATTATGTGGCACTATCAGAAATATTGATGGTTAGTGGGGGTGAATCTAGTGATAGTGTTGAAATATTTTACTATGAATTATTAGGCTCACAATTATTATACGTCCCAACTTTTAATTAGCCTAGCTTGGTTATGATCGTTGTTACTCCCTCCAACTCAATTTAATTATCCCATTTAAGTTGGACATGGATATTAAGAATGGAATGAGGTCCATCAAAAAGGTAGTAGTTGGGGTATTTTATAAATTATTTTAAAATAAATTTTCCTATAAGGTATATTTGCTAAAAATAAAACTATTTAGGAAAAATTATCGAGAAACATTCAAACTATTCATGATTTTCCTACAATAATCTCATTTATTGATTAAACATGAATAATCCCAACTTTGAGGGGCATTTTTCAAGAGTAAACTCGGTGACCGGATGACTTGCTATAACAAGTTTTATTTTTTTAAAAAAAGATAAATTAAAATAAAATATCGAAAAAAAGTTAAAAAAATATTCATAAAAAATTTATGATAATTTTAATTATTTAGAATTTTTTATGTAAATTTTCAAAAATATTTTCTAATTTTAAATTAATATTTAATTTATTTTTTTGGTGAATTACCTACTATAGCAAGTCATCAGGTTACCCAAGTTTACTCTAGGAAAATACCCCTCAAAGTTAGGATTATTTATAGTTAATTAATAGGTGAGATTATTATAGGAAAATTATGAATAGTTTGGATTATTCTAGGTAATTTTTCCAACTATTTATTATTTATAACAATCCTTAAAACTTTTTTATAAGTCAAAAATTAAAAATAAGTAATGGTTGAATTTATTATCAACAATTATATCGAATTAGTAGATTTTTTTAATTTAGAATAGAAATAGTTGACTTTAGTTTCAAAGGTGGAATGAATATTGGTTTATTTTTTATAAATTTTCCAAAAAATATTTAATTTGATTAACAATGCATATAAAAGGTGACTGTTTTGTACATTTTATGATATTGCCCCAGATTAGTCCAACGTGAAAAATTAATGCGAGGTCAATAGATATTTTGTTTGGATCTGATTTACAATTATTGTTATTTGGACTAGAGTAGCTTTCTCTTTACTATTAAGGATTAATTTATGAATTATGCAGTACACTTTTGACAACTCTAAAAGAATAAATGTAATTTTTTAATTAATATACTATTTAATTTAATTTCTTAAACTTAAAGGGATCGGAATATAAAGTGTGTTTCTGTTATGAAACGGTCAAATTTGTAAAGGGGCATTTAACAGTACAACAGTCTACATAATTTGCTTTTAGTGGGATATATTTAGCGACATTTAATTTAAATGTCGCTATTTCAAATTTCTTATAGTGTATATAGAGGATTTAGTGGTATTTGCCCTTTATCAGCATATAATAAAAAGTCACACTAAAGCCTTTTGCGACATACTCCCTCCGTTCCTTAAAGAAATTCACACTTTTCATTTTGGAGTGTTTCAATTGTTGTTCCCATAAGGAATCTTTCCATTTATATCACAAATTTTGGACAAAAATAACCTCACCTATCCTCATTTTAATATTTTAATAATGATAATGGTCCCCACATATCTTCCACTAACTCCATTTTAGCATTTTTATATTCCTTATGGTCCCCACATGTTTCCTACTGTCTTCATAAAAACATTTTTTAATTAGTTGTGGTTCCCATATTTTTTCCACTAACTTTCTTTTAATACTTTTTTTTATTTTTGTGGTCCCCACTTTCCTCCATCAAATTTATTATTCAATAAAATAATATCTCAACTATCTAAAAGATTTCACTTTTCTTAATTCCCGCGAATATTTCCAATGAGAACATCAATAGTAACAGAGGGAGTAAGATTTAGTGGCATTTCTCCCAAATGTCACTATAGATTATAGTGACAATTACATATGCCACTAAAGACCAAATAAAATGTCGCTAAATCACTTTATAATGGAACTTAAAAGAAAAACTAATAACTATTACACTAAAAATATGAATCAGTGACATTTTTTTAATGCCACTAAATTCAATATCGCAAAAAGTTAAATTTGTTGTAGTGTAAGAGGGAAGTACCTTCAAATTAAGGAAAGTGAGATGATATGACCGCCATGAGTGTTGTACCTGCAACAAAAAAAGAGGCTAAATTGAGGGCTGATGTCCTAAAAAAGCCTTTCGATGCTCAAGTCAGTTCAAAAAAGGAAGTAGTAAGTGTAAGTGTTACTATGATAGTAGAATTGCGTAACCTTATTTCTGTAGAAGGATGTTGTATTTAAAGGAATCTTCATATGGAGGTTGTAACCGCTGGTCGGTCATTTCTGTACCAATACCTTTTGGAGAACATGATTACGGAAGTGGCATAGTGGCAAATGTTATCGGAGATGGTGGGCAGTTATCTGTAGAGGTGTCTTCAATTGGAGGGAAACTAAATAACTGTAGTACAACTGTTGAATACATATGTAACTTTGACCATGTTTGACTATAAGGATTATTGACCTATACGTTTAATTGTTGACCCATTGACCAAGGGCATTTTGGGTATTTTGAGTGAGTGACATTTCTAATCCCCAACATTGGCCCCACGTACAGGACAAGAGATGATACCCGATCAAAGGGACGATCTTGGTCTTTATGCGGAAAGATCGAATTGAAAATGCTTGAATAATAAATCGATTGGTTCTCCTTATACCTCACCATAAAATCTCAATGACTCGGATTTTTTATGTCACGGACTTTGGATGTCTCGGACTTTGAATGTCTCGGACTTTGAATGTCTCAGACTTTTTAAGGTGTCACCAAGTCTAGCTTTTGCTTGGATTTTTCAACATCCCCTTAAGGTCCGAGTTTTATGTCTCGGATCTTCATATGGAGCTTAGTTTGACTCCCCTTAAGGTAACAAAGTGAGGGTCCGGCTTATAGAAATCTCGGACTTTTGTTCAACACTTAGTTGAATTTGGCCCCAAATCTTTTGGGCCAATAGGGAGGGTCCGACTTATAGAAGTTTCGGACCTTATTTCAACTCTTAGTTGAATTTGGCCCCGACTCTGTTGAGCCAATATGGGGTCCGACTTATAGAAGTCTCGGATCATGATTACATACTTTGAATTTTTGACCCAACACTTTGTACCTTGTTATAAATGAGGATTCTACTTTGATCGTTTAGAGAGGTAGAATCAAATCGCTAAAATCGAATCGAAGAATCGTATGATTCTACAAATAAACTTATATATAGTAAAAATATCTAATTTCTTATCATTATTATCCAATTCAAAAGTTTAAATTTATAAATTAAAGTTTCGTTGACTTTATGTTTAAGAATATAATGAAAACTTTTCAATAATTAGTTTTAATCTTCATACCGATTAAAAAATTTAGTTTTTAAAAAAGTTTTCATGATGAAAAATTTGAAATTTATGTGTATATGTGAAAGAGATTAGTAAAAGATGGTGCATAAGAAAAATTAAAAATAATTCATACTAAATTAGTAGAATCGGATCGTTAAATCATAGAATCGGAGAATCGTGTTAGGATTCTACCTCTAAAAACTTTATGCCAACTAGAATCGTAAGAATCTACAACTTTAAGATTCTACCTGCGATTCAAATCGTTCGCTTGTTTTTGGATCGTAAAATCGTAGAATCGTAAATCAAAATCGTGATTTTAACAACAATGCTCTGTAGGGCCAATAGGGGGTCAGACTTATAGAAGTCTCGGACCATATACAAGGCTTGACTTGATTTTGGCCCCAACAATTAGCAGGGCCAATAGAGGGGTCCGACTTATAGAAGTCTCGAACCATGATTCAACACTTAGCTTGATTTTTGCTCCAACACTCTATATGGCCAATAGGGGTCCTACTTATAGAAGTCTCGGACCATGAATAGATACTTAGTTAAATTTCGGCCCCAACACTCTGCAGGGACAATAAGGGGTCCGACTTATAGAAGTCATGCACCTTATACAAGACTTGCCTTGATTTTGGCCCCAACACTTTGTATGGCCAATAGGGGTTCTGACTTACAAAAGTCTCGGACCTTATACAAGACTTGGCTTGATTTTGGACCCCAACACTTTGTAGGGCCTATAGGGGCTCCGACTTATAAAAGTCTCGGACTTTATAAAAGACTTGGCTTGATTTTGGTCTAACCACTCTATAGGGCCAATAGGGAGTCCGACTTATAGAAGTCTCGGACCATTATTCAACACTTAGCTTTATTTTAGCCCCAACACTCTGTAAGGCCAATAGGGGGGTCCGACTTACAGAAGTTTTGGATCATGATTATATAGTTAGTTGAATTTTCGCCCCAACACTCTGCAGGGCCAATAGTGGGTCCGACTTATAGAAGTTTTGGACCTTATACAAGACTTGGCTTGATTTTGGCCCCTACACTCTGTATGGCCAATAAGGGTGATGTGCAAATTTATCTTACCGCAAGCGCACGGTGTACGTGTAGTCGCGGGTCGAACACAAGGAAGCTTGGGACAATGGACTTTACGATTTCGGTTGATTAAATTGCTAAGGGAATAAAAATGTTGATTGATTTTGAACTAATAACTAAGAATGCAATAATTAAAATGGGTTTAAACTATATGATGAGGGAATCTAGGGTGTCGGGAATCCCCTAAAGTCTTGCATGATCCAATTCTCATTAGTGTCTATGAAATGTCGGATTAATTGTGTGATTAAATTTGATCTTGTTAATCTCAAACTCTCGCTCTATTGATTAACTATTAGATTTAGACCCTATTAATTCAATTCTCACACGTTAATTTTATTGAACAAATTAATAAGAATTTAACTAAAGTTTACCCTAAAACAAAGTCGATCCCAATCTCACACGCTAGTTCTATTGAATGGTCCGACAAAGCATATTTAATTTAGAGTTAATTAGCACAATTTAATCACTTTAATCCATAGTTTCATAGACACATCCAAGAATCAATTCATGCTCAACTAATAGGTTCAAACCCTAACCCTAGAAAATGGATCTACTCACTAGACATAATGAATGCAATAAATACTAATTCAAATTCAATGCTAAACATGAATGATAATGAGATAAAACTTAAACTAGAATGAGCAATGATGCAAAAACTTAATAATAATGACAATAAATACTAAACAATAATGGAGAAAGAAAACAAATTAAACTTCTTATTAGAAAAGGATTGATTAAAGCAACTAGAATTCAAAATTCAATAAGAAAAACTTAAACTAATACAAGTGATTAAAATCAAAGATTAAGAACAAAGGAAACTTACAACTTGAAGAAAGATTAAACCAAAGGTTAGATTAATGTTCTTGAAATTAAACTAATACTAAGAGTAATTGAAAGGCTCAAGTTTATGGAAATCTAAGGAAAACTAAGTAAAAATTCAAAGAGGGAAAAAGAAGAACCCTAATCAGGATTAAGAGTCCTATTTATACTAATAAGGTAATTAACATTAAGCCCAAAGAAAGCCCAATGAAAATCACGCTAAAAACCTGAATTAAGACCTTGCCGAGTCGGCTGCCCAAGAATCTTGCCCATAGCCGAGTCGGCTTTTGTCTCTGGAAATTCAATGATCTTGTCAGTCGACTTCGCCGAGTCGGCGTCCACGAATTGGGATCAACCGCCGAGTCGGCTAACGCTACTGGAAAACTGATGCCTTTTGCTTCGATGACCGCCGAGTCGGCGATTCCTTCATGTTCACTATCGCCGAGTCGGCGAATGCTACTGGAAACTTGGGTGATCTTTTTCTTTCACAGCCGAGTCGTCGAGGCTATTGGCACCCTCAGCCGACTCGGCTTTTGTCTATTGGATTGTTTTGTTGCTAAAATTTGTTCTTTTGATCGTGACTTGGTTCGATTGATAGCTCGATTCGATCGTATAACCCTGTAGACACGATTAGCATCGAAAACCCACAAAAAGTAGCTCAAAATTACATAATTCACCCAAAACCCATACTCTGACCCTGAGATACCAAAATAAAGTGAAACCGAACGAAATTAACCCAAATCACCTTCAAAACACCGCAAAGGAGCGTGAAAATAGAAACGATTAGTGCAAATAATTGCACTTATCAAAGGGGAACTTATAGAAGTCTCGGACCTTATACAAGACTTAGCTTGATTTTGGTCCAAACACTGTATAGGAACAATAAGGTGTCCGACTTATAGAAGTCTCGGACCATGATTCAACACTTAGCGTGATTTTTACCCCAACACTCTGCAGGGCAGATAGGGGCTCCGACTTATAGAAGTCTCGAACCTTATACTAGACTTGGCTTTATTTTTAGGGGTTTTCATTAGTGAATAAATAGTAATTCTCAAGAGCGTTAATGGTAATTATAAATGCTCACCTACCCAATCATTTTCAACACTTTTCCAAAAATCTTCTAGTGAGAGAAAATTTGAAAGTTTTTCAACTCAAAATCCAGTGTGAGAAGCTCTGACAGTTGGCGATTTTTGACAACATTTCATACTAGGTCAAAACTTTTCAAACTAGGGATGCCCTAATTTCTTGCTTTTTCTCATAAATTTCTTGATTATTTAGTGAATATTCAATTGAATTACATAAATCCTTCAAATAATCTTCAAATAATCTTAATTGATCTTCAAGGTGTTCTTGAAGATCTTCAAACTGTTCTAGTTTAGATAGCCTTTGATCTTTGTTTGTATTATCTCCCAATTTTTCTGTTTATACACTTATACTTGTGAAATGGAGACACCATACTTAGACAAACTGTGTAAGAAAATGCCCCAACTTATGAATAAAGACTCGAAATTTAGTACTCCAAAAAGGAAAAGAGTTGATTTTGATGAGTCGGATGATGATGGCCCTAGTTATCAAGTGAATCCGCATTATGAATCAATTCCAAGTGATGATGAGTTTGATACCTCGCCCATTTATCCCCAGGAAACAATAATGCCATACTCTTGGGAGGTGTCTTTGGCATTTGCTTCAGGATACTTAAGAATTTAACCTAAACTTTTAGAGATGGTTCATGTAGATAAAAAGAAGATAGCGGAACAAAAATGTTCACTGAGCCGGGACAATGCAGAGAAGCTTACTCATCCGTTTTATATTCCAAATCGGGGCCCTCTTAACTACTTTATTGATATTAAGACGATGGAATTTTCAGATAGTGACCGACGTTGTATGTCGAGGAGATGGGGTTTACTCAACGGGTATGATGTTTTGAAGCCCGAGCTATATGACACGGTCAAGTATCCTATGGAGGATGCATTGCAGTCTATGATAAGGCGTTCGAATTAGGGTTCAGGTTTCCCTTACACCCCTTTGCCCGAGAAATACTTGGATTTTTTAACATAACAATTGCCGAGTTGTATCCCAATTCTTGAGGATGTATAACTGCTTTCATTTTAGTAAGTAGGATAATGGGTTTGAACTTTGAACCCTAGTATGACGGCCTTTCATCATATTTACCAGGCTAGGTTATGTAGTTCAAAGACCAATGGAGCAGGATAGATCACCTTCTCCCACCGACGATCTTTCAAATTAGTCGGGGTCTTACCTGATAGTAATAAACATTTTAGGACGAAATTCGGATATTTGTATAGTAGACGTGGATGCAATTTTAAGACAAGTTTTGATACAGATCCCAAATTGGAGGACTTTAATAACCATGCCCCCATTTGTAATCAAGAGGAGGCTATCATTGTTCGATATACCCGAATGACTGTAAAGTTGGATCGTAAACCGGTCTTTGTCCAAAGGAACTGGATTCCGAAAAGATTGGACTTGAAGAAGGAACTTCTGCTGTCTGGTTATGATATTAGTTTGAAGGTTGATAATAGTAAGTATCTCGAATCTGTTCCTTTTTGTTATACTTTGTTTAAGTTTAATATCATACTTCAAACCTTAAAATGCGAACTTCAAAGTCTAAAATTGCCAAATTTAAACCTCCTCCAGAACTCAATTGCAAGACTTAGATTACCTAGCAAACAAACATATTATTTTAAAACTTAAAGATTTGATGCAAAAATTACACGACCTAACTATAAAAATTAATACAATTATAAGTGAATCATGTTATCTCGTATTGAACAATAATACTTAAACAACAGAGGCAAAATGAACTACATAGAGTTCAAGGTGATGGAAACTTAAAGCACCATTTCTACACTAACATTTCTACACTAACATTTCTGGCCTTTTCCTTCATTTTAACAAAGAAAAAGATCATTTATATCAAAAGATTGTATAGTACGATTAAATTTCAAAGAAACATAATATTATTCTATACATAACCGCACAAAAAACTGTGGAAACTAAAAGTCCAAAAGTATCAACTTCTACTTCTCTAAGGGGGTGTTTGGTATGGGAATATAAAATCTAATGGAAAGGGAAATGATAAATAAGAGTAAGGGTAAAGGTATGAGTTGTAGTTATATGTTGTTTGGTATGAAAAATATAAGGGAAACACTTAATTAATCATAGTTAGAAAATTTGTTACTTGACATAAATGGGTGGTAATAAAGTAAGGGTATCCATTACCCTCAAGAAAGGGATTGGATTAACCTAATATCATACCAAACAAAATATATGAAGTAAAGGTAATTGAATCCCTTACTTAGTATGAAAAAACTCATACCAAACACCCCCTAAATGGAATAATAACAAATGGAAATTATTTGGCTAAATTCAACTTCAATAAGCCTCAAACCCCTAGTTGTTTGACAACTTGTGTGTGTATCTCAATATATGCAACTTTATTCTTCCCATCACAGTTATCAGAATTCTAATTCTTCTCTACGATTCTACGATCTTACGATCTTACGATCTAAAAATAAGCAACCAATTCGAATCGTAGGTAGGATCTTAATGTTGTAGAATCGTGCGAACCTACCTAGCTCAAGAGTTTTGGTGGTTTGATCATAACACGATCCTACGATCCAAAGATCTGATTGTACAAAAAGGTTTGCTAATTAACGTACAACAGCTTTAAATCTTTGAAATTAACGTTTGCTAATATTTGAAATTAACGTTTGCTAATGTTTTGCTAACGTTTTATGTACAAAAAGATCGCGGTGGAACAATTTGTTAAACCTTAAGGTTATCACATGAATTTTTTTGAAGTTTTGATTACCAGGTAGAAAACGCAAAATCTCAAGTTTAGCGCGTCAAATTTTCGTATTTCTTATGACCAGATCTTGATAATAGTGCATTGTAGTTGTTATTCCTTTTCATTCGACATAGTACTCGTTATCCTTTTTTTCATGTCTCCAACTCAAACTCAGCATTATCTTTCTCGCACTTAAAGTAATGTTTGTTTGTTTTCTTCAGGAAAAAAAAGTAATGTCTGTTTGATTTAAAATTCGAAAATTATCTATAATAATTTAATTTTTTATGATTTTTCTATAATAATTTCACCGTTTGATTCATCATGAATAATTCAAATTTGAGGAGGTATTTGCCTAGGGCAAACCCCATAATCGGATGAAAAATAAAAATAAATTGTAATAAAAATGTTTAAATTTTTTTTACTTTTTAATCTTTAAGAATTTTTTATTTAAAGTTTCAAAATTTTTTTGTCTAATTTTACATTAATTTTCAGTTTAACTTTTTAGTAAATTACTTAGTATAGCAGGTTATCCAGTTACCTGAATTTACTCTAAGAAAACACCCTGTAAAATTGAAATTATTCATGCTTAATAAATAAAGGGGTTACAACAGAAATATCACGAAAATATTAGATTATTCTAGGAAATATTTTCTTTAAAATTCTCATATAATATGGTCTTAAATTGGACAAAACAATGAAATTAAATTAATCAAAATATTAGTTTCGTACTTAAAATGTCAAATTTTAATTTTATTGTTTAATAGTATTTATACTTTAAATATAAAAATACCCACATGATTATTCAAAATAGTCAATTTAAACATATCTCATTGTCAGACTATCTCATTTA
The DNA here is from genome assembly GCA_019425755.1 of Amaranthus cruentus. Classification (NCBI taxonomy): domain Eukaryota; kingdom Viridiplantae; phylum Streptophyta; class Magnoliopsida; order Caryophyllales; family Amaranthaceae; genus Amaranthus; species Amaranthus cruentus. Next base: position 7,531,804 of record CM033456.1, read on the forward strand.
ATAAGTCGTCGTCGTCGTCATCATCATCATCATTATCATTATCATCATCATAATACCCTGTGTATCCCGCTCATAGAGATCTATGGACAGGGTCTGGGAAAGGAAGAACGGTTGCAATTCATACCCATAAAGGAGAACAAGGCCAAAAGAAGTTCCCTGGCTCGAGAGAGATAAATAAAACGCAATAGATAATAAATATGTAAAAAAATAATAAAACTAAAAAGAGAACGATACTCCTAATAATAACAATAGAGACAAGACAAGCAAGAGAACAAAGACCCCAAAAGATACTCTAAAGGAAATCAGTAATCTATTCTCTGTAATTTTCATTTAATAAGTGTTCTCTTTAATTTGAGTAAGAACATTTCTACTTACAAACAATCTTATATGCAACCATTTCATCATTACATTGCTTTATATAATCTGTAAATTAATCTTATTAATCACTTTAAACTTTAAATTTTTAAGTGATTATATATAGTTTTTAAATGACCACTTTAATACTATTAAAAATTATAAAAATACGAAAGTTAATGTCAAACAAAGGCAAGCCTTTGGCAAACCTAAAGCATACGTTGGAACAACTTGATAATGTCCGGTGTACCAACCTCTTGGACCCAAACAATGGGACATAACTTAATGCCCCGATCTTGAATTTTTAGAATGATTTTGTTTGTCCTCTAAAATTCTCCAAAATCTACATTCAATTGCTTTAAAGTATACTCCATTTGTTGCTAAGATTTTGTATCAATAATTTTTAATCAAATATAATAATTCAATAATTAGAAAAATTGTCCATAATAACCCCACCTATTGTCTATTTGCAGTGAATAATCTCAACTATTTATTATTTTTAAACAATTCAACCTTTGCATATTATTTTCTAACACCACCCATTTCCATGTTTTAACCGATTATTGTAAGTACTATCTTATATTATTTGTTGGTCTTATCCCCTACTCCTCTTTGTTGTTAGGTACCTATAGTAGTCGGTTAAAATGTAAAAATGGGTGTTGTTAGCAAATAATATACAAAGGTTGGATTATTTAAAAATTATCAATAGCAGGGATTACTCACAGTAGATGGACAATAAATAAGATTATTTTGGACAATTTTTCCTAAGTAATTTTAAAAAAAAAAATTATTAATAATTTTATTGTTGAGATGAATCATATCATATCATCATATCATACAATCTAATAAAAAGACTGTATAATTCCACCGTGAAATTCTCAAAGTAATTTGTTATATGGAATAACTCTTACATATACAAACTCTATAGCCAACCCTCAAATAAAAAAATAGAAATAAGTAAGTTGGAGGTTCAAATCCCTTTCTAAATCTTTTTATCAACTCGAAATTTTTAGCATTAACACCAAGAATTTTAAATAGACCTAACTAGAAAATCATTGAACCCAACAAAATTATTTAATAGTACACCTAATAAAATTATTCTACCTTATTAATTAATAATGGCTTATTAGAATTTTCGTGGAAACACAAATTTTTTATACAATAAAAGATGCTTAATGATTTAGATAATAAACAATGCACCCTCTAAAAAATGAAATAAAGTTTTTCCAATGGGGAGGAATACAACTTATATTCATGCCAAAGTTTCAGTAACATGCTCATTAATAATTCAAACAATTCAATATAAAGTGAGGAATAAAAACCCATATTGAAATAAAGGCTCATAATCTATTTATAATCACAACGGGAAGATTATAATATGAATTGAATCAATTTCAGTGACACTCTAAATTAAAGTGTCTTTGACAATGTCGGAAGGTTCATATGATAATGGGGACATGAGAACTTGAGGTTATATTATATACTTCTTACGTTCTAAAATACCAGCATCTGATTATGACATGTTGTGTTAGAAAATGTCACAATCAGTAGCAAGTATAATAAATCGGAGATAGTACTAAATAATAAGCACTTTTACTAATTGTCGGCTCTCTTTTCATTGTGTCACCACTCTTTATATATTAAATTTCCAAAAGTATATTTAATAATTTTATAACTCTATCTCTCTGACTTTTCTCAAAAAACGTTATAAACTAAAATTAAACATCAAAACAATATAATTGAGAAATTTGATCATTTAATTAATCTATTAATTAGTTAATTCATTAACTAAAAACTATTTGATACATATTTGCGTGCTTTTAGTTAAATAATGTGATTTTCTTATTAAAAGTTATGGCCAAAATAGTGAACATGAATCAAATTTCAGTTCTTAGAAGCAAACTTTAAACGATCTTTATTTCTCGGTTATCGAAATTGGTATATAATATATTGTTGGGACGCTCTTGAAGTCTTGTTTATAATGTCACAAATCTCTTATTAATGTGATCTTCCAATTAAAAGTTATGGCCAAAATAATAAACATGTATCAAATTTCAGCACAAAAGTTTTGCTTTACGAACACTATTCTTCTCTTCAATTTACTTCTCTTATTAGTAAACAATCTCCAATCGAGCTAAAATTAAGTATTATATATTGACATAAAAATATAACTATTTATTAAATATATAAATAATTCACACAAAATGTGCAAATATGTCATTTTTTCATTTTTCATTAAAATTTAGTATTTTTAAAATTTAATTGTTATTAATAATTTTAGATTAATAATAATAAATTTTTATTTTATAATTATAAATGATTTCAATGGCCTTTCGTAATTTTATAAAAAGTGACCACACAATAAAATATATAACAACATTAATAAATAATTAAAATAGTTAAAAGGTAATGGTCTAATAAACTTTTTTTTGTCCTTTGTGTTTAAATCATAATATATCTCTCACATAATTTTATAGTCCAAATTCGAACACACATAAACATTAATATAGGTGTTACTTATAAATAATCTGTCAGCCTGTAAAAGTTTAAGGTCATAGCTCTTAAGCAACCTTGCTCATTATTAAAAATCAGCCTATATTTTCTATGAATTAATTTCACATCAAAAATATGCTTGTATTGGGTGTACATATTTAAAAGAAGGGAAATTCCATATGGTAGCATCCAGTTTTGATGAAATACCAGTAGTAGCACTTTTTTAAGAAAATTCCCCATAGTAGCATCAAGTTTATGCACTATGTATTTGCCGTAGCATTTTCCGTTAAGTTCTTGTTAAATTCCGTTAAATTCATCATTTTGTAAGTTTTTTCCACATGGTAGCATCCAATTTTTGTTAATTTACCATTTTAACTTTTAATTCATCATTTTAATGTTTAATTTACCGTTTAATTGATTAACGCTCATAAATGTTTAATAATTTTATTGAAAAATTATAAGAAACTATCTAATCCGGTTGAAACGAGTACTTAATCGCCTATTTTTCGATACGTAAACTGAAAAAGATATTTTACGTTATTTTTACCTATCATAACGATTTTTTTCAAAAAATGGACGTTGCAAATATCCTTATGCGGTAACTCTTTCGAAAATCCGGTCGAAACAAGTACTTATACGCCTATTTTCCGATACGTAAACCGAAAATGATATGACGTCATTTTTACCCATCATAACAATTTTTTGCAAAAACGGACGTCGCTACTATCCTTATGGAATAACTCTTTCGAAAATCGATCGAAAAAAGTACTTATTTGAAAGTGTATTTGTTTCGACCGATGAATTAAACATTAAAATGGTGAATTAAATGTTAAAATTATTTTTTCCGTAAAATTATTTAACATTTATTTTTTTCCATAAAATTATTAAACATTTATGGACGTTACTGAATTAAATGGCGAATTAAACAATAAAATGATGAATTAAACGTCAAAATGGTGAATTAAACAAAAATTGGATACTACCACGTGGAAAAAACTTACAAAATGATGAATTAAACGGAATTTAACAAGAACTTAACGGAAAATGCTACGGCAATTAGATAGTGCATATATAAACTAAACGCTACCATGTGGAATTTCCCTTAAAAGAAATTTAAAAGTTAAATTATATAAATAAAGACAAGTAGAGATATCAGATTAAAAGGAAAGGTAAAGAATAAAGAATACTATGGTACAAGGAAGATATGAAAGAAAAGATAAGCAACCTTATTTGGGGAAGAAAGAGGAGAAATATTTCTCTTTTATCCCATTATAGGGTAAATATTTTATTCGAAGTTAAGGGACTAATTTTTCATTTTATCTTCTCCATCATTTTGGAACTATTTCTTACTTTTAACAACAATAATATATTCTTAATTTTCTAGTCTAACAGCCTTGTTTTTTTAGTTTAGCTTTGATTTTCCAATATAAATATTTGATCCCAATAAAAATATGCGCTAAATTTATTGCATGAGTAAACTAATTAAAAAGCATTTGAAATTTGGTGCACGTACAATATTTATATTGTTAGCTAAAGTCTACATAAACTATTATAAAATGCCCTTATAAGAATAATCAAAGCATGTAATCTCTATTAGGAAACCTTATTCTATAAGTTATTGGCACTTTTTTACGATGCAGTTAAAAGATGAAGAGAAATTTCACATGGTAGTATCAAACTTTTATGAAATATTAGTGGTAGCATTTTCGTAAGATTTTTCAAGGTGGTAGTATTCAATTTATGCCATATCTAACTATCGTAGTATTTTCGTTAAATTCTTGTCAATTTCTACTTACTTTACCATTTTGATGTTTCTATCCTTATTAAATTTTATAATTTACCCTTAATGATTTTTATGATCTCAAATGTTCACAATTTTGACGTTTAATTTAGTGTTTAAGAGCATTGATGAATTAAACGGTGAATAAAACGTCAAAATGGTTCATTAAACATTTAAGACCACAAAAATGGTTTAGAGCAAATTATAAAGACAACAACCAATACTTAATAAGGGTTAAAAACGTGAAATGGTAAATTAAACGAAAATTGACAAGAATTGGACGAAAAATGCTACGACAGTTGAATAAGGCATAAACTGGATGCTACCATGTGGAAAAATCTTACAAAAGTGCTACCACTGACGTTTCATGAAAGTTATATGCTACCATAAAAAATTTCCAAAATATCAATAATAAAGTTATCAGACCGTAAAAATTTTAAAGCTCAGGGTGGTAGCCTGATTTCCCGTTGCTAATCGACGATCATGAATTTGCTAATAATTATAACAAACACAATTTGAAAATTATGTGATTTGTGAAGGCATCAACTCAATCAAAATTCAAAAGGTTAAACTGATGATTGAGTCCCTTAGGGCTAGAAATGTAGATGCAGCACAGATCCTAGTTCATACCTGGCGCTGAATATTCCAATTAAAATGAGAGGTGGTAGGGATTCGAACCCGTAACCTGTTGTCACAGTGGCTTTTGATGTCATATCAAGGAACCAACTCAACCAAAAAACTTAAGTTAATGTCTAAGGCCCCATGAAATGATATGTATCTAACAATAACTTCTAACCATTACTAAATAATCTTTTCGATTAAGAGCAATTGTCTAATTAGACTTTTTTACACTATTCATTGATTTCTATAAATTTGTATAGTCATTATTTAATGTCAAAATATACTCAAGTGAAATCTTATTTGATTCGTCTCAATGTAAATTGATTAAAGATAAAATTTTGATAAGAAAAACAAAATTGTGCTTCAAAACATCACACATAATTAGAGTTTAATAATATATATATATATATATATATATATATATATATATATATATATATATATATATATATATATATATATATATATATATATATATATATATATATATATATATATATATATATATATATATATAAAGAAAAAAAATAGATAATTAGATTTATACTTAATGATAGTGAATAGTGCAATGCAGCAGTATGAATTAATCTAAGCACAAAGAATTTCGTTAATAGTATATATAACATAGGAACGGACCAGACCAAAATTGAAGAATGACTAAAGATATGAATAGTAGATTTTGGGTATAGAATTTATTCTTGATGAGGTAACAAAAAATAGATAATTATCTTTTCAAATCATGGAAATGTCAAATTCATTTAAAAAGTAAATCACATAAAAATATGATATAGACAAGAATTGTCTAATCAAAGAATAATAGAGTTAGGTGTCTGTAATTAATTAATTAATTAAATTAATTATATTTAGTTAATAAAAAAGATGTACTCTAGTTCAAGTTTGAATAGAAGGAGAAGGAGGAACGAAACATAATGGAAAAGAAGAAAATAGAAATGGAGTGGAGGGGAATAATAGGCCATTTTAAAACCTGATTATGGAACCCACAAAAAACAATGAATATACCCCATTTCTGATTTCCTACTAGACCTACAGATTAGGGCCCATAGCAGGTGATTTTGTATTATCTTATGACTTATTCATCTATTTTAAATGTGACATGTTATGTGGAAAGTATTAGATTTGCATTATAAAAGAAAGTTTTAAGAAAGCGGTAATCATTAAAGAGACTGAATAAATTAAGTAAATGAAATTTAAAGAAAGTTAAAAATATATAGACGTGATTAAAAAAATAATATTAACTCATTATTTAAAAATAAAAATTCTAAATAAAGTGAGACATATTAAGATAAAAAATATTGTAAATTTAACGAGAAGAAAAATATGTGTTAACATCATCTTGTTTTCTTTTGTTATGTGACATAATTCATTAATGGACAAACAGCATCACCATGGCAGGCATAAGATGGTGCAGAATCCTTAAAGCTATATCTATTTAATACCTATTAAAAGCAAAGTTAATAATTTGTCAAGTTATTGGAATTTGGAAAACATCTACTCCTATGTGGTAAATATAATAATATATATATTTTTTTATTTTTCTTATTTGTGCTCCAATAATTGACATGTACCTCTATGCTAAGCCTATATAAGAACAATATTGTTGTTTACTCCACTTCATATAATTATATAGGAGTATAATATATATATATATATATATATATATATATATATATATATATATATATATATATATATATATATATATATATATATATATATATATATATATATATATATATGAATAGTAGTAGTGGTTAAATAAGATTATAACTTTTTTGTCTTTACTAAATTTAAAATTAGAATGGATGGTGCGATATTTATTTATTTATAATTAGATAAAATATGGGTTTTTTAATTTATTCATTTTTTTTTTTTGCAAAAACATTTTAGAACCATTTAAAAATTTAAAATTAGAATGGATGGTGCGATATTTATTTATTTATAATTAGATAAATATATTGTTTAGATATTTACAAAATAATTAGATAAATATATTGTTTAGATATTTACTAAAATCATTAGTAAAATAAAAGTTAAATTTGACATTAAGATCAGTACGGAATTGAATTTTATAATTGAGCTAATTTATAAACTAAACTCTAAGATGTACAATTTGAAATTCAATGTGTTTTTGAATTTCCTATCTCTCTTTTCATTTGATAATAATTAACTAGATATATTTGTTAAAAGTTTAGTCGTTATTTTTAAAAATAATAAGATAGATTGAGGAAAGTAAAGTATTAGGTGAGCATCGAATTCAGAATTACACTTACAAATTTCATTTGAGATAAAACTCAATTCTCGCTGCAAGAGGAGCTAGCTAGTTATAATAACTCAATCAAGAGCAATATTTATGTTTCTCTCTCCAAATCAAAGAATCAGAAAAACCCAAAAAAAAAAAAAAAAAAATCAAATTATCCACTTTCACACAAACATAACCCAATTGAGTAGTATACATGAACTATATGATGAAAACAAACAAATATTCCTTAAGAATGTAAACTAAACACTAACAAGATCAATAAAAGACATGAAATAACCCCAGAAATATAGCCAGTATATATATATATATATCAAAAAAGACAATTATAAATTACCTATATATAGAATAGAAGAGTACTCTGATAAGATCATGAAATTACTAATTATAACTTATATAAAAACATACTATAAATAGTAATCAAGTAGGAGATTGCATGGGAAACCTGGAATTTCCATCATTTGTAGTATTAGTAGTATTATTACTACTTGCTGCTACGGCAGCTGCAACTGCCGCAGCAGCAGCAGCACCTTTTAATTGATTTCGCTTCTTTTTCTTTTTCTTGTAAGGAACTCCTCTTGCTTTTGCTTGTGAATCTCTTACCTCTCTTAGATACATCCGGATTATTCCACTTGCAAACGGGTTGGATTCGGGTGGGCCTCCGTTTTCTTCATAGGCAGCCCGAAGCCTTCCGATTAGCGCGTCAAGGCTACCCCAAGCTTGCCTTAATGGACAGGTACATGGGCCAGGAGGTTCGGGTTGCCCGAAAAAGACACAACCTTGGATGTGAACCTTAGTTTTTCCGAACTGATCAAGATATCTTAGGAATTCAAGGACATGATTTGGTGCGCAGTGTGACATGATTGCTACGGGTGGTCTTTGATTTTTTAAGTATTGGCAAAAAGTGTTCCAATCTCGTCGCTTTTGCGACTCGTATCGACTTAACGGAGCTGTTGACTGTCGTTGTTGGTGTTCGTTTTGGTGCTGGTGTTGGTGCTGGTGTTGGTGTTCCTCTTCGTTTATCAGGGATCGTGAGGCGCCTCCGAAAACGGAGGACGACGATCCCTCTAGGGTTACTATATCTTTACCCTTCATGTTACTTGACATGATTATAAAAATTTTTATATAATTTTCTTTTTTTTTTTTTGTTACTAATTGAGGATTTTTACTTGGTGTTGTGAGGGAGAAGATATAGGGAGTGAAAAAATTGAGGAGGAAGAGAAAAAAGAGAGAGAGAGGAAAATAAGGAAGGATGGGGCCAATAAAAAGTAGGGTAAGGAGCCTCTTTTTCTACATCTTCACATTAATTTCTTGCTTTCAAGTGTACGATTAGGCTTAAGTGATGCTCTTTCCTTCTTTTTTTTTTCTTGAATTTTTATGATTATGTTTCCATCTTCTAAGCAATCATTCAAGTATATATTATTTGATCTTAAACCTAGGCTTACAATGCAATCTTGGGTGATTATATTATATATTTTTAAATTAAATATTATATAGGAAGCATTAGTCATATAACTTTATAGCTAGGATGCTTATGAATATGATAGGACATCATAGACTTGTTTTGTTTTACTTAATTCTTTGCTCTATAAATAATAGCATAAAACTCGTGCAATTAATGTATAGTGTTTTTTTAGTATAGAATTATATTTAAATATAAATTTAAGATAAAGATGCAATGATATAGATTTTCTATTCCTATTTTCTTTTTAAAATATATTCTTATTAGTTTGGGTATTAATAAGTTAAATATATATTAATGTGTATTTTATTTAACAACCTTAAATAATATGTCATTTAGCATATCGGTATAATAAAATTTAATACTCTCTTCGTTCCTTAATGAAGTTCCCAAAAGAAATATTCTCATGAATTAAAAAAAAAAGTTCAGGATTGTAAAGATTTATGTTATTATGTAATAAATTTGATGGATGAAAAGAAGGGACCATAAAAATTAAATATATATTAAAAGAAAGTTATTGGAAAAAAAAATATAGGGACACCTAATAAAAAAATAACTTTATAAAGTTAGTAGGAAACATGTGTGGACCATACGAAATATAGAATTGTTAAAATAAAGTTAGTGTAAGATAGGTAGGAGCCATAAACATTATTAAAATATTAAAATGAGGAAGAACAACATTATTTTTGTCCAAAATTCTTGATATTAATGAAAAGATTGTTTATGGGAACAACAAATAAAACACCCCAAATGAAAAGTAGGGACTTCTTTGATGAACGGAGGGACTATATTCATAAATTGAATTTAACTAAAATAACGTTTAATAAATTTAAAATTAATAAAATATTTTTGAAATCAAATATCAAACTTTTTAATCTTATAAACACATTTTCAAATTACATTTATACATGATAAAAATATTGTCTACTTATGTTGAAATGAGTGTAATAAAACATACTTATTTTAAAAAACCATGTCAATTATTATGCCAAAAATCATATATTGATGTTTATTACAAGAATAAATTGATTAAGAAAAAATATAGTTAATTAGACATATGCTTTAAAATAATTAAAATAAGAACAAATAATAGAAGAAGATTATGTTGAAATGAGTGTAATAAAACATCTTATTTTAAAAGACCATGTCAATTATTATGCCAAAAATCATATATTGATGTTTATTACAAGAATAAATTGATTACAAAAAAAAAAGATTTTTTGATCATATTGTTCAAATAAATTTATTTTTAAGATAAAATTTGGCCTTTTGGATACAATTGTTATACAAGCTAAGGAACTTATTTGGTAATAGTACAATCTAACATTTTTTTAAAATATATATATATATATTTTTTTTTTGCAGTTATATTAGGAAGCAATCTTGCCATGTGAAATACATTTAACCGTTAAGATTGTCGTATTTGGCAGATGGTTATTAGATTGTCATTTGTCATTTAGAAGTAAAATTATTAAATAGTATGAGATTAACCATTGGCTATAAAATTATTTAGTCAATGTATAAGAATCAAGTTAACCAAAAGGTTAAACTGACACAATTCAACTTTAGAGTTCCAAACAAAAGTTGGATGATCGGGTCATTTTCAGGTTGGTTACCGGGTCAATGATTTTAAAAATATAATATGTTATCATTAACTTTTTCTAAAATATACTCCTATATAATAATTTTTCATTTTTGAAGAAAATATTTTCTTATAAAGACGACCAATATACATATTTTAAAGTTTCAATAGAAAAATAATAACTCAATATTAATATTAACTCGACTTATTTCAAGTCCGGTTATTTTCGATTATGGTTCAAATTCTTCGGGTTATGTACTCCTAATTTTTGATCAAGTTTCAAGTTAATTTTAGTACGAATCAAATTTTGATGGATTATGATCGAGGTCTAGTCTAATCAACTTTATTAGAACCCATTTCAGATAAAAGGTAGTCTAACTTTACCTTTTGTTATAAGACGTACTAAGGATTGATTTGTGATCTTAACCATTATTCTAGAAATTATTGTGCATAATGGGGAGATTGATGAAGATATTACTCATTGAATACAAACGTATTGGTTCAAGTGGTGAGCAGCCACTGAAGTTCTATGTGATAGGAAATTTCCAAGTTGCGACCGGGCTTGCTTTGTTGTATGGGACAAAATGTTGACCCTAAAGATGACTTTTGAACATAACAACGAAGTTGCAGAAATGCATAGATGAGGTGAATGTACGGTATAACAATGATGGACATAGCCAGGAACTAGGAGTTTAGGGAAAAATTAAGAGTTGCCCTTAAATCAGCAAATATGCATAAAAGTATATTGAGATGGTTTGACATGTGTACAGAAAGACTTTTGACGCCCCTGTGAAAAGGAATAAAAGCATCATAGTAGAAGGTAAGAAAAGTCGAAAAGACCGAGGAGAATGTGGGAAAAACAAATCAAAAATTATTACTTGCATGACCTACACCTCTCTGAGGTGTTAGCGGTAAAGTGTATATATCTGATCTATCATATACGAATTATTTTATTAATTTAGAAAAACAATATGTTAAAAAAAACTATATTGCAATTATTACTTATCTAGCTTCAAATTAAATTCTTTCCTATAAATATAAATACTAGATATTTGCTTAAAATAAGACAAGATTCAAATTTAAAAACAATTCTAACGTTGATAATAAATTCCTACTGCTAAGTATCAGAAAGCTAAATTTTTATATTTCTTACTTCTAGTTTTCTATTTAATTATAAATGATTTAAAAGTACATGCTAACAAATGGTATAAAGCGATGATAAAACTGTGGATTTACTTTACGCCAAAATGTTTCACAAAATAAATTCGCTTTATATACGCAGTCACTCATACTATTAGGTATATGTCTGTGTTAAAGACAATTGATGGAAAATTTTAAATAATAATCAGAAATTATATACATAATACATTAATTTGTTATGTAACACATATTAGACATAACTTACTGTATTTTTACTATTTTTAATTATTTATAACTTCAAAAAAACTATCGTGACATGTTATAAATCAAATGATAAGCTTCAATGAGGAATCAATAATGTTTGTAAAAACACAACAAATCTAAACAAATATATTAAGAATTAAATTAAAATTGTAAACACTACATATATTATTTCATCATCAACAATATTCTTCTCATGAATAAAATAGTATTTATTTCATCATATTATATATATATATATATATATATATATATATATATATAATAATATATATATATATATATATATATATATATTATATATATATATATATATATATATATATATATATATATATATATATATATATATATATATATATATATATAATATATATATTTTGTTTTGTTTATAAAGTAAGAACAATATAAATTTATAAATACACACGATCAATAAGATTGATTTTAAAATAAAAAGGATAAAAAGAATTTCAATTTGATTTTGTTTTGTTACAATATATACAAACAAGAATACTGTGTTATAAAGTAAGAACATTCTAAAAATTTATATCATAGTTACTATTCTGTGTAATATGGTTACTTTTACAATTATGTGTTTTTGGCTCTATTATGACCATTGATTTTTTTATTTTAGTGAAATCAAGGGAGTAAAGTCCTTCTTACCCTTCTCATTTTCAACACCCTTCTCATTGGAACCTTCCTATATGTGTGTGTGTGCGTTGGAGGATCGTATAAGAAGGTTATTAAAAATAAGGATAAGAAAATTTTAATACCATTGATTTCAATTTTAATAAATCTAAAATCATGATCGAGCCAAAAACATTTAATTGTAAAAGTACTATGTTACACAGAAAATAAATTATGTCATAAAATCTGAAGAATGTTCTTAATTGATAACATAGTATCTTATCTGTATATATTGACTAATAAACATCCTTTTCATCCTTATTTTAGGTACCCTTCTTATTTGATCCTACACACACGCACGCGCACACATACACACAACAATTTAATTCTCATTTTAATTTAAATAAACCCAACAACTAAATATATATTTGAACAAAATAAACATAAATTCCAATACCATACCTTTGAATTAAGAAGAAATGGAATGAATAGAGGAAAAACCCTTTGAAAATAATCTTTATTTTTGTTTGACTTCTCAACTTTGATTTGTTTGGCATGAAACTTAGCTCACAACACTAAGTAGTGTATATTATAGTTTTGAAATGGTTAGAATTGAAAAAATAATGGCATATGTGCTTGAAATTGCCACTAATTAACTTGCTTAAAGTAATTCAAACTTGATTTGTTTGACATGAACTTAGCACACAATACTAATTAGTATATATTATTGTTTTTAAATGCTTAGATTAGAATATAATAGGCATAGGTAAGAAATTATGTGCCAGGTTGCGTTTTAAATGCTTTTTAAGCTTTTATGACACTAACTTGCTTAAAGTAGTTCAAACTTGATTTGTTTGGCATGAAAGTTGACACATAACACTAATTAGTATATATTATTGTTTGAAATGGTTACAATTAAAAAAAATAGGCATATGTAAGAAATTACGTGCCAGGTTGTGTTTTTTAGGCATTTTAAGCTTTTGTGGCACTAACTTGCTTGAAGTAGTTCAAACTTGATTTGTTTGTCATGAAACTTGGCACACAACACTAATTAGTTTGTATTAGGAAAATTCCACATGGAAGTATCAAACTTTCATGAAACGCGAGTGGTAGCATTTTTCTTATATTTTTCCACATAGTAGCATCTAGTTTATGCACTATCAAATTGTCATAGCATTTTCAGTAAAATTTTTGGCAATTTTCGTTTAATTCACTATGTTGACGTTTCTACTCTTATTAAGTATTGGTTATTGTCTCTATAATTTTCCCTAAACTATTTTTATGCTCACAAATGTTTAATTCACCATTTTTGAAATGCATATGCATTAGTGCTTGAAATTATTATCTTTATAATTTATCCTAGTTTAGTACATATGTATTAGGGCTTGAAATGCACCTTTTGAACTCTATAATCCTAATTAAATACATTTAGTGAACATTATGACTCATGTAATAGTGCTTCAAGCACCTTTTGTCATAAATGCAAACAATTTTGTATGAAAACGAAATCCTTACAACATTTAAGAGCGTTGATGAATTAAACATCAAAATGGTGAATTAAACATTTGAGACCATAAAGATGGTTAGGAAAAATTATAAAGACAACAAACAACACTTAATAAGGGTATAAACGTCAAAATGGTTAATTAAACGGAAATTGACAAGAAGGTAACAGAAAATGCTACGGCAGTTAGACAAGATATAAACTGGATGCTATCATGTGGTGAGATCTTACAAAAATGCTACCACTAGCATTTCATGAAAGTTCGATGCTACAATATATAATATCATGTAAACAATCTAATGTATCCTTTTTTCATATTATATCATTAAGGTTTTAAACACTCCAAGGGAATCAGGTCCTGTGACCAATGACGAAATCGATGAAATGAAGGACAAGTTTGTCGTGTTTCTCTCTGATTTATGCATATGATAGAGTAATTAATTTAGTTTTTTGCCATTTGTAAATATTTAAATAATTACTTTTTTTTTTTGAAGTGTTTAAATAATTACTTTATTGTTAGATTGGGTATAACAAATTTTTTGTAAATTAACTTTTCTTATGATATATTAATTAAAATTCTTCTTCGATTAAATATTAAGTGATGATTGATTTGGAGTTATATGAGGAAATTTTAGTGATGATTGAGAAATTACTAAAAGATGATTAGTGTAATAAATAATAATTATTATGTATATATGTTAATTAAAATGAACACAAAGCTTGTCTGTTATCAATCACATTTACGCGCATAAGGTACTTACCATTCCATCTTATTTTTGCAAAGCACTCCAAATTCCTATCTTGACTTGTTTGAAGTTCTCCTCATTTTCTTTTAGTCATTTGATGTCATGCCTATATTATACTATGATTTTCCAAAGTGATGTATCTTCAATTGAGAGCCTACAAAAAAAATGCAACTTACCGACCAAAAAACTACCGACTAACCGAAATAGTCGGAAATTCCGACTGATTTTCCGACTAACACGTGTTAGTCGGAAATTCCGACTATTTTGCTACTAAATTTGTTTTTGGTCGCAATTTAAAAAAAATAAAAAAAATTAATTATTTTCCGACTAACTTCCGACTGAATTTTAGTCGAAAAATTTTCCGACCATTTTCCGACTAAAATGTGGTCGGTATTTGGTCGGTGGTATTAAGGATTTATTTTATCCTAATATTGGCCTGGAGGACTAATTTATTAATGTTAGGCGCTATATCATAGCATGTATAGGTAGTTGTCTCAGTTGGTAAGTTGTTTTGCTTGTGTCCAGCAGGTCTTGTGTTCGAATCCTATGGGTAGCATTTTGTTGGTTTTCTTCTTTTTTTACTAACCAACTAATAATGTACTATAATACACTAATACAATTAATAATAAACTAATTATACGAGTAATAATATATTAATACAAGTAATAATATACTAATACACTAATAAAAATACTAATATAACTACATGAATATGACTAATACTTTATATACTAATATACTAATACACTAATAATAATAATAATAATAATAATAATAATAATAATAATATAGATTAACGACTATTATTATGCACATTAAGATCTAGATACGACCATACAAAAAAATAGCCTTGCAAAACATATCTCTAAATGTCACTTGATCTGGTGGTTAGAGTGATGTGCTTTGGAACTTGAGGTCTCAAGTTCGAAACCTGCTAAGCGCATGGGTTGTGAGAAATTGGTGCTGGCACGCGTGGAAGGCTTCAGACGACTATTATTATGCCAATAAAGAATCAAGGTACGAGCCATTAACTAATAAATACAAAGCCTTGCAAAACATATCTCTAAATGTCACTTGATCTGGTGGTTAGAGTGATGTGCTTTGGAACTTGAGGTCTCAAGTTCGAAACCTGCTAAGCGCATGGGTTGTGAGAAATTGGTGCTGGCACGCGTGGAAGGCTTCAGGCGCGCATGGCGCAACGTGGTTGGTACGTGGCAATGAGGTGGCATCCATTCAAAAAAAATATTTTTTTGTTGTTTTTTTAGCGACCAGACGGTTGGTCGCAAGACGGTCGCAAATTTTAATTTTATTTATTTTTTTTTGTCATTTTGGATTGAATTCTGAAATAGTGCTTACCGACTAATTTCCGACTAACGGGTAGTCGGAAATTTCCGACTACCCAAGTTAGTGGGAAAATTCCGACTGTTTTCCTACTAAAACGCATTCTACCAATTCGATGAGCTATTCAAAAAGTGAATTTAGTCGATAGCTCTTACCACTAAAATCCATCGTTTGGGTAGTTGGAAACCGATTTTTGTAGTGACGTTTGCTAATTGAGTCTTTTCATGAATGAGATATTTGCCACCATATCTTGAATAATCATCTATGAACATGATGCAATAGAGTTTCTCATTAGATAGACTTAAAGAAGAACCACTAATTTATTTGAATAGTATCTAAAACGTCTAAAGACCTATTGGCATCATATCTCATTTGATTGGTTCGTTTAGCTTTAGTAGATTCAGTATACACATCCAAGTCTGTGAAAATTAAAGGTCCTAAAATTCAATCACACACCAGCCTGTCCATTCTCCTATAAAAGAGATACGGCCTAATCACTTGAGTCCTAATGATGTCGAATTTTCATTAGTTGCATTTCTTTTTATTCCTCTTAAAGATTATTGCAAGGACTCATTATATGAAGTAATGAAATCAATTGTATACTTATCATCGTTAAATAATAAAGAATCAAAACTAACCAACTTTGAATCATGAAATAAACTTAAAATTCTATTTTCAAATGAACAAAAACATCAATTTTGTCCAAAGCAAAAACTAAATTCCATTGAAAAGACAGTATAATAAATGTTTGATTAAGCTCCAAAAAAATCCAAAATTTTAACAATACTCTAAAACTATTCAACTGTTTCTACTTCAACAGTATTTTGTCTCCCATATAGATGTATCTTTCACCATCATTGAGTTTTCGGCAACCCAGACAACCATGCAATGACACGCTGATGTGAGTGGTGGCACCAAAATCTATCCACCATGTGTATTTAGGCACTGAAATAGAATTAACCTTTGAAACCAGACTAAGAAGCATATCTTTCTTAGCACGTCAAGCGTGAAAATTGTTGCATTGATTCTTTCTGTGATTAGTATTTCAACAAAAGAAATTACCTTATACTTTTACTGCTTTGGCTCCTTCGCTTTGGCGTGATAGATTGGGACAATTTAAAGCTTCTATCTTAACATTTCTTAGGAAACATAATCTTATTTCTTCTACTAAGAAAGATAATTTCTTGTAAATCTTGTCCTCTTGGGGAGTGTATTAGTGTAGCTCAAGCAGGCACTGTTGATATTTCTCTGTCTATTCATTTAAAAAATTGTCTTCTTGTTCCTAGCTTATCCCATAAATTGTTATCTCTTAGTCAATTGACTATACAACTTAATTGTACCGTTCTATTAACTTCTGATAGTTGTATTGTGCAAGATGCTCGGACAGGCAAAATCATTGGGCATGGTAACGAACGAGAAGGCTTGCACTATGTGGATGAGGTGACTCAAAAGGGTCATACTTTGCTTGCTCATGATTGTCCAAATCATTAATTGTGGATGTGGCATCGTCGTTTAGGCCATCCTTCACTAGGGTACCTAAAACGTCTTTTTCCATCTCTAAATAATTGTAAATACCCTTGAATTACGAAGCATGTATCCAAGATAAAAGTCATAAACACACTTATTTTCTGAGTATGACCCATAGTATAAAATCATTTGCCTTGATTCACTCTGATGTTTGGGGTCCAGCTCCTGAGTCTAATACACATAGTTTCTCGTACTTTGTTTTATTCGTGGATGATTGTACTCTCATGAGTTGTGTATACTTCTTAATACACATTCTGGGGTCTTTGATGTTTTCATGAAATTCCATACCATAATCATAACTCAATTCCATGCCCAACCTCAAATTCTCCAATCAGACAATGGGGGGGGGGGGGGAATACATAAACTTGGACATGAAAAACTCCATCTCAACTCATGGCCTAATCCATCATACCACTTGCCCAAACACTCCACAACAGAACGAGGTTGTTGAACGGAAAAACCGTATACTCCTTGAGATAGCCCGAGCACTTATGTTTGAGGCTTATGTCCTAACTCAGTTTTGGCCAGAAGCAGTTGCCACTGCCACTTAACTAACTAATCTCCTTCCCACAAAATCTCTCCACTTCAAAACTCCCTTGGAGACACTTCAAACCTATAATACTATTCCATCTTCTCATTCCTTATCACATCAAGTATTTGGTTGTGTTGTATACGTTCACCTTCCCAAACAATTTCGAAACAAACTTGAACCTCGTACTGTTAAGTGTGTGTTTATTTATTAGGTATGGGGTGAATCAGAAAGGTTATCGATATTTTGATCCAGTCCATAACAAGTTCTATACCACCATAGACTGTGACTTCTTTGAGAGTTCATACTACTATCCCCAACTTAGTCCTTAGGGGGAGACTGTAAGTAGTGATGACTTGAGTTGGCTAATATATCC
Source organism: Amaranthus cruentus (assembly GCA_019425755.1). NCBI lineage: Eukaryota > Viridiplantae > Streptophyta > Magnoliopsida > Caryophyllales > Amaranthaceae > Amaranthus > Amaranthus cruentus. The sequence continues at coordinate 7,550,425 of CM033456.1, forward strand.
TATTACTATCAATCTAGATCCTATAATTAATCATGACCCTACAAAGCAATTAGGTAGTCCTACAGTTGTTTCTATTGAAGATATAATACATCCTCCTCCTTAGAGTGCTCCTGCTTTGTCTGATGCATCTAGTGAACAAGAGATGCTCCCTGATCCTCAAGATGAGGTAATATCTGAGCCCAAAACCTTAACTCATGCTACTAATGGTATATCCAGTGTCGTTGAGTAACTGTAACACCCTTGAATTTCCGACCCCTTATACGAAACTAAAACCGTAAAAGACGGGAGGAAATTTGGGTGTTACATAAAAAAGAAAAGAATTAAAATAAACTTCAAAAGATTAAATTTAAAAAGGTGAGGGAAAAACGGCAGCACCTCTACTAAACTCGAACATATATGGTAGAGTAATTAGCGAAATAAAACATTAAACTGATTTTTTGGAATCATTGCCTTTAAAATCTCACGCCACGACGGAATAGTTCATGCCAAGAGTGGATCGTGGTTCCAAAGTCAACGCGTGCGTTTTAAGATGACTTAACACTTTAAAACCATACAACGTTATAAACTACGTAGCGGAAATACAAATATACAAATGAGGACACAAGGTCTCATAACAAACATATACACAGCCCAAGTTTACAAAAGATAAATAAGGACTACAAAATCAAAGGATAACGATATGACACAGATTATTTTTCGCCCTCGTCACTCTCCCCCAATGCAATGCAAAAAGAAGCTCCAACACCTGCTATGACTGTTCATGATCCTCCTGCTGCTCGACATCAGACCAAGGCCAATGTGTCATAGCAGGACGAGCATAGAAAGTCATCAAACAATCAAACATAAACACAAACACGTACACGTCAGAACTAGCATCAAATATAATACGACCAACTGATATATAATATTATGTTATACAACAACATAAGATGATTTCATAGGATACAAGCACAAATAGTAACCGTTTACCATCCACCTATGCTTCTTGAATAGAATGCAGGTCTTCACATTTCTCTTCTCGAACATAAACTCTTGCAGAACACGCGTAGTATCAAATCAACCAAGGCATTAACAGACTATCTAACACGTGACCCTATAAAGCTTGCCTATCTTAGAGTAAGCGTATTCTAGCCCATCTTTAGGACTGGAAACTCCTTTGAGGTAAGTTAGCTTAGGCGCACTTCTCACTAGCATAAACTACTCTATCATTGAATAATCAATGAGTAAACGTTCTATTAATGTGTAAGCTTTCTATAAATAAATAAGTTGTCTATCAATGAGTAACATTCTATCAGTAAATCTTTTCTTCACTTCATGGCATAGTGACACGGCCATGGGCGTTATCGGCCACCCGGCGCCCATGGCAAAGTATGAGCTCATACCCCCTCCAGCTGACCCTCTCGGGTCCTACCTTTGGGAAACTAACACTAGGGTACCAATCCAGTGGAGAGGCAACCATATTGGGGTTTACAAGGCCCGCATGGTGACACCTCGGTCAAGGGGCGTTATCGGCCACCCGGCGCCCAATTGACAAAGTATGCTCATACCCCCCTTACGGTGGTCCCGTCGAACCTCACCTAGGGGACTATTAAATCAACCGGATATAATCCAGCTGAGTCACGCCAACTAATCATAATTTAGTACCTTATTAAAGGGGAATAACTCCCGCTTTTGACTATCAGTGAGTGCCCTAGGATAGCAGAACACCGAAACCCACTAAGCAACTCAAATAAAAAATGAAATTCAACTATAAAGGAGTCATTCTAACTCCGAGTAAGGCATAACTCAATTCTCAAATAAATAAGGGGGGTGATCCCCGCCTTCTACAAACACTCTCATTCACTAAACTACTCTAAGCGCAAGGATTTCATAATCGATAGCTCTTCATATAAAAATGTATTCACTAGTACCTAATAGTTTCGATACAGCGCATATTATCACAATAATAATTAAGTCTTAAAGCAATTGCATATAAGGATAGTTACTGCGTGTACGTACCTATATAAGTTAGGAGTATAACTAATAAGTCCACTTATCCACTTTGTCATACCAGCTAAAAGCCAAAGTAACTACTATTACTCATTTAATATGAGTTTCCGATCACTAGCACGCACACATTTCATTCAACACACGTAACTTAACAACCACACAAGTCTTTTCATCAATTTAAAAGTAACAATATATGTGAGTCGTTTCTTTACATTAACTAATTTTGAGCATAACGGCTCGCGTTACCCAAAAATACTAATCACAACTAAGTCTTATAATTTCCAATACAACACTAATATAACGCTAAGACAAATTTTAGAGCTATCGAATCGCAACCTCATCCGTTACATTCTCCAAAGTTAGAAGGAACTATAATCAAAACAACACGACGAGTAACTTAACAACCTTCTCAATAAGTTGGTATTATTCTCATAGCCCTACTAAAATTATGCATTATGACTTCAATAACAACCTAATAAGAGTACTTGTAATTCACAACTATTATTCCTAATTTAAAACCCAAAATCACTTACATAGTCAACTACAATCATCACCATTACTAACTATCGCAACAATAATCAATCGACTAACTCTTAAAACAACTTTTAAGGTTATTTAATCAATCATCACCAAAATATAGCATAATTAGTTTATTTTTAACTATTAAAAGTGACTAACACTCGATTATAACAACTATTATCACCTATTCAAAATATAATCATATATTCAAAGCTTATACAAATCTATTCAATTTATTCAACACCGGCCCTCAAAAACACAAAAGAAGTCATACTACCATCATTTTCATTCTTACTTTAAACCTTAATTCATAAATAAATTCAATTCACAATCAAACTCTCACCCATAATAAGATTCAATAAAATTTAATAAACAATCAACTCAAACTCATGATAAGATTTAACCAAATTAATAAACAATCAACACACAACCATAGTTTCTAATTCAAATTTCAAACCCTAAGTCATAATCATGTTCAATTCATCAATTAAAATCCTACCCACAAAAGATTCAATGAAAGTAACACAAAACCAACACCAAACTCATAAACTTGATAGATCTTAATTAGAAACAACAATCAAAATGGGGAAAGAAGAGATATAGATCTTAATTAGAAACAAGAATCAAAATGGGGGAAGAAGAGATGGCTTACAAAGGTGAGACAAGAGAAAGGTGGAGGACCGCACAAAACCACCCCTACTGGCGGCACAGCAGCTCGACTGCTGGTGGAGGGTGAGGACGTAGCCTGCTACTGCCGTGAGGGAGAAGAGCAGTCGGTGGTGGTGCTGGCTGTTGGCTGACGTTGGCCATGCAAGTATGAGCTCCCCCTAAGAAGTACTAGGAGGTTCCTCCAAGGAGGTATGATCCGAATTTTGAATTCCTGAGGTCTCGATACCCCATTAGTCGAGATGAGAATGGAAATATGGCACAAACAGCAATAGCCTTCATGACATCTTTGTACTCAAATTCCTTACCTCGCAATACTAAAGAAGCTCTCCGAGATCCAAGGTGGAAAAAGATACTGGAAGTTGAGATTACAGCTCTTAAAAGGAACAATACTTGTGAAAAATGTATGTTACCTAAAGCGAAGAAAACTGTGGGATGCAAATGGGTGTACTCAATAAAGTATCATGCCGATGGAACAATTGAGAGATACAAAGCTTGCCTTGTAGCAAAAGGATACACTTAGATGTACGGGATTGACTATTCTGAGACCTTCTCTCCTGTTGCTAAGATTGACACTACCAGGTGTTTGTTCTCAATAACTGCGAACAAGGATTGGCAGTTATATCAATTTGATGTTAACAATGCATTTTTTCATGGTGAAATTGAGGAAGAGGTGTATATGCAAGCTCCACCTGGTTTCTCTAAGTCATTTGCACAAGGAGAAGGATGTAGACTCAAGAAAGCTTTATATGGTCTGAAACAATCTCCAAGGGCTTGGTTTGGTAGGTTCACTACTGCAATGAAGAAATTCGGCTATATAAGCAGAGCAACTGAAATCATACTTTATTCTTAAAGAAGGAAAATGGTCAGATCACCTGCCTAATCATTTATGTTGATGACATGGTCATAACTAGAAACAATGAAGAAGAAATCAGTAATCTTAAAGAAAGGTTGTTTATGGAGTTTGAGATGAAGGATCTAGGGAAATTGAAGTATTTTCTCGGAATTAAAGTCTTGAGATCAAAATGAGAAATCTTCATCAATTAGAAGTAGTATATACTAGACCTCTGGCTGATACTGGGATGCTTGACTGTAAACCAGCTGAGACTCCAATCGTCGCCAATCACAAACTCTAGCCAGAACAAGGAGGAGAATCAGCAGACAGAGAGAAATACCACAAGTTGGTGGGAAAACTTATCTACTTGTCTCACACTAGACCAAATATCTCATATGCAGTTGGAGTTGTAAGTAGATTCATGCATCTTCCTCAGATTCAACACATGGAGGCTATTATAAGAATCTTGAGGTACTTAGGGTACAAGCAATAGTGGAGTCTTCTTTGGGAAAAATGATTTCCTTGATCGAGATAGTAGTTAGTCCACGTGTGGATATTTCACCCTTGTCGAGGCGAACATGGCTACATAGAGGAGTAAGAAGCAGAAGGTGGTAGCACTCTCAAGTTCTGAGGTAGAGTTTAGTGGAGTGGCAAAATGAATAACAGAGATACTGTGGCTCAAGAAACTTTTTATGTGAACTAAACATTCCACCAACAGAAACATGCAAACTATTCTGATGACAATCAGGCTGCAATCAATATCTCAGAAAATCCGGTACAACATGATCGAACAAAACATGTAAAGATATAGACATTTCATAAAGGAGAAGCTGGAAAAACATATCATTAGTCTTCCACATGTAAAGTCAAAAGATCATCTTGTGGACATCGTTACAAAGGCCGTCACAGCTGAAGTCTTCGAAAGTACTTTGACCAAGTTAGGCATTAAAAATCCTATGACCTAACTTGAAGGGGAGTGTAGAGATTATAGAGATATTATGTAATATTCTTTAGATTATTTTATTCTCTAGAATATTTAGATTACCTTAATTAGTTTTGGAGTATTAAGGTAATATTTTGTCGCTTTATTTTGTTTCCATAGTTAGGCTCTCAATCTCTGTATAAATATGAGTTGTAACAGTCAATTGGAATAATACAAATCAAGTATTCAAAACCTAAACACTAGTCCTTACTTTATTTCCGCATTATTAATTTCTTCAAAAATGACTAAATAACACCTCGAAAATTTTAATGGAAGAGAATTATATACACATTTTATTTTACATTATAACAAACCTATGACTTGACATTTACAATATCATTTAAATGTTACTATGTAACAATATGAACAAGTTCAAACATCACCAATGTTGATTTCACAAGTGCAATTATATCTACATATGAGTTGGTGATACTTGCACCCAATCACCTCAAAAGCTTTGAACCAATGCTCGACGACATCCAAGAACTGACCACATCAACAAGGTGCTCAAGCTCCTTTGAAGACTCTGCGCGAAGAATCTGAGAGTCCAATCCCATTCCAAGCGATGTGCTAACATCCTTGGCCACTGTCTCCCATGGAGTTCCTGCAATCAAATTTGATAAAAGCTCACCTCCACGATTTACTGCATTGGACATTGCAGGAGGAACATCAGGAAGAGCCTGTAGAATAATAAAGAAAAGAGTAAGAAAATGATAATTAACCCCAATTATGAATGCCAAAAAGATCAATCAAAATAAAGACAAGTCATAAACAGTCATGGAAATACAGAACGATTAACATGTTAAAATACTTCAACAAGATTCACCTGCTGCAGAGGTGTGCCATGATCGCCAGGCAGAGCACGAATTGACAAATCCAGCATTGAGCTAATGCCAGAGTCAACACTCAGCACTTGAGCCAGTGTTGAAGTTTCATCAATTATATCGTCTTTAAACTTTATTAGAAGATTTCTGTTTACACCATAGTATGCTTTTATCTGAAACACTCCATAATATTAATTATCTCACATATGCAAGCAGAACATAAGGAAGATGGATAATTCACATACAAGGCGTCGAGTTTCTTCAGGTTTTGGATTGAAGTTCTCCCTTCCTTTAGCCAAGTCCATATACAAGGGAGGAAGTTGCTCAAATAGGGGAAGAACCTGCTTCATGATTGGAGGGCTGAGGTTCTCCAATTGCTTTAGAGTTGTCTCTGCCTATTACACAGCACCTAGTATTTAGTAATGAATCTTGAAAGCATTTAACAACAGCAAATAGCGCATATATATTTAAAATAGGAGAGGGCACACGAAATAAACTACAATTCTCAAACCCACAGCACACAGGCTAGAAAAAAAAACGAAAAGAGAATAAAAAACCATGAAATGACATTGAGCCAGAAAAAGTTTCCTGATGCATTCCACTACAACTCTTGGTGAATCTCAAACAAAAATGCCAAGCGGATTCTACCAACTCCGAATTAATAATGACTACCACACAAAAGTGAGTTCCTAGGACATATCCACAGTTATCGTAGACTACTTAAAGTGATTGATATACTCAGCCACTTTGGATCACTTGTTTAGTTATAGTTGACATATCATTCTTAGTCATGGCTCATGAGCTAAGAAGGGGACTAGAGGTATAATAGGATATCCATCTCCAAAACACTCACGCTGAAACGTATATCCAAAAAGTCTACAGTTCCAACGTGCCATTTCGAACATTTACAAGCCCTTCATCTCCATGGCGATCCCCTCCATTCTCATAAACTGCCAACCTGCTCGTCAGTACCTGCGTGACCAAAGGCAATGAGCAAAATCTCCCTCCCCTCAATTTTTCTTGTGTAATCAAATGCCTCCTAAATAGATAGGATTTGGCCATAACTTTTAATTATTTTCCAACTATTAGCAAGTTGGGGATAATATATATTTATTTACCTCATAATTGTTTTTTATAATTATTGCTAAACTAATACTTCTGGTCTCTTGTTTCTTCTAATCCCATTTTTTATTACTAGTGACTAGAGCTTCTAAAAGAAAGAACTCTATTAATATCGGAAGATTACTGCTCATTATTTCAAAAAACAAAGCTAACTTTTGCAATTGGATCTTCAGCAAATAGCCTTCTGACACTCGCATTTAAGGGTAAAATTCATACACTAAAGGAAGTAGTAACATCTCAAGAATACAGGAAAACAATATTCAATAATTCCAATTATGAACTTGTGCTATAAATACTCTTAGGTATTCCTTACTCCAAGCCTGATCGTCTCCGATGATGCTAGCTGTGATAAAAGTGGCCCCATGCTTTGAGTCATCGGAAGGAAAACAGGTGAAAATAGTGGAATAGCATCAGTTGGATCCTGTCAGCACATAAGTTGATCTCATTAAAAAAAAAGCAGAGAACAAATGGAATTGAGTATCCTTCAAAGTCTAACTCTATTAGTACTTGGCTTAGTAAATGATTACTAACAATGTAACAAAATGGATGAAAAAAGGATACACCCTCAAAAGATATGGAAAATAGAAGATTTAGTCCACTGTATATCACTAATACAATACAAAAACGGAAATCTGGCAACTTTTTTTCTTAGAGAAATTAGGTCAACGAAAACCAGGAAACTACGGCAAATCTTTTTGGCGAGGTGGTCTGTTGACACAGAACTTGTCAACCAAATAAGGAAAGCAAGAAGTAGCCACTGATTACAACTGTACATCTGCTTCATTGAATAGGTTCCAAAATCCCAAGAGTATAATTAATCATGATGAGATCAAAGGCATACTCATTACTCTTGCGAGTCCTTGGCATGTCAAAACTTCCATCTTGAAATTTGAAATCTTTTAGTAAATCCATAATGAAAATTTCAAGCGAATTCAAGCAAGAGACCATTTGTTTTACATTTAAAAATTAAGTCCAAAAGACAACTGTCAGGGTTGAGGGAACTACACAATGGTAAATCAAATGAGACAAGCCTCTTTATGAATAACATCATGATTGAGAAATCCACGATCTAGTAAAACTTTGCATCACTCAAGTCTTCATGCCAAATAGCTGTGGAAAATGTTGCGTACCTAAAAAACTTTCCACATTGTTACCAAGTTAAGAATGATGGTAAGTTGAAGAGTTTCAGGTTTTCAGGTAATAAGAATAAAATACTACTTTAATCATAATCAGCTGTGACACTGAATATTAGCATCATTCATAAAGACTGCTTCCATGTGTTCGTGGTTTTGCAACAAAGGCCATTTGCATTTTATAAAATTCATACGGATATATTATTTGTACATGTGCAGGGGAGAGTTTATGTGCAGGGAGAGTTTCATGCCAAATTAGAGAGCTTCTTATTAGGGGCTGGTTCTGGTCTGGGGCCAGGTGCTGTTCATAAGCAGCCTTTTCGGTTGTGCAAGGGTTTGCTGGTTAGGTCTGCTGGGCTGCTGGCTAGGGCTGCTGGGTCTGTTGGAGCTGAAGGTTGGGTTTGATGGTCTTGCTGCCTCAGCTGGTCTGCCTGCTGTTTCTTCTGTGGCAGGGGCTGACTGCTCTTGCTGTGATGGGTTGGGGTAAGCTGCTGAGGGTTCTGGAGTGGCCTGATGCAGGGGCTATCTGGTGCTGGCCCTGTCTGCTGCTGGTGTCTGTTCTCCTGCCGGCTGTTGTGGGGCTGCTATTGGTATCTTTAGTTTCTGCTAGCTGTGGTGGCGCTGATGCAGGGGTCTCGCCTACTGCTGGTTTGGTTGGGAGGCAACAGGTTTGGTCTCTTGTGCGATGGGTAGGATCAGTTTTTTATTTAGGTTGTCCTGTGTCTTCTTGTGCCTGTTTGTACATTTTGTTTGTGTTGTTGTGTGAGTTTTATTTTGGGTGTTATCTGCTTTTGGCGGGTGGGTTTTGGTGCAGGGGTTTCCCTAAAGGTAGCTTGTTCGGTTGGATGTATAGCCTGCGCTGCAGGTGCGCTTTACTTGGGATGAAACCAAGTCAAAGCCTTTTTGTATATCCCCTCTTTTTGGTATATATACTACTATTTGCCAAAAAAGTATAGTACTATATATTGATCGGACATATTGATAGAACTTAATGATCAGATATGCAGTTTTAATCAATAACAATATATAAATACCAAACCCATGATCCCATCCAGATGGGGTCGGCTGCAAAATCTATCTCTTAAGGTTTACATAGATACTGTTGCACCTTCAGCTTCAATCTAGCACTAGCTAGACCTGTAAACTCATTTTCTTCATATCTTTATCATCCCCTTCATCCAAGTTATCTTTGGCCTCCCTCAACCTCTTAAAATGTACATGGCATTTAAATAGCTCTCCCTCGATCACAAGATCGGAGTTCTACTGATTAAATTTGGGAAAAATTTAAAAGATAATAGACTATTTGACTGTTACAAACGGTTCGAAGGACAAGAGCTGCATACTTGTGAAAAATTTTCCAGTACAAATTTTACGCAGATCTACTTTCAAAAATGATAAGAGTCAGGTTTGCTCCACATTTAAAAATTAAGAACATGAACTATGGTTTACTTTTCAGGTATAATAGACCCTCTAGATGTTAATTTTAGTACACAACGAATCTCCAGAAATCATTTGTAGGATAATTTGTCCTCTAAGAATTACGAGAAGCACCTGGTGCCATGAGGTGGCTACGAGCTTTTCTTAGCTAATAGCTTGCAAATCATCTTCTATCACACAAGAAATTCATGAAGATTTTTTCCGTATTCTTGTTGATAATCAGATTTTTAGAGATACAGAACCCCTATTACAGCTTCATAACACTTGAAGATGTGCAAAGTACATTAATCATTTGCAAATGCAGGAAATGCATATTTCTTGAGAACATATTGATGCTTTATGGCATCCTATACTCCAATAAAATTTGTAGATTCGTAGTAGTTGAGGGGAATTTTTGAGAGCTCATTAAGTTTTTGTCTAAAAACAATTGTTGACTAATGATAAAATATGTGAATCAATGAGGAAACAACACTAAGCATCTCACACGATCAAGACCTAAGCTTCAAGAAAACACAACTAAGAACATTGAAACCAAGAGGATACTTGATTCAACCAATTCAAGGGCTCCATCAAAGAATGATTGAACACCAAACATAAACATTTTCCCTCGGTCCCTCTATCCCATTGAATTGGCTACAATTTTCCTCAAAAGCTCTCACACGAAGAAATTAATTGTAGCAAATTCAATGATGTAGAAGGAGTAATCAATAACAAAGAAGCAACATAAGAAAAATGGATGGGAATAAGAAAACACTTTTGAAAAGAAAACACAAAGTATTTGAGATAATACATTCTCTAAGCTTAAAAGCTCATTTGTGTATTCATCAAAGCATTATAAGGAAAGGTCTTCATGGCGTTAATTGTGACAAAGAAAACAACCCAAGGATCTTAGTTGTAGGCAAGTATTACAGATACGGGTGGAATAAAATATACTCAGTATAATACATATAATGGTTCATGTAGCCAAACCCATACAGTTGGGATTAAGCCTTTGGAATTTTTGTGGCTAAGAGACTGTAGCCCCTAGGATTAGGATGCAAATTAGATACCTTAGATTACGAGACAAGAAAGCCATCAACAATAAGTAAAATGGCACCGTAACACAAAGCACATGTGCGGATGGCAATGGGTCGGATTAAGACCCAAATATGATTTCAAGGAGGATCCAGATCTGAATCTGGACCACGGGTAAAATTTTTTAGGACCCAGATAGATTCAACATCCAAGTGATTCACAAGCGTAACCCAGACCTATATGCTCAACCAAGTAAGTTGGTGATTTCAGATGAGTGAGATATGTGCATGGCCAACCTAGCAAGATAATCTTAGATGAACCAAATATGTGAGACTGTCACCTGATGAGTACTTGTGTAAGCACAACTCCACTTTGTACAGTTAAACTTAAAACTTAAAATAATTAGTCAGTTTTCTGCATGTGACATCATTGGAAAAAACATAGACGCTACTTTCATCTCCAGAAGGAATCACTATTTGACAAGTGTTTGTACACCTTATGAACTCCAAATATAGCACTTTCATGAACCAAGTATTTGGTGCTGTTTGAAACGAAATTTTCCAGCAAGATTTGCGTAGCAACCATGCCTAGCCTTCTGAAACGTATCTATACTATCAAACATATCCAAGAGTTCCATTAAAACCTTTATTTACCACCTGTGGCACATTAGTTAAAATACAACCAAAGCAACGGTCGTTTTGAAGCCAACCTATCACCTTATTGAATGACCATCTGAACTTCAAAATAATACCAATACCAACCATTTGAGTAATTGATCCATTATAGATACATTGTAGTTTTGTTTTTTCTGTAAACTAATTGCATCAGCTTTCCTAAGTATACTTGTCAGAAGCCTGGGCTGAAATCTTTCCCCTTAAACCCAGACATACTTACACAATGACATATGATATGATGAACTGGATAATCAAAAACATTTTCAAAACAGTTTCACAATCCCTCAAGAAGTAGAACAAAAAAACAATAGTCTAAGCTTAGAAATTTTCCTAAGCAAAAGAGAATATAATTGTAAATACTATGTTACATTTTCAATAGGGTATCCATTTTTTGATTTTATTGTATAAACACATCAAATGTAATGCATATTAATGGCAAGTACCTTGTTATTGAATGCCATTAAGATGTTTCCTTTTCGTTGAACAGCGTACCTTGACCCTGAAAACCACATCAATCTAATTAACAATGGGAAGTTGGAAATCAATCAAATATCCAACGATATAAATTCAATGTACAGCCATATACCAATTAATAGATGAAGAACTGAGCCCAGTGAATGCCCAATGCCAAAAGTAGGCAGTCCCTCAGCCTAGAATAGTAACTGTATAAGTAATGTTAAAAGAAACAATCAAAGCTTAAGAGAATTATTGACTAACTTTTTCTTGTAGACACCGAAAACTCCGGTCAAACTTAAATTGCACCTCATCTGCAATAGAAAAGTGATCGAAACCACTAGCATATGGTGTTGCAATCACCAGTACACCCCTGTGACATTGATAGAGTTCTATAATTTTCCAAGTGTAGTTAAGGTACACGAAGAAACCTAAAAAATTAAAGCTTCATCCTGATGAAAAATCCAATCAATCTTAGAATGAAAGTACACATACTTTTCACAAAGGCTTTCAAGAAACAAACGGTAGGCAAGCTGTGGAGCAGCTCCCACAAATATACCACCAATAAAATGTACAACAGACCATGGTTTTGAGTGTCGTGGTTCCAGCACCCAAGCACCCTGAAACACCAATGATTAGCCAAACTTGTAAATCTATAGTAATCATACGCATAAGGAATATACTTGTCCAAAAGCAATTAACGAATGCCTTTGAATTCTCTCATAAAACATCTTATACGTGTGTCCATGAAATCCAACAGAATTTGATGTCCTTGCAAGCACAAGGGATGGAAACCTAGAGGATTGAAGTCTCTTCATATAGAAGTGAGTCACCTTGAAAGATATTCCTTTTACTATTTCAACACACCAATGTTCAAAAGAAATTACTTTCAAAAAAGACCGACCTTTGTAGTTCAAGCAAACACCTTTTAATAGCGACGATAGACTAGCAAATGCATACAAAAATCAGCTTTCAGTTCGATTAGCAGAAAACAATCTCAAACTAGAATGGTCTCAACATTTCTATTTTAATAGAAGAACTACAAGTTAAGCAAGCAATCTGATGTATAACTTCTTAAAAGAGAACTTTTGGCAATAGTGACGGTCGCATCAAAGAAGTGTTACAAACAATCTCAAAGATGTGTTACTAACACCTTCTTTACAAGGAAGTCCAACTGACAAAAAAAATTAAAGGTGATATCCGTCTTTCGTAGATTGTGACGATTGCGCCATTTAAAAAGATGATTGTCCTCAATCTTAGTTCCATAAAATGTTTATCATAGAATAGGAAAGAAATATCCATTTCGTAAATGTTTTGTTGAAATAATCAAGATCAATTTTTTCTGAAAAAAATATACAATTGATAATAAAGCATTAAGTCATGTATGGTCCATCAGAGCCAAAAATTTATAGTTTTTTTGTTTCGGATTATAATGAACTACTATAAATCGGCTCATTAATTCATGTTTGTACAACGGGGCATTTGAAATCAATCTCTTTGTTTATACCAGGGTAAGGTTGCATCATTAGCAACTTATACGTTTGGAAATGAGCTTTCGACTCAACTATCAAATTTCATTAAGTACCCTAGACTTTGAATTAGTTTACGAAGTACTGATATTTTTAACATATCCCAAAAATTCAATTCATCTAAAAGAATAATGTAGAGCAAGTATTTCTCCAGATATTGATTAATTATTCTTTACTTTCATACACTAAGTTTGCGACAAACTATATTGTCTACATGCCAATAACACTTTGCAATTATACGGGAAATTTCAAAAAGTTATACCACCAAAAGATATTGTATGAAGAATTATAATGTATATTCGATTGTACTACCACCAAAAAATATGAAATGTTGATATATATGTAAGAGACATACATGAAACCCATGAGAAGAATAGTCATATAGATGAAAGTGTATGACAAGAAACATTCTAAAGCGGAAAAAAAATGTGTTACGCTTTGGGTTAACAACCTACAAGAGGATGGAGAATAAATCGATTAGGGGGGGGAGTAAAAGGACTCTAAGCTTACGATTAGAAGTTGATGATGTGTCAATATTGTCAAGGGGCATTCTCGTAAATCCTTTCTTAAATAAAGATAGCTTGAAATTAATGAAACAGAAATAGGAAAAAGTCAGAAGCTTGAGATCTGGTATCAGAGAATTCAAAGATTCAATGGGAAATCCAACAAATATGCATAGAATCGAGCAAATGGAGCAAGAAATAGCAAATTTCAAAGAGAAAGTCTCGAATAATATTAATAACAAATGCTTTGCGATAGAGGCACGATTAGGGAAGAACCGAAGAAGCAAGAATCAATAGAGTAAATCTTGAACAATCTTGTTGAAGGACAGTCAAAACTATTGGAAAGAGGATCCCATACCCATGAAAGACAGAATATCGCGAGTAAAGGTGGATAGGGAGAAGATGGTCAAAACAAAGAAGAAGGTAATTACAATTACTCACACGATAATTTTGGGGGATCTTGGAGGTTTAGAAAGTTGGACCTACCAATCTTTGATGGAAAGAACTCGGATGGGTGGATCTTGAAGACTGAAAAGTACTTCAATTTTTATCGGCTAAGTGAGGAAGAGAAGGTGGAGGGTGTGGTAGTTAGTTTAGAGGCAAAGGCACTGTTATGGTATAAAAGGGAAAATGGAAGGATGCCCTTAGTAACATAGAGGGGCTTAAGGGCACTGATTCTCAAATTTTTCAGGCCGGAAGAAGGAGGCGACTTAATTGAATTGTGTGGCCGAGTATAAGAAAGCTTTTGTGATGAAGGTGACCCATTTGGAAAGAATTCTAGAAGTAATGATGATTGGAGCCTTCTTATGAGGGCTTTAGGAAAATGTCAAGGAGTTGAAACTTGAAAGTCTTAGGCCCAACTACCCTTGAGGATAACATGGAATGTGCTGAAAGAATTAACCATAGGTTGGGAGCTCAATCTTAGTTGGGAAGGAGATTTTCTACATCCTCTAATAAAACTCTAAACCCACGATTTTACCAATATACCCAAACTCACCACTCCACCAGAAATACCCTTACACAGCTATAAAAAATTATAGGAAGTAAAAATATAAACTAAGAGGTCGTTTGGTTGACATAGGAATTAAATTCCTATGGGAAGTTGTAATTCATTGGAATTTACTTCCTTTGTCAATTTCCTAGGAATTACTTAACGTTGTTTGTTTGACAATAGGTATTTTCATTTCTTTGGAAGTAATTTTTCATGAGTGGTTTGGTTAACAAGGTGATAAAGGTACGAAATGAAGTAGTTACTTGGAAATAGCGGTTACACCAAATATTAGAGGGTATTATTAAAATTTCACTTAAAATGATACATGGGAATTGTTAATAACCAAGGGGGGTATATGGTAATCTAATTCCTATGTATCATAGGAATTAACTTCCCTTGGATTTTACAATTCCTAGAAATTTTAGATTTTTTTGCAAACCAAACAAATGAAGATAATACTATTTCCTAGGAAATTAAAATTCCAAGGGTTAATAGAGGGTAACCAAACAAGCCCTAAGGATTATAAAAATTATTGTAATAATTCAACAAAGAATCTTTTACATTCATCTAAAAGGATTACATGCAAAAATGAAGATTATGTTTTCCACTTACATGTGTATCAATATCAATATTAATATTTATAAAAAAGGTGTAGATTTTACCCTCAATCCATCCCCTAAATAACTCACCAATTAGATTATATTTTCCATAGGTTGCTTTAAAAAAAAGTCATGATTTCAAGTACTAACTAGCTCTTAACCTCTGGAATGTGAAGAAGAGTGTATCACAGATTTCATGGAATATTAAATGGCAAAAGAAAATTTAATTTATTAATAAATAAAGTCAACTAAGAATCTATAACCAACTACAATGGAAAAATGTCGAGAAAAAAAAACATAGGTAAGGCACCTCAACTTCACTCCAATTGCTAGATCCACCCCAAGCATCTTGTGATTGCCTTACTAAATCTGTAATCAATCTGCAAGGCAGAAAAAGCTCCATTGGCTTTGGAAATCCACAAACTTGAACATATGATGATAAGAAACCATATGAAAGGTAAACAGTGGACAGATACAGTCATTAGTTAGTACCCTCAAGTGTTTCCTAGAAGAATCTTTTTCATTTTTATCTTCATGAGAAAACTAGAGATGACACATTTCTCATTGGTTAAACAACCAACATAATGTCTTGAGTATATTGAGAAATAAGGCCAAGATGTCTCAGGGTCAAGATTAACGACTTCTAAACCCATATGATACGACACTAAAAAGCATATGATTAAAAAAAATGCGATCTTTGAACCGACTTTACGTTACTTTTTGTCCCATACTATTTTACACACTCAACAATACACTTCATACTTTCTTTGTTCCAAATAATTTCATTCTCCATATCACATTACATATTGGTGTATCCTTTTTATTGCTTTTTTCCCATGAATAGTATAAATTTATCCTTTCTCTCTCTTCCATTTTTCACCCTTTGTTTCTCAATCAATGTCCGACAACCTCCTTGCCACACGGGAGAAGGCACATATTTACTTAACAAAAGAAAGAGAACTTTTTTCTCCCTCTTTCCTCAATAATCAATCTATATGTCAAAGACAACAAGACAAGCATACAAAACAATAATTATGGTCAAGAAATAATAGGATACCTAATAATGACATTTTAACCAAAAAAGGACTATATTGCGCCACTCTAATTTTGACTAATGATTTTGACTTACGACAAAGAACTAAGCCTTTTAAGATAATAATAATGATGCTATCAACAATAATGTTAAAGTATTGATCAAAATTCAAAACACTATAGAGTTGGCTACATGAACCAAAACAAATCAACATAGAAATTGTCACTAACAAATATTATCCTTTATTTAGTCCAATGAAAATCAATTCTAATTATCATTACATTAATTCTAATTCATGCAATCCTATTTTAATCAACAATAATGTTAAACTCTTAAACAAAATTCAAAACACTATAGGGCTGGCTACATGAACCAAAACAAATCAACATAGAAATTGTTGCTAACAAATATTATCCTTTATTTGGTCCTATGAAAATCAATTCTAATTATCATTACTTTAATTCTTACTCATGCAATCCTATTTTAACATAATCATCCTTATATAATAGAAGCCTAAGAAAATTTATCCACAAGGCTATTAAAAAATGATTAGCATGGAAAACTATCATTAAGAATAGATAAACAATCCGCGGCCAGTAAAATAAAGGATAACAAAAATAAATATAATAGTGTGCATATAACACTTTTAATAAACATTAAAAACCAACGTAACTAGTGACACATCCAATGAATCTAGCTAAGCCTCTGCAGGTACTTTGCTTATGATAAGGCTTTAATGGATAACACTTTTCGCAACGTAATCAATTAATGCCAATAAAATCCTTATGCTTTTCTCATTCCACATAGTAATGTGTTATTTATGACAGGTGTCAAAGCTCTTATTACATTTAGGTTTGTCTCACTACCATAACTTGGACATAAAATAACCACACCTTCCCACTTATAATAAACCAAAGAGAAATTTATAAGTTGTGCCAATCCTTTGTTATTCATGCATTCATTACCACTAACAAAAAAAATTAAGAACATCAAATATAATATCACTAACTAATCTTCCTCCACTAACTTTGTAAGTATTGGAAAACAAGATAACAACCCCGAAGACTATAGCCTACAATTGTGTGATATCATAAACATCAAATAAACTCCACTTTCGTCCTGAAAAATTTATAAACCTTTGCGGAATCCTCAATTAATAGGAAAATGTTCTTCATAGCATCCTAAAAGTAAACAAAAGAATAGGTCGAACAGGCATGTCGGTGGCACAAGCATGGCTCACGGCTCACCAACTGTCACCACCATCAAAGTGAGCCACAACAAAAGTAAGCCACAGATGTGTAACTAGCACAATGTTGGCGAGATTGGCAAGTCAGGTGGGTGTAGAACGGTAGTTATGGCCGCTAAAACGACCTACCAATTTTATAACCAAATTTGAAAAGAAAATAAAAAATAAAAAAAACTCGTGCTTGTGTAGCACATGCCATTGTTTAAGGGTAGTTGGCGTGACCTTGTAACTCTTTATGGCCCGCTCGACCATGACAGTTCCAGCTTAGGCAAGGCACAAATTCCATGTCTATCCAAAAGATTACCAATAATGAGAACATTTATCCCACGTAACATGCAAGTATGATACTAAAATGATCATTGACTTTTTTAATAAGTTATTATTGATATCTTAGTTTTAAAAAGCTCACCATTGGCCAGGAGCGCCTAGGACTAATACCTTGGGAGAGGAATAGATTGGGCGCATTGATAAAGAAAGGTCATTCCTTAAGGTAAGCACAAGACAACGTATTAAGGCAAGCACCTAGAGCTACTTTTGTTCTTAGCCTCAAGAGCCTATTTAATGCACGCACTCACCAAGAAAGTTTTCGCTTCTCCTATTCTTTGTCTTTCTTTATTTCTCTTTTTTTGTTGTTTTTTGAGGTTTTCTTTGTTCTTTTAATTAGAATTTAGGGGTTTTATGGAATTTCACCTCCAAAGGGTAGCGCTTTCACCCATTGTGCATGTCACATCTCCATATCATGAGATACAGGTCACATTGACTACAAAATTGTTTAACACAATCACGACCAAAATCGTATCTTTGCACTATGCTTTCACCCTCCACAAAGACCCTTGGATTTAGCTCCTCACGGCACCTTATGCCTTATAAAACTAAGTTCTTGCAGCAATCACACCAAGATTTTGTGCAATTGTTGACTTCAATGTGTGCAGCAAAAGAGGAACAAGTGTAGAGAATAACCAAGTCACAGATATGATCAGAAGGATTATGATCTGTGATCAATACCTTTCCAATCCACAGGTTTGGTTACGCAAAAATCTCCCTCAAGATTCTAAGCTACACTCACCAAGATTCTTATGTAGGGAAAACTGAAACCAAGCTTCTTGTTTCACTCACAAGTCACAACATGCCTTGCTCAAAAATAGAATTGAAGAACTCAACACTCTAACTTTGATGAAGTCAGAGATATTTGTGTTATTGAGAAGAAATGAATGAGTTTACAAGGAGAATACAACGCCTATTTATAGATTAGGCTCCTACCAAGAACGTGCCACAATTTAAAAGGCACATGACAAGACTCAAATATGACGGCTATAAACTAAACAATGCGTAACTAATTAAACTACCCTCCTTGATTTATTATAAGCTGATGCAAGTGAGTAAACAGCAAGGGCCTTGCTGATGCGGCCCATGTAGGTTGTTAGGCCTTCCCATGATAGCCTGCTTTATTCCTTGGTTTGGTGCTCAACATTCTGATCTTCCACACTTGCAGAGCACACTTGCTTTATGCTGATCAACCTCCCTAATATTGGTCTTCAAATCAGTGTTAGTCATCTGTTCAGGATCATCAGTGTTTAATGTCTTGGAGTATTGCTTAGTCAAACCCATGGGAATGCTTGGTTCAGTTTTGCATAAGTTTGCTCATAGATTTAAACTACAGGAAAGGAAACAAACAAGCACCATAACTCTCAACAATCCAATCCATCTCCATCTCATCTATGTTACCTCAACCATTTTATTCACCTTGATTACCCAAGTCGAACACTTATACTGTGAGGAGTGAATGAAAAACTTACTCACCGGCCACTAGTACTACCAAACATTTAATATTCTAATGTCATTAAATGACTCTCACCTAGGCTTTGATGTATGCAACTATACCTTATAAAGCAAAAAGGTTTTGAAATTGAGCCTAGATAGCAAATATCATCTACCACTTCATCAGCATCTCAAAGTAATTATAATACTTACATTTTTTTTTCACTTGAAAACTTAAGCTAATTTACCCATTGATTTCAATGAAATTTTATTTATTGTTCATTTCTAAGAAATTATCATCTTCGCTCCTTTACCTTTTTATATCAGCACTTGAAGATTTAGTGTAAAATATTTAGATAAATTAAAAGGTTATCCATATAACCTATTTACTATTACGCGAGTAAGATTTCGGTTAGTGATCTATGACCCTTTAAAAATTAGTTTGGTTTACCTTAAATTTTTTGATCCGTTTAACAACACAAACTTGACCCAACACACGTGACTATTAGTCAGTGACAATTTGTCACATAATCTCACCGTGGCCCACTCGTGTGGACGTGGATACCCGCAGGCTCGAGCCCACAAACCCACAGGTCAAGAGCGTTGACTTGTACATACACTTGGTGTGGTTCATTGTTTTCCAAAACCATATGGTAGTAGGAAGATTAGCTTGCGCAATATATATGCAAATCAGCAACCCACTATTTTATCGATGTGGGATCTTGTCTAACATGTGAAATATTTCCAACATTGACAGCCTAATTTTCGGATTCTTATTCCAACAACACTAAAATTCCCTATTTCCAAAAAGGATCACACGTAGGGCGTGTTGGATGTAGTGATTTATGTAGTGTTAGTGTTATAATAAGGTCAAAACACAACATTTAAAATATATTATGATAAGTAGTGTTTAGTTGTTGAAGTTGTTTTCAAAACATTACAACTTTTAGCTTTTCGAAATCAAAAGTAATGTTTAAAAGTTTTTTCACCACTTTTCTAACAAAATGTAATACATCACAGATTAATACACGGTTGATACCTAACAACTGAAATTATAAGAGTTATCAACACAGCAAAGAGCTACTTAGACAGCTAGCAGAAACAGAAAATCCAGAAAACATCATATTTTGCACCTCCAAAAACTAGTTCAATGAATAAACAAATTTCCAATTTGAGAACATAAAAATAGCAGCAAAAGTTATATCGCTAGTCTCAAAAGTAAATTAAATATTAAGTAAGAGTGCAGACCTTCATAGAAATAACAAAATACAAATAGAAACAGAATTATGAATTGAAGCAAAAGAAGAAAAGGCAGACCTCTCAAAATCACGGTAAACTTGAACAGCAGTAGTGTCGGAGCTTGCACTAAGATTAGTACTACTATTAGGACTAGCACTAGGATTAGAGCTAGGAGGATCGGGATTACAGTAAACACGAAAGCTGAGATTACGACCGTTGTGAATGGAAGGATTACGACAACGAATAGATTCGACTACGAAGCACACAGAATTGCTGCGATTATGTCTATGATTGTGATTTTGAAGGAATGAAGATGGTGAATTCTTATGGAGTGGTAATGATGTAAACCAGGAGATTGCACTTGCGGCCATGGTTGAGGTTTGTATTAAAATTCGGAGTTGGAGTTGAAATGGAATGGCAATTTAAGAGTACAAATTGAGTCTCTAGATTTCCTGGGACTCTTCCTGTGTCTTGTGTTAGCTGCTAGAACCAGAAAACTTTTTTTTCTTCTTTTTTCTATATTAAATATTAATATTAAGTGTTTCGGTGAAGATACTTGAATCGACAAATAATCTTGAAAACACTTGAAGATATGGTGTTGTAGAAGCTCAGTCGCCTTTAGGTTGTAGTTGAATGGTTTCACCTCTCGTACCTGTTATCCTGCACACGACAAGTTAGCCTTGCCCGGGGTGATCTCCCGAAAAACCCCTCCGATGCTTAAGTCAGATAGGGGGATTGGAGATCGAGCGATGAACGAGCGGCTGATTATTTATGTAGGGGATTTCTGGTGTTAGATGATCAGTCCCCCTGATGAACTTGGGAGGGAGTATTTATATCAAGCAGGGAAAGGATAAGGTGATGGATAAATGTGGGAATCATGGGAGACGTGGGTGAGGAGAATGACTTGTGTGGACCCGATCCACCCAAAAAATACTGTGGACCAGGGATTATCCACGTGCCTCCTTCCTCCTTTTTAAAAAATATAAGAGTTCCTTTTTAAAAACTACTCCTTCCTCCTTCCTCCTTTTACACTCTACCTTCATTTTTTTACAATTTTCTTTTTCAGTTTTCCTCCTCTACACTCCTCTCACTAATCTTCCATCACCTTCCGCATCAAATCTCTCACTAATCTTCTACAATTTAGTTCAAAAACTTTATCTCACGCATCAAATTGTAAAAAAATGTTTGACCTAAATGAAATTCCAATTGAAGAAGTTGATTTTGACGAAGGTATTCATAGTTTAATTTTTTTTAGGGTTTCTTCAAATTCATGTTCAATTTAATTCAATTATAATTAATTACTTTGAATTTTTTGAAAGAAATTCAGTTGGATTAGATGTGTTAACTGTAATTGTTCAAAGTGATTCCAAGTTACTGATTTCATTTCAATTGAAGAAAAATTAGCTAACTATGTCTTGTGATTAAGTAGAATACAAAAATTAGGTAAGTATATGTTGGATATAGTGACTCAAAAAAGCCCAAAGTAATACATGTGATTTGGTATGAGATGTATGGATGATACATGGATGTTTAGTGAAGATTGATGAAGTGAATTATATGTTCTGATGCACCTGCTGGTCGCTCGACCATGGCTCGACCATAGGGGAACCGCTCGACCAGTCGAGCAGGAGATCAGAACCTTCTGCCTACATTCTGATCTCCCGCTCGACCCATACCATTTCGCTCGACTAGGTCGAGCCAAGTCTCGGGGCTGCTCTGTATTAGCCGACAGTTTTTATATGATTCAAGAACATCATTTAGTCCTTCCTACTGGTTCCAAAGCCTATATATAGGCATTGTATATCCATGTATAACAACACACATTGTAAATCATTTGTAATTAGTCATTGGGTTAACTGCCACTCAGTGTAGGGGTAACTGCCACTTAGTGTAGGGGTAACTACAACTCATTGTAGGGGTAACTATGTCTTCATACGCTATTGCACCCATGTCTGTGATAAACTATATGTTGTTTATATATCCATAAAAGAAAGTATGAGATTATTTTGGTGATTCTTTTGTTTATATATGCCTAAAGAAAGTATGTGATTCCAAGTTACTGATTTCATTTCAATTGAAGAAAAATTAGCTAACTATGTCTTGTGATTGAGTAGAATACAAAAATTAGGTAAGTATATCTTGTGATAGAGTAGAATACAAAAATAAGTTAATTATGCCTGTATTTGAATGAAGGTAAAATTAGTTTTAAAATCCATATATCAGCAAATACCAGAATGTTGTCTAGGGCAGCTAGGGGTAACTGCCACTCAGTGTAGGGGTAACTACAACTCATTGTAGGGGTAACTATGTCTTCATACGCTATTGCACCCATGTCTGTGATAAACTGTGTGCTGTTTATATATACACAAATTGTATTTGAATGAAAGTATGAGATTATTTTGGTGATTCTTTTGTTTATATATGCCTAAAGAAAGTATGAGATTTACTTGAGATACCTTCTCCGTCTGTATATCAACAAATAGCTTCGTTTTTTATTTGGTTTAGGTTGCACCACAATGACAACGAACGAATATTTAAGTGGCTCTTTGTTAGGTGAAACTCGAGGGACACTTGAAGAAATGTTTGAACTGTACAAACAACATGCGTCTTTTGTTGGTTTTAGTGTTCGAAAGGGAAAGCATCGAATGAAACAAGGAACTTCTGATGTCAATGAGAAGTATTATCTTTGTTCGGCTGCTGGAATTAGGAACACAGTAAAGAAGGTTGGGAAAGAAACACAAAGTCATGATACAGAGGGTACAGAAAAAACAAAAATAAAAAAAGAAAGAAGAGTGGCAATAACTAGAACCGGATGTAATGCGTGCATAAGAGCAAAGAAGAATACATTTGGACTTTTTGAGGTCATCGACCATGTTCTGGCACACAATCACTCAATGACCAGAACACAATGGAACTACCGACATCGTTCAGAGCGACAAATGTCTGATCATAAGAAAGAGGCAATCGAGACAATGCAACTAGCTGGACTACAACCAATGGAATCATATAGGCTCTTGTCTGCTGAAGCTGGTGGTGAGTATACAATAGGTCACACCGTGAAAGACCATCTGAACTTCTGCCACAAGCTAAAAATGAAGAAAATTGATGGTGGTGATGTGAATTCTGTAATTGAACAGCTTGACCAGAAAGTTTCTGATAATCCAGACTTCTTTTATCGAGTTAGACTCGATGAAGAAGGCAAGATTTGTTGTATATTTTGGAGAGATGCTATGATGTTGGAAGATTATAAGATATTCGGTGATGTGGTTGTAATGGACACAACTTACAAGAAAAACAAGTATAATCTCATATGTGCCCTCTTTGTTGGTATTAACAACCATTGGAAGAACACAATGTTTGCTTGTGCATTTATGGGAGATGAGACTGTTGAGTCGTTCGTTTGGCTTCTTAATATTTTTAAGAAGTCAATGGGCGGAAAGTGTCCGGTGACTATATTTACAGACCAAGATGCAGCCATGTCTAACGCGATAAAAAAGTGTTTTCCTGGATCTAGGCACAGATTATGCCTCTGGCACATAAGTCAGAATGCTGTTAAGCGATATGGTGCACTAAAGAAGGACGCTACCTTCAAGAAAACCTTTCACAAATGCTTAAGTGGATGCTCGAACAAGGACGAGTTTGAGGCGTGTTGGAACTCGATGATAACAACATATAAGCTAGAGAATAACAAATGGTTCAAAAGGTTGTATAATCTGAAGGAAAAGTGGGCAACAGCGTTAAGCAAAGACTTCTTCTCCGCCGGGATTTTATCTTCACAGAGAAGTGAAAGCTCAAACCGTGCTGTTGGTTTTCGAGCCAATTATAAGACAACTTTGATTGAGTTCTTCCATATATTTGAAGACACAATGAGACGTTGGAGAAGGTCGGAAATTGATGATGAGTTTCACTGTACAAAATCAGTCCCAAAATCACATATGCCCTTGATTGGGTTGTTGAAGCATGCTTCTGAGGTTTATACGGAGACACTTTTCCGTGATTTTGAGAACGAATTTACACATGCCATGGGTACAGTAGTAAATCAAGTACATGAGCCTGGTACACATGGTAACAAGTACCAAGTCACGTCTCCCGGCATCGAACAATCAACACATGAAGTGACTTACAACGTTGAAGCCATAACCTGTTCATGTAAGACTTTTGAGGAATCTGGATGGTTATGTTACCATATCATCAGAGTTTTACATTTGTTTTCTATTGTGAGGATTCCGAAACAGTATATTAAATCACGATGAACAAAATTTGCAAAGATGGGTGTATGGGATAAAGTGGATGCTGAAAGTAAAGAGTTGGGCGTAATCAGTAGTTATACACCTTGGCGTCTTCAAATGGCAAGAAAATTTTACAATCTAATTCTCAATTGCCGTACAAATGAAGACGGCAGGAGTTATTTAGAAGAGAAGTACAAGTTAATGGTAGTGGATATCAATGCTTTATTGCCTAAGCCCGTAGAAGTTGCGAACGCAATTGATGCTGAAACTGCTGATGTTTTTCCTAAGCCTAGTGTTCGTGATCCGAATGTTTTAAAGACGAAAGGTAGCAGTAGCAAAAGAATAAATGGAGCTTATGATCACTACAAAAGGGGAAGCAAGAACAAGAAAGGGAAGGGAAAGGCACATGAAGAATTTGGTTCCAAAACGCCAAATGTACGATTGATTTAATTAAGGTGACCCCATTTGTTATTCAACGTTACCCCCTTTTGTAAAATGTGGGTACCCTTTATTAATGAAAAATGGACATGTGAGGTTCTGTACTATTGAAAATTCCAAATGTACCATTTGTTTTTCCTTTTATAAAAACATAGTTGCTCTTTATTTTCAAGATAATGATGAAGATGGAAGAAATGAAATGAACCAATAGGTATTATTTGAAAATATGAAAAAATTAGTCTACTATTATTATTGGAGCTTTTACTTAAGTTAAGGTATTATTTACTTGTGTAGAATATTGGAGCTTTTACTTAATTCATTGCTTGTGAATTCTTATGCCTTTATTTGAGAAGTCTATGTATTATTGGTAGTTATTTTACCAAGGAGCCTAATTATGAAGACACTTTTTTTTGGAGAATAAGGTAAAAAAAATTAAAGTCAAATTAAGTTTATTTACACACATTCAAGTAGAATTCAAAGTCTAAATATTATCTTTAACATATAAATTTAGTGAAATTTTAACAAGTCGCACAATGGTTTAATAAAAGTCAAGATATGCATATAAGCTAAGAACAATGTAACATTTTTAATCTCTTTTTTTATTTTTTTTATTTTTTTATTTTTATTATAAGTAAGGTTGAGGGAAGGGGAGGGTTAGATGAGATTTGATACTAGTACTTAGCTTGAGAAATGCAATATTATGTAAAAAGACCCAATTCTCTAATGTTTCTAATTTATCAGCTGTGTTGAATGAGTAGTAACTCCCTCCAAGCAATTGATCCGTCAAAAACAGCATCCTATGCTGTCAGAGGGTCCGCTCGACCAGGTCGAGCAAAGCAGGGGGTCGAGCGGCTGGGTCGAGCGGAGAAACAAAAGCTACTGGATACATTCTGACTTGTTGCTCGACCAAACAGAGAAGTTTGCTCGGGTCGAGCGGATCCGCTCGGTCGAGCGGCTGGTAATGAACACCCAATGGTAATGAACACCCAAACAGAGAAGTAGTCATTTCTTTCTTAAATTGTTTCATGAAATGTGAAACAAACAAAACTTCAACTCCTCGATCACCCAATGGTAATGAACACCCAGCTGTCCCATTAGTGAGAATTGAAGAAATGAGAGACTTGCCATCATCCAACACTACATATTCTTCATCTACCTGTCTTTCTCCCTCCTCAAATTGTACTACCGGTGATGGTGAAAGAGGAATAGTTGAAGCTTCAGCTGGTGGTGAAAGTGGGGGTTCTGAAGGTGGGGGATTTGAAGGTACAGTAGGTGCATTTTCTGTCTCGTTTATATCTATTAAAACATCACCAATAACTTCATTGGCTCTAGCTATCAAATTAGCAAATCGAGCCTCGTAGTTTGCATCAAAATTTCCCGAAGCAGTCTTATCTTTCCAATAAAGTTGACACAATTTGTCAGCAAACTTAAGAAAATCTTTGTTTGTAAACAAATTTCCATCTAAAATTTTTTCACTCTCATCATTAACGGCAAATCCATCGACAAATTTCAACTTTCTGCTTATAGGATAAGTAATTGTATCAAGAATCCCAAGTCCAAAACGTTTTGCCTCTTTCTCTCCGTTGATCCTTATCTTTATTTTTTCATCAGTCCAATGTTGAATTAAGGGCAAAGTAGTTGGTTCCCCAATATCTCTAAACCTTAACCGGTGAAAATAAACTAACTCCAATAAAATTAAACAACCACAGTGAAATTGCAAATTGCCCTGCTTGTAAGCCTTGTCAGCTTCACAAAATCGGTCAATAACATATGAGCACCAATCATAGGTGCTAATTTGATCGACATTGGACACAACTTTTGCCAACCTCATATCTACAAATCTCTTTTGATAGGGGGCTAAAAAACTTGAAAAAGCATGAAGCACAAAGAGTTTTTTAAAAGTCTCACCCCCTTCTTTCAATTCCAATATTTTCTTTTCTACCATTTGTAAAGGTATATCTTTGTCCACATTAAAGATATCTCTTAACTCCCTTTTCAAATGAAAATCAAGGTCATCTTTAACTCCCTTACGACACTCTACAATGTTATTACCCGCATTAAAAGGAAGACCAAAAACATCATGCACATCGTAAGGGGTCAAAACAAATCCAACTCCAGGACTTAGTTCAACATAACGACTACTTTGGTCGAAACGGTTAACTAACCAAGAAACCATTTTGGTAACTGTGTTCGTCACCTTTAAATGTAGCAAACCATCAAACCCAATTTCCTTAACAGATTTCATTTGGTCTTCAGAAAATTGATGGATTAAAGTGTACAAATGATATGGACGACACCGTGTTTCAAAACAATCAACATCTTCAATCCTAAAATAACATGACATATGCAACATACAATTACAACAATCAATAAACAAAAATATAACATTCTAACAAGTTAATGACCATTAGATTCAATCATTTTAAATGTTACTTCACTTGTCGAACATAGTTACCCTTTTTAAATGCTAAGACTCTATATGATTTGTACAAAGCAAAAACAACATTAGAACAAACAAACTTACACTTGCACTTCAGAGTTTCCAGCAACTTGTGTTCCTTTTTTCTTAGCTTGAATCCTTTTAGATTTTTCCTTCCTTTTCCTTTTACTAGGCTTAACATCAGATTCTTCAGTATCAGTGTAACACCCCGACATTTTCCCGATATATTTAATTATTTACTAGTAATATTATTTTATATGAATAATATTTTTTATTTATTTAGTTTGGGCTTGATCATGGTAATTTTTTAGTCCTTTTTATTTGGGCCCAAACTTTTAACCCATTTTCTTATTTCAAAATTAAATTAAAAAAAAAATAAATAATATGAGAGGGAAAAGTGGAGTGTTGACCTTAGGTGGTCTCTTGGCATGGGTGTAACTTCCATTTGAGAATTTGAAAGATCTCATAGTTATTCTTGCACTACCTCCTTCATTATTTCCTAATCATTTCTCATTATTCTATACTTCCTTTACTAAAAACTTAAGAGAAAACCATATCATATACCACCCTTTCCATACACCACTTCTTCCATTTTTACATTATTTTGGTGTTCTTTCATTGAAATTGTAAGTATAATTCTTTAATTATTTTTATTATTAAGTTTCAATTTCAAATATGTGATTTGTGGCATGTGTGAGTTTTGATCCATGGTTATTTCTTTTAATGATTTAAAATGATGGTATGAATTTTTATATATGTCTTTATCAATTTTAGTGTTGGATGTTTTTAGGGATTTATTTTATATTAGTATGTTAAGTTAGTATTTGTTGTTATGATGGGTGAATTTAAAGGATGTATAAATATAAGTTGTGATTATTCATGGAAAATTGTGTTGTAGTGTAATAAATTACTTTTAGTATGTGAAATTTTAATGTATTAGTGAATGAATTTTGAGGAAAAAAATGGTATTGTAAGAAATGAAGTATTTGGAATCATGAAAATTATTTTTAATATGTAGGCATGAATTTATGAGTTGTATGATATAGATTTAATAGGAAATGTAGAAATTGGAATTTATATGAATTTTGAACAAGAATTGATAAAATCCCGTAGGATTGGAAAATCATGAAAAATGGTGTTTTTGGAGCATTTTGGCTTTGAAATTATGTTAAAAATATCTATACTATGTTATAAATCATGAAAATTGGTACTCGGGGGTTTTGATGCCTTCCGGACGCAACGGTGAAGTCGGATTTCCAGTTTGACAGTGTTATGAGAAGTTTCTGGACAGATTCATATGCTGTGTTTTTCTAAGTGTTTAATATGACTTAGGATTGTGGTGTATGTCTCATAAAATGTGTATGTGTTCTATGTGTGATGGTAGTTGTATGTATGTGATGTGGTTTGCCTTTAGGAAGATGTGAATCAGTGAATGTGTTCTTATTTCCGAATACGGTTATACCTTGTAGGAAGTCGATTCGTGACCGGAAATTGATTAGAATCTTGTGCTTAGTTTGCTTGATCAAGGTACGTACACGCAGCATAGAATTGTAGTATATGTTACGTACCATATGATATGGTAGCAAAGGTAAAGTATGGGCATGTAATATGAATATTGATACGCTTCCGAATAATTTATTATATTATAACTTTTAATAAGCAGAGGTAGTATGACCTCACTAACTTGAAAGTGGACGTAGTATGACGTCAATTGGTGGAATGAATTACTCGCGGCCTTTGGAGCCTATGAGCCACCGCGGGGGTATGCATACTTAACCATAGACACCGAAGTAGGACGTGTGTCTATGGTAGAGACTTGCTTAGGGGTTAGCTCCCCCTAATGTATTGTCTCGCCTATGGAGTTTGAAGTGGTACCAGCAGTATGGCTGGAATAGATACAGCAGTATGGCTGAAAAAGATACAGCAGTATGGCTGACTAACTGAAACAAGAAATTATTAAAGTTATTATCTTTGATTTGTCGTACTCGAATTAATTGAATTATGATTTCTTGCTGACGTGTACTTTTTGGTCTTAACGATCCTGCGATGATGTCGTTTCCTCCTTGGATAATGACTAGCAGTAAGTTAATTGCAGGTGGGGAGTGAGGATTACTCTGGGAGAAATAAAACGTTAGAATCATAATTTATTATGAACTTAAGTTTTCGTACCTTTTAAATGTTGGTTTTATGAGGCGTGAACGCTCTCGAGTTGTAATAATTAGAACTACCTTTTCAAACTTATCTGCTGCTTAGTCTTTATGTCTGGTAGATTATAATAGCACTATTAGAACTCGGTCCGCAAGTTTTGTTTCGCTTGAATCCGTTTTAACTAATCGTTTAACGCCCTGGTTTGACTCGGACTGTATTTGGTTCTTCAAAACATCTATTTCTCTTTTAAAACGATACGAGTTAAACTACCGGATGTTACAATCAGTAATGTTGTGCTCACTTGGTGTCTTGTATTCAGAATCCGATTCGCTAGACATATCTATAAACACAAACAAAATGTCTTTTAACAACCTCATATTCATTATATAACCCTAAAAGACAAAGAAATTAGGAGTACTAAAAAAAGAAAATTATAATAAATAAAAGAGGAAAAAACAGAAATTCAAAAGAAGAAAAATAAATAGAAGAAAAACAACATATCAAAATATCAAAATATCAAAATTATAATGGTACATTACACTCAAAAACTGAGCATGATTTTGCATAAATAAGTAAGAGAACAGCTCAAATCATCATTTTTATGATTTGAGAGTAATGAACAATAGGAATTATAAAACTACTTATGAATTCATCAATCAAATTGAATAATAGTTAGAAGTATTATAAACACTACATTGAACTACAATTACATCCAAGTTCAATTATCAAAGTAATATCAAATTAATTATCCTGCACAATTTACTTAAGCAATTCATAGCATTTAACAAGAAATCATCAGAAATATATTGTGGATCTAAGATGACATTATTAGCAAGAAATCATCAGAAATCATCAGAAAGACCCATATCTTATCAACATTTAGCAAGAAATACATAAAATCAAGATTCGAAGAACAAAAAATATTTAGAAGAATTGTATAAAATCAAAATTCAAATCCGAAAACAAGAAATTATAAGATGAAATCAAAAACACACACAAAACAATCAAAATCAGAAAGAAAAAATTAAAAGTAAAATCAAAAATACAAAATCAAAAAATGGAGAAGATTTAACAATGGCGAGAAAGAAATTGGAGGACAGACCAACTTGAAGACGGACGGTCACGACTGTGGTGGCGAAGGCGGCGCGCGGAGGAGGCTGTGGTGGCGAAGGCGGCGCGCGGAGGGAGTGGAGGAAGTGGAGGAAGTGGAGGAAGTGGAGTGTCAAGTGTTTTTGATTTTCAGTGGAATGAGAGAGTTGAGGGTTTGGGGGTTTGTGTGGGCCTAAAGTGGAATAAGGGAGTGATGAGTAGTGGAGTATATCTTGGTCCACCCAAATTTATTGTGGACCAGGTCCACATTAGACAAAATCATGGGTAGTTGTCTTAACCTTTCAGGTGGTTATTTTCTTAGGGACCAAGCAATAAAAAGGATAAAAGGTCAAAGGGCCTTTGACGGTAAATAAAGAGAATTCTAGGGGTATAAAAGAAATTTACAATAAATAAATAAATATAAAATGAGTATTACCATAACAATTAGCCCCACACATGAAGGATAATAGAAGAGAAGAGCCCCAGCGATTTTGAAACATCTTCCTTTATGCGGAAAAATCAAAAAGCCCAACTGAACGCCTTAGAGAATCTCAAACAAGCCCCAAGCTTCTGAAAGGTTCCGCGGAATAGGCACATAACGAGCCGCGGATTTAAAGTTGGTGACCGTGGTGAAGTTGATGACTTAGAACATTTTACCCAAAGGATCCCTTATCAGGGGTCCGACTTATCGAGTTTGCGACAACCGGAGAGTTCCTTTCCCTTTAGGCAAAGCGTACAAGGGTATCAGTAGTGCGACATTCCGCGGCTCGAGGAGGGAAGATGCTTCAGAGCGCTTGTTAACATAGAAAAATTTTAGCTAGGACCACCTCTTTTAGGGGTCCGACTTATCGAGTTTACGGACAAGGGGAATGCCGTGGCTTATCAGGAAAGGATTAAGAATATCTTGTATCTCTTAAGTCGCGGATTGAGAATTACCTTTAGAGCCCCAAACTCAGTATGTCGCGGAATTACCAGTTGCTTGACATCAACTCTGACTTAGAGACTTTTTTAGAAAGTTTGCTCTCACAGGAGGTTTGACTCATCGACCCTACGACCACTGAGAGAGCCTTGAGTGGTGTTCCTCCTATGACGCCGCGGCTTAGATGACCATATAATTATATTTTGAATAATTTCAGATGAATTGCACACCAAGGTCCGACTCATCGATCTCACTGCAGGTACTTGGCATAATGTGGATAAATATACTTGGAATACTGTCGCGGCTTCAATACAATATAACCCATACTTAGAAAGATTTTGATAAGTTAGGCATCATAGAGGGTCCGACTTATCGACCCCACGGTCAAGTGGTTAGTTCAGAGTTCTTGCCTGTTTGACCTTGTATTCTGAACGATATTCTCTGCGGCAAATATCTTCGTGGTTTTATGATGTCACGTTTTCGCGTTGCGTCATCACATCGATGAGAAGGACAGGGATAGTTGGATGTCTTCATACTTAATTAAATTTTTGAATCCAACCCCAACTTGGGTGTCCGACTTATCGACTTTGCGACAGGTTCAAGGGTTCCAACATCCCACAACTGTCGCCATATCCATAAGTCGGACAGGTAAATAGAATCCTTCTAACACTTAGAATATTTTTTTCCTCCAAAGGTGCTCTAGGGGGTCCGACTCATCAATGTGGCTGCAAGATGTGAGTTGTTCAACACTTAGAATATATCACGTGGGAAGATCCTCATTTAGGGTCCGACTCATTGACCCTACGAATACTCCACAATATGCTCCGGTATTTAGAATTTTTTGAACATTTTGAACTCTATTGAGGGTTCGACTTGTCTATGACACGGATTTCACCTTATTCTCTCCTTAGCAGCAGCATTAATTCGGTATTCTCAGTACTTAGATAAATTCTTGCTTTCCTAGGTTCCATGAGGGGTCCGACTTATCGACCCTACGGATAGCATAAATGTGATGATTACTCGAAGATTCCTCTCTTAACAATACATCCACCATGGGGTCCGACTCATCGACTTCTCGGAAGGTGTTAATTTCAAAATGGTAGTTGAGCATTTATTGTTGTAATAAATAAGAAGTTTTGGAACTGTTCCTCTCACCTAATCTTATTTGCATTTAATTAACTGGAATCTTAGTGAGAGAAAGCTAGAGAGAGAAGTTCTGACCATCTTCAAACTCTGACAATATTTCTTCAAGATCTTCGAGTTTTCTGACATTTTTTCTTCAAACTTCTGACATAAATTCTTCAAGATCTTCAAAAGGTATTTAAACTAACCTTCAAATTATTTGAATTCCTTCACATTGTTCTTGATAATCTTGAATGAGTTCATCATAAACTTGAATAAATTTATGAACTTAACTTTAATATTTGAAAAATATCAATTGTTAATTTATTTCGACTATGGCTGACAATAATTCAGCGGCTAACCTAGAAACTAACTCTGTGAACCCGAGATTTCCTCCTTTAGTTGTATGCAGCCAAGTAGTGAATGTAGATGTTGATCAACATGATTCAGATGACAGTAGTGACATAAAGATTACCCCTCATTATAAATCAAAAAGATCGGGGAGTCGTCTGTTTCCCCTATTTATGTACCGGACAAACACCAACCTTCACCCTGGGAAGTGAGCATTGCTTTTTTGCCCAACTACTTGCCAACAATAAATCGTGACCTGGAAGGGTTATTGCTTGTAGATACGGAAAATATGGATGGGTCAAGAATAAATCCTGACCTCCTCCTCCTTTTTATATTAAGATGGTGGCCCTTTGAATTACTTCGTGGACTTGGTAACCAAAGGAGAGTTAGAGAAGTAAAGGGATTAGATTTCAACTAAGTTTGGTTTACAGAATGATTGTAATTTATTGACGCCGGGGAATTATGACACTGTGAGGTTTCCTCCTCCACATTGTATAGTTGTATACCTTCCAGCGTTTGAGCAAGGACTTAGGTTTCCCCTACACCCATTTTGTAGAGAGGTGTTGGGTCTTTTAAACGTGACGGTATTGGAGTTGTACCCAAACGCTTGGGATTGCATAGTAGCGTTTTTAATACTGTGCAAAGTTTTAGGTGTCCCCCCTACACTCACAGCCTTTAGGTATGAATTTAGGGCATGGCTGTGTAATTCGCAAGAGTACGGGTGTGGGTGGATAACTTTCACTCACCGTCGTGAGCTAAAGATAGTCCACGACTTGCCTGATTATCAGAGGAACTACAAGACTAAGTTCGCATACCTTTACTATTCCAAAGGATGGAACATCAAGACGTCCTTCAACATCAAGCCCAATCTCTCGGGCTTCAATAATGGGATTCCGCAATGCTCTATTACTGACGCGGTAATAATCGAGTATGCGAAGATGGATGTTAATCTTGACAGGAAGCCCTCTCATGTCCAGTTCAATTGGATCGCCTCACCAACTGAGCTAATGAACGAGGACCTTATTTCCGCGTACCAAATCAGTTTATCGATTGATAAGAGTAAGGATTGTTTACTGATCTTAATTCATTTGCATACTTGTTTTTTTACCTCGCACTTTTATTTGTAGGAATCGCCAAGGAGAATTTGAGAAGAAAACATCTCGAACTGATGAAGAAGTTTTCGATGATGCGGTTTGCTCACGGCCTACCCAGAGGCCTGCTGATAAACCCTTACGGTCTCCCCCAAAGGTAAAACTTTTATATTATCAAATATCTGTGGATAAATATTAATGACGCGGCTTCTCTCCAGGATTCGGTGACCACGTTGAAGGGGCTGGATGATGTTCCATCCAACGTAGAGGCTTTTCAGCTTCTGGAGGATCCGAAGAAGTTTCATATACCCGATGAAACTAAGAGGGTGTATCTTGCCAAGGACAAGGAGAAGGTGGAGGAGAAAGAGAAGAAGAAGAGGAAGAGGGGCTCCTCTTCTGCTAAAAGTGCGGCTAAAGATGTTTCCGCAACACAAGTAAAGACGGTTGTTGCTCTGGTGATCAAGCCTGTCGAGGAAGAAGTTGCTGCTCCCCTCAAAAAATAATTTACCGGCAAAGGCAAGGAGAAGATCGGTGAATCTGCTCCGGTGGCCGAGCCTTTAAAGGAGATCCCGTATAACCGCCGGCAGGTCGTGCCTTTTAACCCTGGCACGCTTTTTTCTGAGTTAGGTTATAAGGGCATGGTGACCAGATTTAACCGAGCTTCAGCTCAACTAGTTAGCCAAAAGGACGTGGATCATCTTGATTCAGTGTCCCCCCTTGATTGGGTGCGACAGTTACAATCTTCGGCAGCAGAGGTAACATTCATTCCTTTTCTCTTGATTTTCACGGATGGAACACATTCTAAGTGTATTTTTCTTTTTCAGACATTCTTAAGGCTATCATATGAGCAAAATCTTCACAGGCAAAATGCCGTTGATAGAGAAAAATTAGAGGCTCTGACTGCTCGATGTGATGAGCAAAATGAAGAGCTTCGAAAATTGAAGGAAGAGCTGGGAGAGGTGCCGGGACTCCAGGAGAAGGTAGCTAGGTGTGAGGAGCTGAAGTCGCGCCTTTTTCAGACTGAGCAGTGGAGGGAGAAGGCGAGTAAGAAACTGGAGATCTCCATTGGGAATCTTGACAAAACGGGTTTTTCCGCTACTTTGGGTCATGAAGTTGGAGAGTTGGTTGAGGCTCACCGTAAGCTGGTTCACCAGAAACAATTTCTTGTGAAGCAAGTGGAGGAAGATTTAAAGACTTTCAAGCTGTTACTGGATGCTGCTAAAGTCTATAAGCTTCGCTCGGAGAGGCGGGCTAGAAATGCTCGAGATTGGTTGACCTTTGATGAGCTGGAAGCCGCGACTTTCTTGGGAAATGTTACTGATGAGATGATGGAGGCGAGTGCCATGATAAGCAAAGAAACATTTCGTCTGGTGGCTTTGGAATTGGGAATACATTTCGACTCCCTGCTTCAATCGGCGAGGAGCAAGAAGAATGATGCGTTTTGTAATCTCTCGGAGAAGCTGGAAAGGGAATCCGCGGTTTTGGTTGATGCGGAATGGGATGCGAAGGAGAAGGAGGAATGGCTGAAGATCGTAAACGAAGAGGCTGAGAACGAGGCCTTGTGCCTAGATCTGGAAAAGTTATCATTGTCTCCTCCTTCTATTCCCGAGCTTCCGGAGGATAACAGGTACGAGAGGCGAAACCATTCAACTACAACCTAAAGGCGATTGAGCTTCAACACCATATCTTCAGGTGTTTTCAAGATCATTTGTCGATTCAAGTTTCTTCATCGAAACAGTTTGGCGCCGTCTTTGGGGATCATGAACGTAAAAGTCGTGTGTCCTTATCCCAAATCCAAATTCAAAATTGTCAAACAAAGAAGATTAATATCGAAGAATCTATTCCTATTCCAAACTAACCGCCTTACCTTAAGAAGATTTGTTTAAAAATAAAAAAATAAAAAAATAAATCAATAGTTAAATATTTCCAGCAAGGTGGTTGAATATGTTATAGAGAGAAGTGAAGAAGCAATAGTATTATTTCAAGAGAAAGGAAAGTAAATGTATGGTTTTGGATCTTCTCCAATGTCGATTATTAAAGAATCATCAGAGTTATTTCAAGATTTCGCAATTGATTTAAATTTCAGAAAGACCTGAGGCAATTTTAATCTTTCAGCGGTTTTATTTGGGAAAATAGTCAGTTTAATTAATTGAGAATAATCAGTTTTATAATTGCTTTATTTCTATATATGATCATTTGTTCAATTCGTATTCCATAACTTATTCTCTTATTATTCCAAAATAATAATAAAAATAATAAAAAATAAAAGAATAAAGATGAAGGGTCCTGCAAACTTTGGGATGATTATAGTGTTACTTACTGGTATAATTATGGTGTTAAGCACAATAGTTAAGTTGTTTTCTTTATTACTATTATTAGTAGAAAGAATTCAATGACAAATTTGCCCTTCAAAAAGTTTAGAGTCGACTTACTTTAAAGGATGAGTTACCTTGCTTTTAAGATCAAATTGCATAAACAAATGTGCAATTACGTTATCGTATATTGGTATATTGGGGGCTAATGACTAATCCTATCAAGAAACTAAAAGATCTATGATGATATAAAATTTTGCATTATTCGAGGATATAAAAGTCGGATTCTATTGCTGTTCTTCATCAGATGTTGAAGTTCGATTTGATGCACCTTCTTAAAGGGTTATTAGATCCATATTACGTATCCAAACAAACTTCAACTGACTAAAAAATTTAGTCCCAATGTTGAAGCTCGGTTTGATGCACTATCTAAAGGATTAGATGACTCGTAGAACGTTTCCAAACTAGCTTCAACTAAGTGGTTTCGGTTTAAAAGAATAAGTTCACATATTGCCCAATTCGATGGATTGGTTGGATCTGGGTATGATCTAATAGTGGTTCAAATTATTTATATCGGATCCCCGAAAAACACCTACAGTGACGACTGTATTGGCTGGATTCGGGTACGATCTGACAGTGGTTCAAACTATCTACATCGGATCCCTGGAAAACTACCAACATTCAATGTAATGGCTGGATCCGGGTATGATCTAACAGTGGTTCAAACTCTCTACATCTGACCCCCCGAAACCAACCTACATTGACTGTATTGGCTGGATCCAGGTATGATCTGATAATGGTTCAAACCACCCACCCGTGAAAGATCAATCTTTGGTGACTCGATACATGGAGAAAAATCATTACCATCGCCTTCTAATGAAATTGTCAAGTGAAGAATATATTGTATTAATCTGATGATGATCATATAGTTATTCTTGCTTTTATTTATCAACGCATATCGGGTGATTCTTTAGTTGTATTCATGGGTCAATGATCAAGTATGATATCGACACACATTGGAAGAATATCACATTATTTCTACGTGGGAATTCAATACTTCACCATTATTATTCTCATTATATTGGATCTTACTTATATGTGATTTTCAACGACGAATGTATAAAGTCATCTGAGCTTTCACCTAGTTTGAAAGTCATATTATTATTGAAGTCGCAAAACTTGGGCTTTATTCGTCATATTATGGAATCATCAAAGCTTTCAATTTGTTTGAAAGTCATATTATTATTTAAGTCCCAAAATGATTGATTTTGGGCGATATTTTCTTAGTATTCATCGTAATTATCAAACTTTCACCTTGTTTGAAAGTGGGATCCTTGCGAGTATCACCTAGTTTCATAACTCGATCCCTTATTTAGCCCCAAAACGAGTGATTTTGGGCGTTATTTGTCAAAGTATTCATAGCGAGTATCACATAGCTTGATAACTCGCTCACTTATTAATCAAGTGCACCTATGTCTGATCAATATTCATCAATGTTTTCGAAGGATTCACCTAGTTTGATTCCTTATCTAAGTCTCGGGTGATTGACGGCTGGGCAATGCGGACCTGTGTCCGATCAATATTCACCCAAGGCGGACCTATGTCCGATCAATATTCACCAAGGCGGACTTATGTCCGATCAATATTTATCAGTGCGGACCTATCTTCGAAGGATTCACATAGTATGATTCCTTATATAAGTCCCGGGTGACTGACGATTGAGCAATGCAGACTTATATCCGATCCAAATATTCCTTAAATGCGGACTTATGTTCGATACGAATATTCATTAATGCTTTCGAAGGAATCATCCAGTATGACTCCTTATCAAAGTCTCAGGTGATTGACTGTTGGGTCATATCATCATATCAGGCTCAAATGCTGAGTCATCGTATCA
Organism: Amaranthus cruentus; assembly: GCA_019425755.1. Taxonomy (NCBI): domain Eukaryota; kingdom Viridiplantae; phylum Streptophyta; class Magnoliopsida; order Caryophyllales; family Amaranthaceae; genus Amaranthus; species Amaranthus cruentus. The sequence goes on from CM033456.1 coordinate 7,589,007, forward strand.
GGCTCAAATGTCAAATCATCATATTAGGCTCTAAGGCCGAATCATCAAAAGTGGCCCAAAGGCCAAATATTTATTATTCATGGGGCTTCAACCAAGCATGGACTCATCGAGGCAAGAGTTTAAAGTTTATTTTATTGGGATCTAATTGTATGGTTTCTTCCGTACATTCAATTGGTTCACATCACAAGTATGTTTATTTCCGCATAAAGACTGATGCCCTCGCTACATAAGTTTCCTCCTCTATCACTCTTCATGCGTGGGGCTAATGTTACGGGGTCAATAATAAACCCGTAATTTATTTAGTCAAACCATAAACCTCCCACCTTAGTCTAATAACTCCTTAAATAACTACCTATTATCATCCACCACACCCATGATTTATCTTATTTTGGTAACCGACTCCCATTCTACCATTATAAATACTTGTTGCATCATTAATTTATAGACCTCGAAGCTTTTAGTTTTCCTATCGTTACTCTATAAAAACGCACTGCCTTCTTTCTTGCATCTATACTATCAAATATCCTTTCAATGATCTAAACTCATTCTACAAGCCGTTATCTTGTTTTCATTAATTGTCATATATTCATTTCTTTTGGTTTCCCGATCTGACTTGAGCGTCGGAGGGGTTTTTCGGGCAACCACCCCCGGGCAAGGCTAACGTTGTATTGCAAGATTTGAGGTCTCATCATCGGAAAAGGATCATGCATATAACAATAGTCCTCGATTACACCTATCTCCAGGTATTTTAAGTGTCTTTTGCACTTCCTCGTTTCATTACCGAAACATTAATATTAATATTAATAATATTATTACTATTACTCACTCGTATTGTCCCATTTGACTTTTCACTCTATTTTTAGTGGTTAAATGGGACCTCATATGTAAGAGAAAAATGTAGAGTTTTGAAATTTTTATAGATGTAAAGTGAGGTTAGTAGGTGTAAAGGTATAAAAAAGTTAAGTTTAGTAGGCATAAATTAGTAAAGTTAACATATTCAAAATAGAAATGAGACATTTAGGGCGACTTGACCCAATAAGAAAATGAGACACTTAAGGTGAATAGGGGGTATTATTTATTATTATTATTATTTTTATAATCATAAAAGTTTTCATATATTTCGAAAAATATCTTTATAAGAAGTTGGCAAAGAGTAGAACAATAAATTGAATATCCACATTGTTTTACAAAAGGCTAATATGTGAAAAGTGTATGTCTAGACTTGGTACCACTACAATTACTAAGAGTAAAAGACGCACCCATCGATAGCATATTAAGCGTTGCTTTGCCTAACTCCCCAAAGGTAGAGAAATTATATGCAATGAATTTGTATACATTTTCATTACACTTAGCAACATATTTCTCCTTCTTCGTTCCATTACACTAGCTAGTGAAGCACTAGGAGCCCAAAATGAAACATTTGTGCTAGAAAGGGAGAATTGTCGGTTACATCCACAGAAGCATATTTTCCATGGACCATATAAAAGAGGAGAAATTTTGTCGATCTAAAGTATTTTCAATATCCTTCGAAAGAAATTTCATTGGTGCCTCCTTGTGCATAGATTTCCCAACGTTTCCCCAAATATCCACGAGCATGTGCCAAAACAAATTGTGTCTAAACATCACTCCTAACTCGCTGAAACAATGATCAGCTTGATTCCTCATTTTTCTATTATGAGAGCGTTCCAGCTTGCTCATACACTACCATCAGCAAACAAATGAATGGTGAGTTGATAACACGAAACTAAACAAAATTGGCGTTGATTCATTTTTGTCCCAAACCATCAATAGCATCCATTTATCTCAAAGTGAGCATGTAACTAGTAATAAGACTTTTCTCAATAATGCTAAAATAAACCCCAATAAACTTTTTCATCAGATAGGGGCAGATGGTACAGCATTGTGAGGGAGAGAGAGAAAGAGAGAGCAAAAGAGCCACAAAGAATCAAGAAGTGATCCAGAGCACTTTCAAAGGATGGACAATGAGACGTAACACCACTGTTAGACAAAATCTAAGCTTGTAATTAGTTGGTTTAAAGACAAGAACCAAGGAAATTATAATTGATGGTATCACCCGCCGAGTAACTGCTAAGCCTACCCATCTAGATGGGGAGAAGGACAAGTCTCCATTTTTGTCCCTAAAACTCGGACCAGGGGCTATAGAATTCTTTCCTAGGAGATGCATAGTGTGGGACCAAATTGAACATGTGCATCTATAAAGAAGCCTAAAAGTAACCGCCTCATAGCAATATAAAAGCCTCCTAACCACAGCACAATTTCGAAGAAAAGGAGCTTACACTGTGGATCTTGGTGTTTGTTGACGATTTACATAAGCTCAAAGAGTTTTATAAGATTTTTAATGAAAAATCACCTCAAACCACCAATATAAACTCACTGATATACCAAGAAGCAAGTTTTTTAGACTCGGGATTAGGGATGGCAACGGGTCGGATCTGGGTTGGGTCCCAATATACTCGGATCCAGATTCGTTTTTTCAAGGAGGATCTAGATTCGTAGGTCCATTTTGTTAGGACCCAGATTGTTGGATCGAATTATTGGATCGAAAAATCGTAAAATCCTGTTATGATCCTATCACCCATATTCTTGTTTTTGGTGATCGTACGATCTTACCATTATTAAGATCCTACTAAAGATATGGATCGCTCGCCTGTTTTTAGATCGTAGAGTGATAGAATTGTAGATTAGTTACGGAATTATGATAACCATGCCATGATGTTTAACCTCGATATAGCAACAAGATATGTCAGGTGAAAAATCTCCTACCTCTACTTCTTGGGTCCTCATGAGCCAAGAAAATTTTTCATCTTTTCCACATTAAGAAACAAAACATCCAAGAGAAGTCTCATCCTTCCTAATGATGTGTAGGGCCTTGGCGAGTGAAGACTATAAGGGTGTCGCCAACAATAGTGTCATCATCAAGTTACCAAAGATATTCGTTTAATTTACAAGACTGAAGAATTTTCAAAACTAGGGGATGAAAAATAAAGGTGAAAAGCAAAGGGCGTAAAGGATCCCCTTTTTGGACACTATGGTAGGACCAAAGAATCTGTTATTCAACTAGATTTATTATAGATCGGAAATCCAAATCAATTGATGAATTACATGCTTGGATTAATAAGATAGGCATTAAAATTGGTTTTCTTGGCTCATGTTTAGTATCTTGGTGTTCCAATGAAACAGAACACTGTTGCTCTATCTACCGCTGAAGCAGAATATGTGGCAGCAGCAACTTGCTGTTCCCAAATGCTTTGGATAAAACAGCAGCTAAGATATTTTGGTATTAAATTTGAATGTGTTCCCATTTATTATGATAATACTAGTGCCATATGCATATCAAAGGATCCCGTGCATCATTCTAGAGTTAAGCATATGCATATACGAGATCATTTTCTTAAGGATAATGTTGAGCATAAAAATATTATTGTTAAACATGTCAGTACCAATGAGCAAGTTGCAGATATAATGACTAAACCACTTCCAAGGGAACAATATGAAAAGATGAGGTTGGAACTTGGTATGATCAAGCGCCACTAAAGTTTAATGCAAGCACTCCTCCTCAAAGCAACTTGAAAAATTGGAAGGGTTAGATCATCCACAAAAGTCATGATTGTGAAATCAATTATTGCAAGATACAGGTACGCAACTATCTTAAGTACGTGCCATGAATGCTTTCTTGATTGCATGCTTAACTGATTAGACCAATGTTTATTTTATGTGATATTGTCCTCATGATTAAAAATGAAAAAAGGGTCATATGTTTTTTCTTATTTTCAAAATTTTCTTTAGTTTTCTTTTTCCACAAATTCCAGCATTTTATTTTTATTTTTCTTTTTCGGATGGTCAACTTAAATTATAGTAGAAGACGGATCATCGTGGTGTTTCGAAAAACCGTTATTAACCGCTCAAAATTCAATGAATATACTCGCGAACTTTTCGTTACACTCCTTGTTCACACGTAATAAACTGATCTAAGAAGTAGTACAAACTCTTCAATAACCGTCCACTCACACATTTAAAAACCTACTCTCTCACGTCACATCACTCACTCACACACTCCATCACTCCCTAAATTGAAGTACTATACTCATTACTTCAAACCCCAAACCATCAAATCCCAATTCTTTCTCACTTCCTTCCATAATCCACCATGAATCCCTCAAAATCTTCCTCCTCAAGCAAAACCGCAAGGAAGAAGACACCAAAATCCACTCAACCCAAACCATTGCAAGTAATCTACCCTTCAACTTATGCACCACCGTCACTATCCCAAGAACCAAAGAAATCAAATACACCCACCGCCATGCATGCCAGAACCAAAAGACCTAGTTCAACCCCTAAAGGAATTTCTTCGTCCAGACCAACTAAACGGACCAAGCAAGCTGATCCCAACAGTTCTGAAGAGGTTGCTCAAGAAATGTCAGTAGGGTTTGGTCTAGATAAATACTGGTATGAATCTACTCCGTTCCCTCAATTACATGCTATATTGCAAAATCAAGGTTGGGAAAATCTAATGTCTGATTTTTCTTGCAATTCGATTTACCCAAATTTGATGCGTGAATTTATCAAAAACTTCACTATAGAGAATGGTGTCTGTTCGAGTATGATCAAGGAGATTAAAATTGAATTTAACAGTCTGATGTTGAGCAATTGGTTTAGTGTTCCTGCTGTAGGATTTGATACGTATTACGTAGGGTCCAAGATTGTCTTTTAAGTTTTCAATGAAAAGACTGTGTTAAAGTTTTTAGGAATTAATGATAAGAAAAGATTTAGCCACAATTCTTTGTCACCACTTCACAAGCTTTTATACAACATTGCGCGACGCTTTATTTTGCCTCGCAATTCCAAGCGAAGCGAAGTAAACCTTCGTGATGCAACGTTGATTTACTGTTTGGCTAACCACATCAAAATAAATTTTCCTTCTTTAATGATATCACATTTGGCGGACTGCATAGAGAAACGTTGTATGGTTGGGTATGGAGGTCTGTTAACTCACGTCTTTAAGAAGTTTGGTGTTCCTCTAGATGGTCTAGAATTCCCTATGAGTGCTAATAACAAAATAGGTGCGAAATGCCTCAATAACTTGCACCTAAAATTGAATGAAAAGGGGATACTAGAGGATGTTGTTGAGGAAGTGGAAGAGGTTAGTTCTGATGATGAAAAAGTTGAAGAAAATGAAGAAGAGGGAAAAGCAGAAAAGGGAGAGGAGAGGGAAGAAAAGGAGAAAAAGGTTCAGGGAGCTGTTCGTTCTTCCCACACTGAACAAGTAGAGACTACAAAGGAACAGGGGGAAGTACTGAGTGAGGGGGAAGCCTCAAGAGAGGGAGAAGGTGAAGAACTAGAGGAACAACATTCCAATGACAGTTCTAATGATGAAGATGTAACACCCCATCATTTTATGACATCCTTATTTTATTATTATTATTATTATTATTATTATTATTATTATTATAGTTTTGGAGATTTTAGAATTTAATTAGATTATTTCCGACTTAGTTTTGATAGATTCGTGTCCCACACGAATATTAAATATTAACATATTTGTATCGAATTAGACTTGTGATTATTAAAATAAAAAGATTCAAATTAAAACTAATATTTTCTTATTTATTAAAATTGTGAGCACATGAGTAGGTTATCTTAGTAAGGCTTTATAGAAGACTCACCTTAATAAAGAGATGGGCTAGGGTTTTAAGGGAGACCACACATTCCCATTTTTGTTTTCACAAAAGAAAAACCTACGGTGGCCTTTCCCTTCTTTTTCTTTCTCTTTGTCTTCTCCCTCCTCTGTGCCGCCAGGGCTGGCTGCTATGCCGCCCTTGTGACTGCCGGCAGCTGCACTCCACCACCCACAGGCCGCAAGACCCCCCAACCCCTGGCCGTGGACCTCGACGCTCATAATAGCAGCTGGGCTGCGTTTTACCCAGCCGCCAGCAGTGGACAGCCATCCACCTTTGTGCTCCACCACCTTCGTGCTCCACCACCACTACAACAACCACCTATACACTCACTCCATCTAGTTTCCCCATTGTGAGCCACCTCCTCATTTCTCTAATGAATTTTCTAGTTTTTAATTGGAGTTATTAAGTGTATTGAGTTTGATGTTGGTTTTGTGTTAATTTAATTGAATCTTTTTGTGGGTGAAAGTTTGATGAATGAATTGAACATGTTTATAATTTAGGGTTTGAAGTCTGATTAGAAATTATGGGTTGAATGTTGATTTGTGTATAAGTTTATTTGAATCTTAGTATGGGTAGTACTTAAGGATGTTATCTTTGAACATGAAATGACTAGGGTTTGGATTTAGAGATGAAATTACCAATGATGTGTGTTTTATGCTAAATTTTGGTGATGATTGATTAAATAACCTCAAAAAGTTGTTTTAAAACTTAGTCGATTGATTATTATTGTGATAATTAGTAATGGTGATGATTTGGTTGATTATGGAAGTGATTTTTGGTTGATTAAATTGGGAATAATAGTTCCTATTTGTCGTGGGTGATTGTTGTGAATCACAAGTACTCTTATTTGGTTGTTATTGAAGTCATAATGCATAATTTTAGTAAGCCAAGAGCCTAATGTCAACTTATCGTCGATGATTGCTAAAGTTAATTTTCGTGTTGTTTTAATTATAGTTCTTTCTAGCTTTGGAGAATGTAACAAATGAAATCGCGATTCGATAACTCTAAGTTTTGCCTTATCGGTATATAAGTGTTATATTAAAAATTGTAAGGTTTAGGTTGCGATTAGTTATTTTAAGTAACGCGAACCGATATACCCAAAATTAATTGATGAAAAAGAACGATTCACATATACTTGTACTCTTAAATCAGTGAAAAGACATATGTTGTGTTGAATTAATGATTTTGACTTGTATGGAATAAGTTGTGTGCATGCTAGAGTAATCGGAAACTCATGTTGAATGGGTGATAGCGGTTACTTTGGTATTCAGCTGGTATAACAAAGTAGTTAAGGGGACTTATTAGTTCTATTCCCAACTATATAGGTGCCCCATTTCATATAAGGAAGGTAGAACCTTAGTTGGGCGACTTTTGTGATTTTTTGTCGTGCAGTGACGCTTACAGGTACGTATACGCAGTCTCTAATTTTATATGCAATTTCCTTTAAGACATTATTGTTCATTGTTTTGTGACATATGCATTGTATCGAAACTATGAAATATTAGCGAGTAAGCCTTGTATGAAGAGATATCGATTATGAAATCCTTGAGCATAGAATAGTTTAGAGAATGAAAGTATTAGTAGAAGGCGGGGACCATCCCCCTCATTTATTTAAGAATTGGATTATGCCTTACTTGGAGTTAGAATGACTCCTTTATAGGTGAATTTCATATTTTATTTGAGTTGCTCAGTGGGTTTCGGCGTTTTGCTATCCCAGGGCATTCATTAATAGTCAAAAGCGGGAGTTATTCCCCTTTGATAAAGTACTAAATTATGATTAGTTGGCGTGACTCAACTGGATTATATCCGGTTGATTTAGTAGTCCCCTAGGTGAGGTTCGACGGGACCACCGTAGGGGGGTATGAACATACTTTGTCAATTGGGCGCCGGGTGGCCGATAACGCCCCTTGACCGAGGTGTCACCGTGCGGGCCTTGTAAACCCCAATATGGTTGCCTCTTCACTAGATTAGTACCCTAGTGTTAGTTTCCCGAAGGTAGGACCCGAGAGGGTCAGCTGGAGGGGGTATGAGCTCATACTTTGCCATGGGCGTCGGGTGGCCGATAACGCCCATGGCCGTGTCAATATGTCATAAAGTGAAGAAAAGATTTACTGATAGAATGCTACTCATTGATAGAAAGCTTACACATTAATAGGCGTTTACTCATTGATTATTCAATGATAGAGTAGTTTATGCTAGTGAGAAGTGCGCCTAAGTGAACTTACGTCAAAAGAGTTACCAGTCCAAAAGATGGGCTATGAATACGCTTACTCTAAGATAGACAAGCTCTATAGGGTCACGTGTTAGATAGTCTGTTAATGCCTTGGTTGAGATGATACTCTGGTGTTCTGCCAGAGTTTATGTTTTGAGAAGAGAAATGTGAAGACCTGCATTCTATCCAAGAAGCATAGGTGGACGGTAAATGGTTACTATTTGTACTTGTGTCGTATGAAGTCATCTCATGTTGTTGATAACATAATGTTATCTATTAGTTGGTCTTATTATATTTGATGCTAGTTACTGACGTGTACGTGTTTGTGTTTATGTTTGTTTGTTTGATGACTTTCTATGATTGTCCTGCTATGACACATTGGCCTTGGTCTGATGTCGAACAACAGGAGGATCATGGACAATCGTAGCAGGTATTGGAGCTTCTTTTTGCATTTCATTGCATTGGGGGAGAGTGACAAGGGCGAAGAATAACTTGTGTCATATTGTTATCCTTTGATTTTTGTAGTCCTTGGTTATCTTTTATAAACTTTGGTTGTACATGTTTCTTATGAGGCCTTGTGTCCTCCTTTGTGTATTTGTATTTCCGCTGCGTAGTTTATAACTTGTATGGTTTAGAGGAGTCAAGTCTTTTTTTTTAACGCAAGCGTTAACCACGATCCATGCTTGACATGTTGATTTGAGAAGCTGGCGATGAATCATTCCGCCGTGGTGTGAGTTTTTAATGCCAATGATTCCTTAAATTAGTTTACTGTTTTTATTGTGTTGATTGCTTTACCACATGTTCGACTTTTAGCAGAGATGCTACCAAAATTTTCATTCACCTCTTTAAAGTTAACCTTTAACGATTATCTAAATTCATTTCCTTTTTCTTTTTATGTAACACCGGAATTTCCTCCCGTCCTTCACGATTTTTGGTTTCGTTTAAGGGGTCGGAAATCCAGGGGTGTTACAGAAGAGGTTGCTATGCCGGTCAAGGAGGAACCTGTGCTCACTCCTAGAAAGAGCAGCAGGCTAGCCTCAAAACCTCCAGTTGGTATGGATCAAGAAATCACCTCACATCCCACCAAAAAGCCTACCTATATCCCTCCTTCACCAACACTAGCCACACCTCCACCACAACACATACCATCACCACCACCATCACCTATACCTACTACTCCACCACCATTCACCTCACAAGCTTCACCTCCACACACTACACCTGGTTTAGATACTAACCCCTCTACTGTTCCTTCTACTACCCTAGACCTTGTTCTCTCAAAATTTAATGATTTTCAGTCTCAATTCTATGCTTTTCAAGATGAAATTCGTGTCTCACTTGCATCCCTTACTGATCAGCTATCCTAGATGGAATCCCGTCTTGGTGCCAAGCTTGACACTGTTGAAGTGCAGACTGAGTTCGTTGATGAGGAGAGTGATGCCTGATCCCTTCTTCTACTCCACTAATTAATTTATGTAATTGTTGGCCATACCGTCTATTTTTCTAACAATCAAACAATATATTCTTATGTTTTGTTGATGTACAAGCTGAGGTACGCTTTGTTGTAATTTTCTTTTGTTGAAACAATTATGCTACTGCTTTCACTTTTATCTACTTTTGCAAATTGGTCTATGATGCTTGTTCGTTGCATATCTTGGTCATTTTATGGTATTTTCTTGGATGTTTGCTGCTTATTATCTCTCTTTGACTAATGCTTGTATTAGTGCTGTGGTTTGGTTACGCTACGCCAATCCTTTTTTATTGATGTCAAAAGGGGGAAGAAAAGCAACAAACTTAGAGGAATACTTGTGATGCCATATTCATGCTTAGTTTGCATATACTCAATGCTGTTTCGATATATACTCATATTATATTTTACTCTGATTTGATCTGATATTACTATACTTTGAGTTAATTTTGTTTCGATATCAATGCTGTTTCAATTTCAATACTATGTTGTTTCAAATTAAACTATACTTTGTGTTTTTATGTTTTACTTGAATATTACTACTTTGCTTAAAGTGTTTGCTCTGATAAGTCTATTCTAAAATTCACGTAAGTATAGATTTGATAATTAAATGTTTATGTTTATTTTTTTGGAAAATGGTTAATTTAAAGACATAGGCTACATCCCATACACGTTTTATGATATGTTTTTAAGTTATAATCTTAGAGTAAATCGTTTATACTGGATGCTTGGTAAATTACTTTGTAATGAATTGATTTGCTAAGTTTACTTAGACTTGTTCTAATCTCTAGCATGCTCTATTAAATTTATTTTAGTCTATTTTAATTAAGTTTGTTTATAAAGTTTGCCATCATGAAAAAGGGGGAATTTGTTGGCCCTCTTAAGTTTTGATGATGACTTCATTATTTATAAACAAACATGTTTTAGAAATTGTTTTGTAGGTCGTATATCCGATTTTGTTAAAGTCGTCGATGACACCTAAAAGGCTTGTTTAAAGAATATTGTACATGTCAAAGTCAAAGTCAAAAGTCAAAATAGTCAGTCTTGAAGTTCATGTGGAAAGTCAAAAGGGAAATTAATCTCTACTGTTCCAAGAATTGATAAACTGATATAAGTGCTGATGGAGACAGTTTAGTGTTCCCAACGAAACAGGTCTGGAGAAGTTAGTCAACTAAAGTAACGTAGGAAATTAGTTAATCTATTTTTTAGTTGATTGTACGGTTAGATATTAGGATATTGCATAAGTTATTAATTGGCAATCATTTAAATAACCACCACATAAAAACTAATGGTTGAAAATAAGTCTCCTTATTTCTCTCCACAAAAATAGGGAAGAAGTTAGGGTTTAGTTGAATTAGTCTTCATTAATTATTATTAGCTAAATAATTATTAAAAACTAACCGTAAGGTATTAAGTAACCTCCAAGATAATTCCCCACTTTCCCACATTTGAGAATAAGGGAATTATGGGTAGTTACACGGTTAATCTCATATAAAAAGATATGTTTTAAACCGGCTAATAGTAGGTGTGCCCTAACCGAAAAATCAAGAGAGATCACTCAAGTAAGAAAAATATTTATTCTTTCATTTGCCAATTAATTTATAATATTTTTCTAATGCAATATCTTAGTTTTTATCCTTTCTAGAAAAATTCTTTTGTAAGGGTTTTTAAGAGTTTGTAATTAGACTTAAGGGAAGTCTAAGGGGAACGAGAGAAAGAGAAGAGAAAGAGAAGGAGAAAGTGAAGAGAAGAGGCCTAGAAAAGAAGAGAAGAGAAGTGCTTTATGTAATTGTATTAATTGCCTAAAACATATTAAGAGAAACTTAAAATCCCGAGTGGTCGTGGTTTTCTTTCTATTAGGCCTAGAAAGTTTCCACTTAAAAATCCTTGTCTCCATTTTACTTTCTTGCTTTTAGTTTAAGTATTTTTATTTAATTTATACTCCGCAAAAACAGGGCAAAAATACTTAAAAACACAATACAACTATTCACCCCCCCTCTTGTTGCATTCATAGTCTCTAAGTGTTTCTACAAAATTTTAGTTTTCAAAGTATCTCAACATATTGAGTATATCACTTGAAACCTAAAACTCATCAATAGATCACAAAAAACACGCATTTAGCATCTTTTTATCCATCGTAATTATTTTTCTTTAAAAAAAGACGTTATAATCATCTTAATTGAATACATATATCTTGTTAAATCAGTCAAATGAGTTATTAATTCTTATACATTTCAGTAAGCAAATCAATATAATTTTTAAGAACGTTTTGCACATTTGAATGAGTTTTTCAGAAACTGAATATCACTACCCTAAATTATAAAACGTGTATCTTATAAGACGAAGTAAGTACTTAGTTATTTGTATATCTTTCCAACATGAAAATTGTGAAGATATTTTTTATGAGAAAATGAGAAGATATTTAATGTCATTATTATCTAACGTTACAACTTTAATAAACACAATAACTTTTATGAAGCGCGTATCTTACAAGTCTTTCAAAATAAGTATTAATTCCCCTATTTTCCATACAATTAAATGAATCCGACATACCAACTATTTTTTGAAAATCGTACATCTAATTTATCTAATGTGACATGTATCTCACAAATCCAGCTAAACATAGAGATTTAATGTTTTGAGCACGAGCGTCACAATCACAATTACCGGTTTCTTATAACTTGAATTCAATCACATAAGACTTTAATATTGTGTCAATTGATATGTGGATTAATGTCATAGGGATGAAAAATAGTTTTTTTTTATTAAAATAGTTTCATAAATAACAAAAAATGGAAAAATCAATTTTATAATTTTATAAGTCATAACCGTTGGGCCAGACCGACCGAACCGTAACCGGGAGTGACCTGACCTGAGAATGACCCGACTTGAAAATGACCCGACCGAAATTGACTCGACTTGTAACCCGTCCGGCCGAGCGTTTTCCCAAGTCTACTTGTAGTCAAGTGAAGAGTCTTTTTTCTATAATTTTCTTATGGTTGAAATCCTAAATAAAGGCCTTATTTCGTGAATAATAACAATCAATCTGAATTCCAATCAAAAGCTTTGTCTGATGGTTTTGTTCTTATACTTGTGTTAAGTATTTTGAATGATTTTCCAATTGTGAGTTATTCTCATCATTGAAGGAAGTAGTGAGTTTGTGAGAGTTCCAAACATACTAATTTGTATGATTAATTCGAGTGAGTGCTCCTCAAATTAAGAATACAATCTAGCAAGATTAAGTGAGTATTGTTTGCTTACATATCCTTGAATCATAACAATCTAGTGAGTGTTCCTAGTTTGTTTGTTTATTTTCCTAATATTAAAAACTCAGGAAAACCGTCTTTTGAAATGTGTTTCGAAACCATGAAAGTCTTGTTCCAAAATACCTTTGAATCTTGTCCAAAACCCTTGAAACCTCTGTCCAAACCAAAAACAGTCTTTTCCATTTAACATTATACCCACATAAATCCCTTTAAATCATTCCATTTCCATACCTAGATCTTCTAAACCAAACACATTCATTTTCTAAGCCTTGTAACATTTGGTAAACTCCTTTTTCTTAATCTAATCCCATTAGATTATACATCATAGAGTGAGAGTTAAAATTTGTCATTTTAATGGTACCTTAGTAGCGATAGTAGTTCTTTTGATACCATATATAAGTGGGTGCACTCACAGATTACAAGTCAACAATCCAAGATAAGACTAACATTATAGGAATTTATAAATTCCTACATAGGCGTTACGGTTCCGCTGGATACGAACATTATATGAAAGGTATCCCTTTATGCATTGTCGCTACTTCTTGTCAACCATAACCAATTTCTGGACGTTAGAGATCTTCTGTTTGTAAAACGCAATTGTGACCTTTAGCTTACTCATGGATTACCCTGCGCTTGTTATATGTATATCTCTGAAAATACTTAGGGTGGTATACATTTGGATGACATAAATCCATTTTTGAAGACCTTAACATACATTAAACGAGAAGACGAGACAAACAATGATGTGTGCAATGTAAATGCTGAGGACAAATGATATTTTCAATCATTGGTAGACAAGGTCTTTAAAGTAGATCTTGTTATTGTTCAGCGTATGTCTCAGGCACTTGAATACCATCTACACCTAGATCATACAGATATACCAGAGTTACAAAGGAGTCCATCATAGAGAAGGAGTATCCAAGCCAAGTATGCATAGCACGTTGTGAAACATAATAGTAAGTGTTAGCTACATTTTATTCATACTTTATCCCCATTGTTTAATTGAATTATGTTGATATTTGATGCAACGATGCTTGTTTTATATAAGATTTTACGCTTGGTTTGGTGTTTTGGTGTTTTGTTGAATTTCAGGTAAAACTCAAGCACTTTTGATGCTGTTGCTCATTCAGCTCCAAAAACTTAAGGAAGCAAGGCCTCGTCAAGAAGATGAGTCGAAACGAGAGCCAAAATAGGCCATTTGAAAGCCACTCGACCAAATCTGGGTCGAGCCAAGGTGGCTCGAGCATCCTTGAACCCACACTTGAGATCAGAAGTTGATTAAAGCCATCCTGAAGGCCGCTCGACTAGGTCGAGCAATATGGCTCGGTCGAGCGAAGTGGTTTTTGACTTCCAGTAGCTTCTGATCAGTTGCAAAACCCAAGACCAAAGCACAGGGCATCCGTTCGACCAGGTCGAGCGTGATGGCTCGGGTCGAGCGTAGCACATTTCACCTTCTGTTCACATTCTGATGTTTCTGTTAAAGTACCTGATGGTCGCTCGACCAGGTCGAGCGGGCTTGCTCGGGTCGAGCAAAATGGACGGCAGCAGCTTTTCGCGATCCTTATAAAAAGCATTTTGGTCCAATTAGATTTGTTTTCTTCTTTTTGCTGCTGAAAGACTTTTGTTAGCCACCCTACCCTATCTTTAGGGGTGGCACCTCCTTCATACACCTTAGGGGTGGTGGAGCAATCATGAAACCACCACCCCCACATGCCTTGAAGCTTATAAATAGAGAAGAGGAAGAAGGAGTAGAGCATCTCAGTTTTTCATCTCAATTTGCATCTGAGTTTTCACCCTTCACTTAGAGTAATTTTTATGTATTCTTCATTTGCTTAGCCTTTATTTCAATAGAGAGTTAGTGCTTAGTATAATTTCACTTTCAATTCAAACACTTGCAATTTCATTTTCAATCTTAGTTTCATTCCCTATTGTAACATTTTGCAATTTGGATTTCTTCAACCATTGGTGTATTGTATTGAAGCTTTTGGAAGGAATTACTTTAAATCATCCATTCATCTTGTTCATCAAAGAGTAATTTCTATCTTTATTTACATTGACTTCAATTCATGTTACTTAGTTATTGTTTTCCCTTACTTTTGTATGTTTATGTTTGATTGTTCTTCAACTAATTTCATTCATCTTGTTAAGATATTCTAGTTCAATTTATCCATCCATGCTTCTTAATTCATTTGCAATCTATAACTTCAATATGAACATGAGTGAGTAGTTGTTTTGGTTTAGGTTAGGCATGATCACCATGTATATAGTTTGAATTGCTATCTTTACCTTTGGCATTGGTTGTGTTGTTTATGGTTTAACATAGGTTTTGCTATCTTTTTTAGTGTCGTTGAATTGAGGGCGAGAGTCGATTTTTAACGATAATCTATGCTTAAAAGCTGAATCATCTCCATGAGAATAGGTAGATGTTTTGATTGGAAATAATGAATGTGTGCTCCATGTCTTAATCTATGCTTAGCTCCATGAGAATAGGTGGTTAAGTATGTTTTAGGAAGCTAATGTTGCTCGAGAGAGAACATTAGTATTTAAGATACGTTCTTCCTCATAACAACCCATAACCATGACCTTAGGTTGAAGTTAGTAAAGACTACCATGGTGAGAAAGCCTAACCTATGCCTATTTAGCTAATTGATTGCTTTGTCTTTGCCTTAGTTCACTGTGTTCTTAATTACTTTTATGTTTCGCTTTTCATTCCGTTCTTTTTAATTACTTGCTTTATTTAGTTTTACCTCCAAACACCATTTTATACGTTTTTGAGCTCGCTAATCGATTGAGAAGCCATTGACATAACCCCCACTCCCTGTGGATTCGACCCGTACTTGTCGTCGTACTAAGCTACGCCGTGCACTTGCGGTATTACATTTGAAGGACGTAAAGTCCCGATCAGTAAGCTCCACTATGGCATGCGAAAGGTGTTGGTATCTAGTTGCCACCTCTAAAAAAAGTTGATATCAAAGAACATTCGATGTGTTGGCGCATAATACAAGGCAACTAGCACAAAGAAATAACGAGCATCTATCTGTGCAACTCATCAGACATATTTCTCAGTGTAGTGATGACCTCTAAGGTCTTCTTCCTATTAAGACGAATCGAAGGTATACGCTCACTATCCTCTTATACAATCCTAGTTATGTGCCCTCCACATTTAGGCGACAACTATACATCCATAAATTCACATGGTTGGTGAAAAGTAATCATCTGATCTCTATAGGCAGCCTAACTATGTCTCCTAGTCAGGGGAGCTAAATTATTCACTAGGTTATCTAGTGAAGCATTCGGTTCACTAAGAGTACTAGGGCTGTAAATTCGGTTACTCGGTCGGGTTTAGGGTCGGATTTCACCGGGTTCGGATATTTTCGGGTTCGGGTTTTTCCAGGTGCTTTAGCACTTTGAATCGGGTCGATTAGGTTAAGGGTCCAATCGAGTACGGGTTTGTACGGGGTCAATACAACACTGGGTCGGTTTCGAATTTGGGTCATATCCGTTTCAGTTTGGATTTGTATCGGGTTCGGTTAATACAATTCGGATCCAAATCGGTTATATTGCAGGCCGAATCGAGTTCGATTAGACTATGGGTCGGGTCATTTTGGTTTTAGGTTAACGTTAATTCGGATTATTTTGGTTCGGGTTGACTTCGGATCGATTATATCATTTTTGAGTTGTGCATTTAGTTATTCCTAGGATCGGGTCGATTAAAATCCAATTCAATTGAGTTTTATGTCGAATGAAATTTATGGTTATTATACAATTAACTTATGTTGAAATCGTTTGTGATGGAAGATTGGAGAGTTGTAGTCGATTAATGAACTTGTCGGTTAATAGACAAATTTGGTTTAGCTTAAGATAAAGTCGATAAGATTTGATTGTGGGCTTGCATTTATTGTTTAATTTTAGATAAACTAAACTTGATTCAATTCAATCAAACTTATTATTAATGGAATTAAATTTGATACGGTTAACTCAAATTATAACGCTTAATCACATTGTCAGGTTAATCTCGAGTGTTAATTATGGGTCATTTTGGGTGGGATTACGTTGAGTACCTATCGGGTTAAATACGGGTTCGAGTTGTAACAGGTCGGGTGCAAATCGAGTTCGCTTAACCACATTGTTGGGTCAATTTCGGGTGTTGGTTGTTCTTGAGTCGGGTGCCAGTCCATTATTGGTCTAAAATAATCAGGTACATATCGGGTTATGGGTCAACATCAGGTCGAGTTTCGATCGATTACAGGTTACTGCACCTCGGGTCAACCAACGGGTCGGATACAGATCAATTTCGGGCGGTATTTACAGGTCTGGTCAATTTTTTACAGCCCTAGTCAACATGTATACACAAATATGGCCCCTTGCCCCGAATAACCATACAGGTTGCCATTCCTCCTCATCGCTCGACCCAGAATAATTATGTGCGATCATTAGGTCATCAATAGGTGTACTTACTTGGTCTTAAGGTGCTAGGCCACTAGGCAAACTATGTATGATTGCCTGCTCGTCCCTTGCACGATGGGTTGACCAATAACACCTATCTCAGAAACGTAGGTCAAAGTTGTTGCCAAACAGTAGATCCTAAAGAAATTCTTAGCTCTACCTTGATTGCCAGCCATATTACAACATAATTTCAAAATAAAATAACAACATAAATAACGAATTATTAATTATATGATTGCGTAACTAAGGATGTTATTAATAAATTTAATTAACTAAGAATGTTTTTAATAAATATAATTAACTAAACTAATTACTCCTATCTCATGCAAAAAAAACTTGTCATTAATTAAGCTAAAACTATTATCAATTAAACTAAACAAATATATGTGTAAATTTATCAAGCAAAAAGGCCGAATAATGGACCCAGTCGTACGTTGTCTACGACTGGTCCTATTTTTCATTCTTCAAAATAGTTGATGAAGATTCAATTTGACTTTACCTTAAATTGTCATTTCCGGTCTGAATCCTTGTTGCTAAGCTTAGAATTCACAAAATTTTTTAGAGTAAGTTTTTTTTATATATATTTAGAGAGATTATAGTGTTGGGGAGTGCTATGAAAGTATTTATAAGAAAAATGAAGTTAATAGCATTTTCGTAATTTCATCAAAATAAAATGAAAAATTACAAAGAAACTACTTAATGTATATCACTTTTTGCAAAGACTATATAAATTTTTTTTCTTTTGCAAAAAATTTCTTACAATAGCTAGGTTGCTTTGTGAAACACTACCATTCGATAGATTGCCTCTATTGACAGTTAAGTCGGATGGTTAACCATCACATACATGGCACATAACCCATTTAATTCAACCCATATTAACAATTTTCTTCCTTTCTCCTACTTTTCCCACACACTATGGTCGTGTTTGGATGGAGGAAAATGGAGGGAAAAGAAAGGAAATGATTTGGAGGGATGAAAATCTCCTTGTTTGGATAGCAAAAAGGGAGGGAGAGGATTTGGAGGGAAGAGATTTGGAAGGATTAGCTCACTTCATTTTGTTAACATCCAAATCTATCTATAAGAGGAAAGATTTGGAAGGAAAATGTGATTCCTTTCTTTCCCCTTCCTTTCCTACCTATACAAATAATGTAGTCTTTCTCTCGCTTTCTCTCCCCTTCCTTTCCTTTCCCTTCCCTTCCTTTCGTTTTTCTCCTAATTTGCTATCTAAACATAGTGTATATCTCTTAGACCTTTGTTCCTCTCACATTCATAGAAGCCATAATTCAAGGATTCATCGTTGCATTTAATTTCTCTTTCTACCAGTAAGTAAATTTATCTCATTCATGGGGAACTTGAACTGATTACAAAACTTAATTGTTTGTTCTAAACCCACCACTAGATGAACTAGTGAACAGCCACAAACTCACTCAAACACAAAAACTATTCCAATAACTTCAAGCAACTGCCAACTTTTCCAACACTAGTGCCCATCAAATTCAATAGTATCAAAGAGAGGTAGTAAAGGTTGATAGGAAATTAAATACTTTCTAGAGAGGGGTGAATAGAAAGTATGCCCCTTAAAATTTTTTCCTTTGAAGGTTAGCTCCAGTGCTTGGGAGACCTTTCAAACAGTTTTCAGCGAACTGTTCTAAGTTGAATAACAAATCTAAAACTTAAGTGTGGAAATCAACTTGAACAAATAAGAGAATTGTTAGCGAGATTCAGCTATAAATAGCCTATTCCCCACGTATGGATTCTTTTCCAATCCTTAGAATTCAACGGCTTTTAATAATGATCACTAAGAACATCTATTTCTCTATCTTCTCTCACCGTGTTCTTCCCCTTAAAAACTAATCTACAAGTTCCCTTAATAAAAGATCTAAAGTCAATCTCACAAAAGAGAAAATAAATAAATACTTTTAAAAGTATTCTATGATTTTAAGGCGTAAATGAGGTTATAACTCTAACTCTTTTTAACGCTAAATCCTATTACTGTTGTGAGAGTTAGATAAACTATGATGAACTAGACTTACAACTCTTTTTGATTTTATACTCAAAGTAATTAGATAGCAATTGTAGGTTGTGTTGTTAGTTATTCAGTTCTTGAATGAAGCTTCATCTCCTTATTTATCTCCTTTTGGTTATGCTGAATTAATCTTCAAAGTCTTGGTCAGCAAGTAATATGCTCCACTTGACTTTTTAAGCAAAATCGTTTAGCTAATTTATGGTTCCTCAAAACAAGAAACTTGCCATGTTAGTCCTTACAACAATAACAAAGCGTATGACATTTTCTTCTAAGTTAATTAATTCAATCAACTTAACGAATTTATATAACCACAATTTATTCCTAAATTATAGACACATTATGAACTTGTTTACTAAAAAAATTATTTGTAAATAGGAAACACTTTTTTTAAAATGTTCCATATACTTAGGAAACACTTCCTTGTAAATAGGAAAGCGTATATTTACAACAAATAAACTTGTTTACTAAAAAAATTATTTGTTTTAATTAAGCATTAAAATCGTGTGAATTACTTAACCTAATTTCTTGATGTAACACCCCATTAAAATTTAATATATATTTAGTCGATTAAATAAATATAAAAGTACGTAATCAAAAATTTAAAAGTATGTACATTTTAATTTGTCGTCATTTAAGCTTTTGTTATGCGCGCGTTTCGTTGTGTACACTAGTACAAAAATGACTTTCGGTAACATATTGGTAACACAATTTGATATCCAACTTCTTAAAAATATTAGGTAACACTTTTGTATCACTTTATCTTTAAGTAACACAATCATGTAACACTTTTGAAATTAGTAACACTTATATGTAACACTTTCAAATTTAGTAGCACTAATATGTAACACTTTAAATTGGTAACACTTGTATGTAACACTTTGTAATAATTGGTAACACTAATATGTAACACTCTAAAATTGGTAACACTTGTATGTAACACTTTAATAATAGGTAACACTAATATGTAACACTTTCAAATTGGTAACACTAGTATGTAACACTTTATAAACTAGTAACATCTAATAGGTAAAACAAACACTTTACAAATTAGTAACACTAAAAGTAACATATTTTATATTAGTAATATTATTAATTAACACTTTTTATATCAGTAACCCGTTTGTAATTTACTTAATTATTATTTTTATTTTTTTAATTTTAAAATTAAAGTTGGCATAATTATTATTATTATTGAGAATTTGTTAGTTTAACCCGTTTTTTTTCAATATTAATAATGTAAACTATTTTTTAATATTTTATATCCTAGAAAGCTAGCTAATTACTTTTCCAAAATTTATTACCACTACTAGAGGGAAAATAAATATAAAAGAAATTAATTCACGCTGAAAATTTTAAAGAAAAAGGAAAAATGAAAATTTTAAAAATAGTTGACTCTAATAATACTTTTAATAAAGAGGAAAAAAAATTAATTTTAAAAATAATTAAACCTAAATATTATCAAAGAAAAGGGACAAAAATTATCAAAGATAAGGGACAAAAACCGCATATACACAGAAAATTAAAACAACTTCAAGCTAATCATATTTTCTCAAAAAACCGCATATATTTCCTCAAAAAAAAAAAAGCTAATCATATTCATTCAAAATAACCGCATCTCCCTCATCCCTCACAATTTTCAAAACCTCCGTCCTTTCAACGAACCCTGAACATACTAATGATCTTCATCCGGATGATCAGAAACTGATCGCACCTTTCATCGTACGTCTTCTTCATTTTTCGCTTTCACCGGCCGTAATTCAGAAATTAAAGAACTAATAGAAACTGGTTCATTGCGGAATCGTCATAATCAGAAACTGGTTCTTCGCGGAATCGTTATATTCAGAAACTGGTCGCGGAATCGTCACGACGTCTTCTTCATTCTGTCATATTCTCCAACCGCTAGAGTGGTATTTTTTCTTTTCTTTATTGGATGCGTCTTGTTATTGTTGTGCTGTTTTAATGTCTTAAGCTGTTATGAATGACCTAGTTTTAATTTGTTGTTTTTCGAAAATCATTGTATAGTTTTAATTACAATCTTCCAATAACTCATAAACAAATGTCATTGTAAATTTTTTTTGCTTTCTTTGTATCAATGAGGCACAAAACCGTGAATTGTAGCCTTGACATAATGCAAGAGTATGGATTCTAAATTTTAAATTTGAATCATTAGAGTGATTGAACACATCAATTTAGAGCTCATTAACCATATGTTCTACACAACCTATGGTGAGCACACTCACTTGGCTATCACACTAACAAATAAAGTGTGGTTTTAGACTTTATACACTAAAATCAAAGCAAATCGAAAATTTAGATTAGGAAGTTTTTTAGACTAGATCAGACCGTTCTAGAAGGGTTTGGCCTAGTTTGTGTAGTATCTGGTTTTTATCTTTGAAACTCATTTTTTTAATTAAAAATCATAAATAGATGGATCCAGAAACATTAGTTTGATTTTCTGGAATTATACTTTGATAAGACCAATAATATTGAGAAAATCCCATAAACAAAAGAAATAAAGATCACTCAAAAAGGAATGAATAAGGATGAGGTTCAAGTTCAAATTTTTTATACTTTTTGTTTACATTACGTATTATAAATTAAAGCTTGTGCATCAATTGTGTTGAAGATACATGGAGTAATAGTTAAAATATGATATATGTGTTAGTGCATGCTTTAATTGTGCTTTGTGAGTCATAAATTAAAGCTTTGCTTGCTAGCTAAGGGACTATTATATTGTATTATGATTTTCATAATTAATTATATCATTAATTAGTTTGGTTTGACTAGGCTTACCTGTAAAACTCGGTTGATCCCTCTTCTTGACACTCACCAAATATACAAAAGAACTAGCTTGAAATTTTATACATGAATCGGTGTAATGCCAAATCACCTTAGGTCTGAGCCTTAAAGTGTTGTGTTGAAGCAACATCACTCTATGTGTTGCATATTTTAAAGTGGGATCCTTAAGCCTTAAGGTATAGATTAATTATGACATAACTGTTGAATTCTGTTGTAAACTTTATAACTGTCAATTTCTATTTTCCATTTATTTAATTTGAAAATTGCTGTCAAGTTGCTTTAAAATAGTAGCTAGTTCATATTCAAGTACCTTTTCATTTAACCAACTACAATACAGTGATATTCAGGCAACAAATCTATACCAAAATATAACACTTCATACTCTCATATACTCCTTTATATAACCTAATCTTGCATTGTTCCAACTTGTGTATTTCACTCTTGTTTATGTATTTTTATATATAGCTAGCTAGAACTTATCTTGTTGGGTGGTTTAGACCTATCATCAAATACGTATGACAATTAAATATCATGCAATCATCTTCCATTGCTTTGTTATACTATTAGTTCTATAAAGCATCGTTCCTAAAATATGTCTGAAGGAGGAACTGCAAAATATTTGAGACGCGTGTTTTTGACATGCTAGTTGTAAGGAATTACTTTCTAAACTAATTAATTTGTTTTGAAAGGTTAACTTAGGAGCCAAAATGAGTAGTTGGACCAACTTCTTACAGTCTAGTAATGAATATGAGAAAGGCGTTCTAGATTATTTAGACCGAGCATTTGCTACGCAAGCCATTGGAGATCAAATAATTTGCCCATGTAAAGAGTGTTATCGTCGTTTTTGGTATCGTAGAGATAAAGTGTACAATCACTTGATCGCAAATGGGATCATGCCAGGCACCGAAGGATGGCAGTGTGATGAGAATGACACATCTTCAAGCAAAAATACTAATGTTGACAATTCACCCGCTTTTCTAGATGATATGGAACGTTTGATATATGATACTCATAGAGATGTGGCAACCATGTCTCCACGTGACCATGAAGGGGTTGGAGAGGAGGCCAATACAGAGGCTAAAAAGTTTTATAGGTTAGTAGAAGAGGGAAATGAAGAGCTATATCCTGGATGCAAAACATTTTCAAAACTTTCGTTCCTCATTCGCATGTTCCTTTTAAATTGTAAACATGGGACAACGAACACTGCCTTTACAGATTATTTGCAATTATTTCGAGAAGCAGTACCAGATTCTAAATTGCCTAAATCTTATGATGAAGCAAAGAAAGTGGTAAAAGATTTAGGTCTTCACTATGATAAAATCCATGCATGTCGTAATGATTGTATACTTTATTGGAAAGAGCATGAAGGTGCTACATCTTGCCATGTATGTCATGCCTCAAGATGGAAAGATAAAGAGAATGAACATTTAGAAGACATAAATAATTTATCATCTAAGGATGCTCATTTAGTCCCTGCAAAAGTTGTTTGGCATTTCCCCCTTAAGCTTAGACTTCAAAGGCTGTATATGTGCTCCAAAACAACAGAGTTAATGAGGTGGCATCATGAAGAAAGGGTTAAAGATGATCTACTTCGACATCCTGCCGATGGTGAAGCATGGAAACATTTTGATGAACAATACTCGGATTTTTCTAATGAAGCACGCAATATTCGATTAGGACTTGCAAGTGATGGATTTAATCCATTTCAAACTTTGAGCACGCAACACAGTACATGGCCTGTTGTCTTTATCAATTATAATTTACCCCCATGGCTGTGTATGAAGTCTGAATTCCTAATGTTGTCTTTACTTATTCCCGAGCCCAACTCTCCTGAAAATGACATTGATGTCTACCTTCAACCATTGGTGGAAGAGCTCAAAGATCTATGGGAGAATGGGTTGCACACCTATGATGCATCAAAAAAGCAAATGTTCAAAATGCATGCAGCTAGGACTGAACACTGGTCCAAACCCGGACCGGACCGGACCGGAACCGGATGGACCGAAAGACCGGATTTCAAAATTTTGAGGACCGGAGACCGGACCTATTTCATCCGGTCCGGTTCCGGTCCAACCTTGGAAAGTTCGGGTCCGGTCCAGGTTCGACCCGGTTGGACCGGCTATTAAATATTAATTTAAATTTTTAATATTTAATCTAGTAAATCTGATTTTCATGTAAAGACAATCAGAAAAAAAATTATTTAATGAATTTTAATGTTTTATATGCACATAGAAAATACCCAAATCTAAACCCTTTTCGTTTCTCTCTCCTCTTATTGCATGCTTCTTCCTTAAGCTTGTGTGAAGCTCTTACAATGCAACAATGGCTACCTTTAACAGAACCTTTGGTCTTGGTCTTGAAGACTTGGAGACTAAAATCAAATATGCAATTGAATGAGTAATGAAAAGTGAAAACAAAGAAAACAGAGACAACAAAGTGGAATCAAAAATGCAATTGAATGAGTAATCTCAATCACGAAGACATTGAAAAGATGAGAAATCAATGCAAAATTTCTGAAAAGCTTTGAAAATCAAATCTATTATATTTTGGCCGCCGCTGCCTGCTCCTGTTGGGAAGTGGGAATAAAAAAATCAGCTTCTCTTAAAACCCTAAAAAATAGCATTTAAAAAAATAAAATATATAATATTATTTACATCCGGTCCTATCCGGTCTCACCCTGAATTTTCCGGGTTTGGACCGGACCGGACCGGAAACCCGGAATTAACAAATTTAATGGACCGGAGACCGGACCTGTTTCATCCGGTCCGGTCCGGTCCCGGTCCGGGTCATACCGGTTCAGGTCCAACCCGCCGGTCCGGTCCTTTTTTGCACAGCCCTACATGCAGCTTTACAATCAACAACAAGTGACTTTCCAGGATACGCAATGTTGTCTGGTTGGAGCACCAAAGGAAAGTTTGCATGCTCTTATTGTTATTATGAAACTGATCACCGCTATTTGAATAATAGTAAGAAATCAGTTTATAGAGGGAATCGTTGATGGTTGGATGTCAATCATCCTTGGCGGCATGATATAAAGTCTTTTGATGGGGAAAAGGAGGAGAGGATAGCTCCCGAACCTTTAACAGGGGCTGAGATTGTTAGCTTACTAGAAAATTGGAAAAATAGTTTTGGAAAGTTGCAGCCAAAGAAGAAATTATCAGATACTCCTTGGAGAAAGTCATCAATCTTTTACACTCTACCATATTGGAAAGATTGCAAATGTCGTCATCATTTGGATGTCATGCATATAGAAAAAAACATTTGTGATAGTTTGCTGGGAACTTTATTAGACATTACTGGAAAGTCTAAAGATCACCATAAAGCTCGATTAGATATGAAAGAAATGGGAATAAGAAAAGAATTGCATCCTTTGGAATCAGGTGATGATCGCTTTGTCTTGCTTCCTAAAGCATCATTTTCAATGACGAAAGAGGAAAAGAGAATATTTTGCGGAGTTATAAAGAAGGCAAAGCTACCGCAAGGGTGTTCATCGAATTTTGCAAGGTGTGTGCAGGTGAAGGAGGGAAAAATTTTAGGGTAACGAGTTTATTGCGTAATGTTTTTGCGTCTTGCAATTAAATCGAACCATTGATTAAATTAGAAAGAGGAAAATTCTACATGGTAAGAACCAACTATAGGGAAAGGCGAGCGGTAGCTAATCTTAAATTTTTTTTCCACAAAATAGCACTCACTTCTTGAACAATTAACTACCGTAACTATATTAAGCAAAAAAACGTTAAATTTTCAGTTAAATGGGGAAATGACACTAATGCCCTTGTTTAATCATCTTCTTCCTCTTCATTTTAGTGCGTTCTTGAACTTCCATGACTTCCAAAAATTAATTTGAATTCACAAAATAATAAAACATGGAGTTCTAATGTCAAAACATTGTAAAAAAATATTCGAAAATCTCAAAATTGAAAGAACAATCAATAAAATCTAAAACTTTATCAAAAAAAATTTGAGGAGTACTAATTTGAGACTAGAAAAAAAAAATTTGAAAAAGCATTTACAGAAAATAGAAAAAATCAATTAAAAATAAAAAAAAACTATTGATGAACTTTGATCAAATGAAGATGAATATTTGGAATTCACATAAACATATATGAAATTTTTTAGAAAAGAAAGGAGATTAGGAGAATTATCAATTATGGGGAAAAGATATTGATGATGAGGAAGGAAAATTCTAGGATGCAACCATGTGAGAGATTTAGTTTTAGTGTAAGAATTAAGATATGAATGAAAGCCATGGAAGCTCAAGAACACGCTGAAATGAAGAGGAAGTAGATGATTAAAAAGGGCATTAGTGTCAGTTCAACATTTAACCGAAAATTTAACGTTTTTTGCTTAATATAGTTACGGTAGTTAATTGTTCAAGAGTTGAGTGCTATTTTGTGGAACAAATTTTAGGATTAGCTACCGCCCGCCTTTCCCTATAGTTGGTGCTTACCATGTAGAATTTCTCTTAAAAAGAAAAATAATAAAATGGGTGGAAATTCATTTATTTTTCTATCACAAGTACTTTTACGTTATAGACATCAAATGGTTTTGAGTAGGCTAGAAGTTCTTGAATTGTAAGCTTTTAAGACTTCTGTTGACTAATTATTATTGTTGTCATTATTATTTCTTTGTCACTAGAACGTCGTCGATCCTAGAATCCAGTTTGACTTAAATGTCCGATGTGTAACATTATTGAATTCACATTTACATGTGAATATTCGATTCACTTTAACTCGGACTATTATAATTAATCTTTAAAACACAAGACTTAAGTCATTGTTTATGCTAAACATATTTTGACTTATATTTTTGACTTTGGACTTACGTTATTTATTATTTAGACATTTTATAATGAATACGATTTGAACTTGTATAACAATTAAATGTAATTACTTAATTTATTGGTTTAATATGTATTTTGAATATCATCATTTTAAAAATGATAGAGTCTTCAGGTAGGAAGAAGTCATGTGTTGTAGAAAGAAGAAAATGTAGAGCAAGATTTATTGCACTGGGAGTATTCAACTCCACATTCAACTCTCAATGGTTGATTGTTCTCACCTTTTGAATGTTTTTTTAAGTTTAATAATTGATATTTATTTCATGTTTTGATCTTTTTTGTTGTTAATTTGAGGGTTATACATTGGTGGGTCTTGTGAGAAATTCTTTTGGGTTTAATTTTTTATGTTTTTGTTAGTTGAATTGTGTTAGTATTTACAGAAAGTTGATTCAATAAACTCATTTGAAATTTCGACTTTTTTGTTGTTTAAAAGATTCAACTTTAGTGGATTTATAGACTTTCTTTTGATTGCAATTAGTAAGTTGTTTTTTTATTTATTTTGATTAGTGCTAAAATACAGTTGTTTTATTTTCTTCTATTTGAAACTTCGATTTTTTTGTTTGGTTTGAGCAATGAACTTAAGAGGGTTTGAGTTTGATTTTATGTGAAATTTGAGTTTTTAGTTTCTTAACCTATGTAGTTGGGATTAAAGTTAGGCTTTGATTGTTATTATTGTTATTGTTTAATTTTTGATTTTGTTTGATGCTTTTAAGTCAGTGCCTCAATTTAAAAGACTAATTATTGTTGAATTTCAGTAAAGGTCAGAGAGAAGTGCAATGTAAGTGATGGTCAACTATCTAACGTAACGGTCAACAAACTAAATCCATTAAATGGTAGTGTTCTACAACAAAATCATACAAACTATTAAACTTGCAGTAATATGACAGATGACAGTTTAATAAAGGCGCACAGAATGATGCCATCTGTCTTTTTTAAATTGGCCAAACACTCAATTGCAGGGATTGATAATATTCTGTAATTTAATTGATTGTGCCAGTTTCACACGGATTGAACATATTCTGTAATTTTAGAAATAACCAAAAATAATCAAAGAATCTTTAATGGACAATAATTACTATTAATTGTCTGAAATAAATTTCCTCAAATAGATACATTGATAAATTGTTATAATTTAATGACTGATACAAATAAAGGACAAAATTTTTCATTGATTCAGTATGCTAATAATGAATATTAATTGTTTTTCAATTGGCTTAGACAATTTTGCACATAATGATTAATAATGTACTTAACAAAAAAATTTGCAAAAAACCATAGCAAATATTTTTAAATTCAAAATATTTAAGTACATATTTAGAATCAATTATAAACCAAATGATGTATTTATATCAAAACCTCTAAAATAGGTTTGTATCATCAAAATCTTTACTAATAATTCACTGCAAAATCTAATAATAACAAATTTTAGTAAATAGATACCACTAACTATAAATTGTGTGATGAATATCTGCATACATAACATTTATAAAATTAAAATATTTTAGTAAAAAGATGTCATTGATTATAAACAACAATATAACCATCCAAATAGTATAGAAAGGAATTACTACCCTATTTGATCAAATTTGAAAATAAAAAAAAATGATTCTATAATATACCAAAAATTAACTTTAAATTGCACTATAAATAGGCTAATAGTTATCAAGGAAATGTACAAATAACTCTTACCACATATATTGGCTGAGACAATTTTGCACATAATGATTAATAACGTACTTAACAAAAAAATTTACAAAAAACCATGGCAAATATTTTTAAATTTAAAATATTTAAGTACATATTTAGAATCAATTATAAACCAAATGATGTATTTATATCAAAACCTCTAAAATAGGTTTGTATCATCAAAATCTTTACTAATAATTCAGCTGCATGCGTAATATTAACAAAATCTAATTATTTTAGTAAATAGATCACTAACTATAAATTGTGTGATGAATATCTACATACATAACATTTATAAAATTAAAATATTTTAGTAAAAAGATGTCATTGATTATAAACAACAATATAACCATCCAAATAGTATAGAAAGGAATTACTACCCTATTTGATCTAATTTGAAAATAAAAAAAAAATGATTCTACAATATACCAAAAATTAACTTCAAATTGTACTATAAATAGGCTAATAGTTATCAAGGAAATGTACAAATAACTCTTACCACATATCCCTTTATTATTATTAGGGATGGCAATTCAGTCCGAATCCGACCCTAGTCCGACTCGATCCGAGGAAAATAATCCGATTCGAGTCCGAGGAAAAAGACATCCGACTTCGACTCCGACTTTACGATCCGAGTCCGAGTTAGAGACGGACCGGAGGTGGACCTTATTAAAAATCTGAGACTCCGACCCGACTCCGACCCTGAAGGACATCCGACTTTGAATTTGACTTTTACACTAATATTTTGTTTCCTTTAAAACTCTAGATGTGACTAATTCAAGCTCTCTCTTATACTAATTGTAATTTTCGATTTTGAAAAAGTGCTTGGTATTTTTATTTAGATTAATGAATCAAGATAATACAAATAAAATCAAGAGAAATAAAATACGCCAAATCAAAATACGAGAAAATTTTGTTAAATTTTAGTAGTAGGATTATTTTTGTTGTTAAAATTGAATTCAAATTAAAGTACATATTTATTTGTTAAATTATATATGAAAAATATCTTTTGTTAATTTTTGTATGCTTTAAAATCATTAGTACAATATCACAACGATACTGTTTAATAATAATCCGACTCTGCATCCGACTCCGTTGGAGATCCGAGAGTCCGAGTCGGGGCAAACTTGGTGTATGCATAATCCGACTCCGAGTGGAGGTGGACTGAAAACAAAAGTCCGACTATTATCCGGAGCAAAGTCGGAGTATGTATAATCCAAGCCGAGTCCGACCCATTGCCATCCCTACTTATTATCTTGCCATCCCTACTTATTATCTGTGAGTGTTCTTAATTATTGAATTTCTTAAAAGTTATTGAAATAATGGAATTGAATTATTTACAGGAAATCAAAAGGGATCGTGGCACATGGAAAATTAAGGCGAAGGTTACAGACATGTGAGAGTACAAAGAACAAGGAGAAACACACACAATAATTTAATACTAACTGATGCGAAGGTATACACTATTGATCAATTTATTATTTTTTTATTAATTTATAGTATATATTAATAATATTCAATAATAAATTATCGGATCATTTACCAACTACAGCCTCTAAGTCTACTACATTTTCAAATAAACAGCCGCAAACTATGTTTTTTACCAACTACAGCCTCCAACATAACAAACTTGACATCGAGACAGCCAAAACAGCCAAAGCAAAGGTAAAAAATGGGGTTAAAATGGGGTATTTTGGCTGTCTCGATGTCATGTTTGTTAAGTTGGAGGTTGTAGTTGGTAAAAAACAAAGTTTGCGGCTGTTTATTTGAAATAGAGTAAATTTAGAGGTTGTAGTTGGTAAATGATCCTAAATTATTTAATTTTTGAATTACAGGGCACATCAGTTATGGCTTCTATAGGAAAGACAACATTCTCCACCCGTTTAAAATCTTGTGAATTAGGAAAATGTTACTTTTTGACAAAGTTCAATGTTATTGAAGTTGTGGGACAGTACAGAGCAACTAAGCATCCATGCAAGATAATTATTTATAGAACATCAATTATAAAGCAGATTACAGATTTAACTATTGAATGATCAATCTTCAATTTTGTCTCTTTCTCGGAAATTCTTAGTAACAAACATAAAGACAACTATCTATTAGGTTAAAATCATTTCAAATTTTATTTTTAAGGCAATATGGTAGTATTAAATTTACACACACACACACACACATACATATATATATATATATATATATATATATATATATATATATATACAACACACACACACATATATATATATAATAAAGGTTGAAGTTTTGGAGTAATGAAAGTTGGTGTACGGGTGACGTTGGTGTATGTGTGATGGCGTGTTGCACAATCCATGAACACTCTGCAAAAATTAATGACATGATGAGTGTGTGACAGAAAATCTACGGTGAATATTAATTATCTCTTTCATATTAACGGTTAGATGAAGTGTTTGGGATTATAAGTATTTTCACTTGCATATTGCTTTTGTCCTTTGTGATATCTTGGTTCACACGACATGCTAATCCGTCTGCATTTATATATATTTACTCCTTTTTAGTTTTGACACACTTAATAATTACTAATTCAATTCTAAATATCTAAAATTGTGCATAATCTAAAAAAATAAAATTTTAATATAAATAGACCTTACAATGGAACGAATCAAACAAGATCCCAGTTGACTATATTTTGAAGTCTAGATTTAAAATAAAATATAAATTTAAAATGATCGATAAATAGTGTTAAAAAAATAAATGGGACAATTAACCTGATTTCAGTACGCAATACAAGTAAACTTTTTTCAATTCATTTGTTCTAACACAAATTCTTAAAATAGACGGCGTATTAGTGAGACTGTTTCTATTGAGTTGACCCGTCTATAATTTTCTTTATTAAAATAATTAGAAAAATTCTACATGGTGAGCACCAGGTCAAGGGAAACGCGTGTAATAACTAATCTTATTTTCTTTTCTACATGGTAAGAACCAACTGTTTCAAAACTATCTGCCGTAACTATATGGGCTAAAAAACGTTAAGTGACCGTTAATGAGTGAAATTACCATATTGCCCTTGTCTTCTTCATCATTATGTTCTTCCTTTCCATTGATACCCATCTCTTCTGAAATGTTTCTACCACATACTACCCATTATTCTCCTCTTTTTTCACCTAAATACCTCCAATTCTTAATCTCTTTTCTAAAAAAATCCAAGTAACAAATACTCCTAATAAAAGCTTCACTCCTCAATTTCTTTTACTTTTCTTTTCATTCCATAACAATGGCAGCTTCTCCTCCATTTTCTTTTGGTTTACTTGTCATTGTAATCAATACATGCCTCATTCTTACTCTGATACTTATAAGCACAGCAAGTGAAAGACCCGGTTACATTTGATTTTAATAGAATTGATCAACGTTGAGTATGTTTGAATTAATTTTTTTTTTTCCAATTTTCTTCCTGAACCTCTTTCAAGGTGCTGATTTGATCAAGTTTTATGTTTGTTGTAGGTAGTAAAAACTTCGTCATCTTCAATGATATGATGAATGATCTTGGATCTAACTATTATTAGTTTTTTAATTTATTTTGTTTAATCCTAACAATAGTAGGATACCCGGATTTTGATAGAAATACAATGAAAATCGAGGAATTAATGGGTTTATTTGATCAAGTTTTATGTTTGTTGTAGGTAGTAAAAACTACTATTAATGGGTTTATTGAAATCTGCCATTGTTGGGTGAAAGAAAATGACTTAGAGAGTTTGTTGAAGGTTCGTTTTAGCTTAGAATGAACAAAACCCACTTCTAACATTGATGCGTCTGTTGAAATCCGCCATTGTTGAGAAATCTGCCATTGTTTTGAGCTCTACGGTTGAATACAAAGAAAAATAGTAATGGAGAAGCAAGAATACTTTGATTGAAAGAGAAAGGAGGTGTTGACTTTAATCAAATGAAACAGGGGCAAAATGGTCATTTTCATACTTAACGGTTTTTAAACATTTTTTGTGCAATATAGTTACGACAGCTAGTTTTGAAACAGTTGGTGCTTACCATGTAGAAAAGAAAATAAGATTAGTTATTACAGGTGTTTCTCTTAACCTGATACTTACCATGTAGAATTTCCCAAATAATTATTTACAAATTTAAAGTGATCAATTATACAGATGGGGTAATTATATGTATTCGTTTGATGATAAAATGGTCTCATACAAGACAAATTAAATATTTAAATAAAATGTTGCATAAATTTATTTGATTTCTTATTTAGGCTACCATACTTTTTTTGTACTTGATAATAAATGCTACCATACTTTTTTTTGATATTTTTGTCATGTAATTCCAACTCGATTAAATACATGACGCTAATTTTAAATGATAGGTGGTTAAGATTAGTACCTGTTACCTATTATCAAGATAGCTTTTGATATCATGTCAAAAACCAATTTATACAAAAGTTTAGAATGATGGTAAAGACTTTAAAATATTTTATATACTCTTATAGTTTTTAATGTTCAAACACAAAATATGAGGAATATTTACTCAAACTACCTTTAGTTTGGTTGTGGTCTACTTTAAATACCAACACTAATATATTATATATTATAATCTATAATAATAATCTCTTAGACATATTAAATTTTTGGCATTTAATTTTTTTTGTATGTTTTTCAAGAGTTTTGTATCATATTTGACTTATTTGTTCAAAAATAACATTATATTTATATAATTTTTTAATAAAATTGTTTTAATTTAAAGGTTTTAATGGAGGATCCAAATCCACTTAAGCGTCGTAGAGGAAGACCATGTAAACAAAACAACACACAACAATTAAGTCCAAATACAAATGATGGTGAGTTTATTATTTATACGTTTTACTTTGTGCATTTTTTTGTTTAATGCCAAAGTAATTTGTTGTATTTGGTTTTGTCAGAGATTTTAATAATGACTGCGGAGCAAAGCCAAGAAAATTCAACGAGACAAAGATCTATTAGAAATAGAGTATTTACAAAATAAATGTCTGAAAAAAATATTTACACCCACGTCAGTTGGTTAGTCATTCATATTTAAAATGTGTTTAAATTTAGAAAAATAGAAGATTTGTTGTTTAATTATAATTATATATGAATCATGCTCTAATTAAAAATTTATAAATACTATAAATCAATCATCGTTGCACAGTGGATCGAGCATAAATATGATGTCAAGTACACCTTTTAATGATGTCACAAATAATTTGTTTTTTATATTTAAGTGTTTCATTATATTAGTTTGTGTGATATTTAATTTAAGTATTATTATTTATTGTATTTATATTTATATGAAATATCAAACTTCAAATTGGTATGAATGGTCCAAATAAGACTTATAGATAGTTTAGTTACTCAAGATGTACTATGTAAATTAAATGAATTGTTGATTAATTCTAATCATTTAAAAATATTTATTAATATAAAACGCATTGATATTTTAGATCAACAGTCGCCTCATAGAGGAATAAGCATGAGTATGACACCGCGTATGCTATTTAATGACGTCACAAATGGTATGTATTTGAAATTTAAATGTCTCACTTTATTAAACTGTGTAATTACTTTTATATATATTATTTATTTATTTGTTATTTTTATATTTACATGAAATGAAATATCAAATTTTTAGTACGAATGGATTATCCAAATCCACCTAAACGTCGAAGTGAGAGACCATGTAAGCAAACGAACACACGACAAGTCAATCCAAATACGACCAATGGTTAGTTATTTACTTTGCATTATTTTCTAAAGATTTATGATTAAGTCCGAAGTTGAAATAATTTTTTCATTTTGGATTTTTAAGAGAATTTAATCTTATCAGTAGAGCAAAGTCGGGAGAAGTCAAACTTAGCAAGATCCATTAGAAAAAAGTATATACGAAATAAGCGAATCAAAAACTCAGTCATTCCAATATTATTTGGTTAGTTACTTACATGCAACTTAACTATGAATCGTGAATTGATTTATTGTTCAATATAATTTTCTAAAATCATTGTCTAATTAAAAATGTTCTATGACCCCAGATCAATCTTCATCACAAAATATGGTGAGTACGAGTATGAAATTGCGGACACCTTTGAGTGATGTCGCAAATGGTTTGTATTTCAATTAAAGTAAATCCAAGTGTTATATTTTAATAAGTTATCGTAATTTATAATATTTTGTATATATTTCTATGTTACTTCTTACACAATTCCAATATTAACTCATGAATCTCAAAAAAATATATATAACAAGAATATAATGAAATGAGTTTACATTAAAAAAAACACAAAAACATTGTTTAAAAACGCAAGTGAACAAATGAGTATTTTAAAATATATTTATCATAATAGAAATTATTTAATTAATTAAGTTTCTATGAAAACATTGTAGTTGTGACAGAGATGCCCCATGTTGAAGAGATTATAGAACAAGATATAGCAAGTATTATGATAATTATTATATTATTGTCTTTTAAGTGATTGTTGACTTGCTTTAATTATTAATAATTATGTATAATGATATAATTATTTTAGTTTTAATTATTATAGATGTAGATGAAGAAGTTCCTATTGAAGGTTGGTGATCATTTTAAATAGCTTAACTCCTTTAAAGCACTATATTTAAACTATAAATATTTACGTTATGCCTTTAATTTATATAGTATATATGGATATTTTGATTACAGGATACATGGATATAGGAGATCATTCGTTTATGTGTGAAGAATGTGGTGCAAATATGTGGAGCCTTGAAAGAGCAGAGAAGCAAGAAACCAATAATGCACCACTTTTTCATTATGTTGTGGAAAAGGAAAGATCACACTTCCAAAGATTCAAGAACCCCCTCAGTTGCTTTCATCCCTTTTGCATGGTCAAGACATACGAAGTAAACATTTTATAGAGCGAATAAGAGGATACAACATGATGTTTTCTTTTACCTCATGGGTGGACAAATAGATAAAACCGTGAATATGAGTCGTGGACCATACGTGTTTCGTGTGCGAGGGCAAACATGTCATAGAATTGGTAGCTTACTTCCGGATGGGTCAAATTCAGCAAAGTTCCAACAATTATATATTGTTGACACTGAAAACGAGATATCAAACAGAAAAAAGGCTGTTAGGTAAATAGAATTTCATTTCATCTAATATTATCATAATCTCAACAATATTGTAACATTAATAAGTTTCAATAGACTTTACTTACGCGTTGAAGTTGTCATTTCAGCTCAGGCAATGAAGACGACTTTGATGATTCAATTGTTGAGGATGTAAAAAATCTGTTAGACGATACAAATCCTTATGTACAGACATGGAGGATGGCGCATGATAACATACGTCATTCTGAAAGTATTGATATTCGATTAAAGCTCATCAATAAACGAAGTCAAGATGGAAGGACTCATAATCTCCCATCTGTATCTGAAGTTGCAGCTTTAATTGTTGGGGACATAGGTGTTGCTGCTGAAGAGCGAGACATAATTGTTGAAGGTCGGGACGGTAGATTGCAACACATTAGTGAGCTTCATCCATGCTATCTTGCACTTCAATATCCGTTATTGTTTCCCCGTGGAGAGGATGGGTATAGATTAGATATATCTCATAAGGGGGTTCAATTGGATGTGGTTGATCTAACGACTGAACTTATCGAGACTAATGTAAAGAAGCGGGTAAGGTTAACAGTAAGGGAATGGTTTTCTTATCGAATAATGGATAGACAAGACGAAGCTAACACAATACTATGCTCCGGTAAACTATTCCATTAGTTTTTGTCCGATGGGTGGACAATGATAGAGTCTGAAAGACTTCTTTTCATACGAAGGAACCAAAATGTTTTAAGGGCTGACAAATATATAAACCTTCAAGGTGTTGTGTCAATATCTGATGGTACGTCAAACATAGCTGGTAGACGTATAATATTACCATCTACATATCCGGGGAGTCCGTGTTGTATGACTGAGGTATATCATGATGCTATGGGTATATGCAAGACATATGGGTTTTCAGATGTATTTATTACATTTACATATAACCAAAAATGGCCAGAGATAGTGCGTTTTCTTCAGTCCAAAGATCTTTGACAAGAAGATCGACCAGATATAATGTCTCGAGTGTTTAGAATAAAATTAGATTAATTGGTTAAAGATCTGAGGAAGGAAAATATTTTTGGAAGAGCAATACTAATCCTTATTATTTAATTATACCTTTTAATTTTTAAAGTTATACTCATTCTATTAATATATTAAAAATTGTCTCTTTTTTATAGTTTTGTATAGTATTGAATTCCAAAAGAGAGGTTTTCCACATGCGCATATAGTTTCTGGCTCACCCGAGATGATAAGCTCCAAAATCCAGTTGATATTGACAAATTTATATCTGCTGAGTTGCCTAATAAGGAAGACAACCCTTCATTGTATGCATTAGTTTTTTCCTTGCATGAAAGACAAGAAGTGTTCAAAGTTTTTGCCTAAGATGGAGATGGTTATCCCTGCTACAATAGAATGGATAATGGTGCAACTATAATCAAAGGTAACATTGAACTAGACAATAAATTTGTTGTCCCATATAATCCTTCAATGCTTCGGAAATACAGGGCACATGTTAATGTTGAATGGTGTAACCAATCACGAGCTATTAAATACCTATTCAAGTACATCAACAAAGGACAAGGTAGGATTACAACAGGTTTGTGTAGGGGAAAACAAACAAGATGTTGATGAAATTCAAGAGTACTTTAAATTGTAGATATGTTTCCACAAGTGAAGCTTCATGGCACATCTTAGGATTTGATATACATTATCGGACTCCATCGGTAGAGAGATTGAGTTTCCACTTGCCTGGTGAACACACTGTTGTGTTTAATGATGACGATACAGTTGATGATGTCATGTCTAGGCCCATGAGTGAGAGATCAATGTTCATGGCTTGGTTGGAGTGCAACAAACGATACGAAGATGCTAAAAATCTTCTATAAGGTGAATTCCCTGGAAGTTACATATGGCAGAAAAAAGAAAAAGTGTGGACTCCAAGAAAAAAAGGATTTTCAATAGGCAAACTATATCATGTTGCACCAGGTTGTGGTGAACCTACTTAAGGACATTGCTGAACTTTGTGAAGGGGCCAACATCATTTGGGGACATTAGAACTGCCAATGGGGTAATACATCCAAACTTTAAGGACACTTGCTATTGGGGATCGGCATTGATGAAATACATTGATTTCTTAGCATTTGATCATATGGTTGATAAGGAATAACTGATAAGGAATACATTGGTGGAATAACTGAAGCAAGCTTTTAGGGATCGACATTTTATTTAAGAAAGTTGTTTTCAATGTGGTTGTTTTCCAATAGTATTTCTAGACCAGAATACGTGTGGGATAACATATGGAGATTATTGTCCGAAGATGTGCTAAATAGACAAAAATCCTTATTACAAATGCCAGGTAATTTTACTATATGAGTAATTACAATTATTAATTTCTTAGCATTTGATCATATTATCATTATATTCTATATAATTTATCAAATTTAACTGAATATGTACCTAATTTGAACCTTACGGATCATCAATTAAGGAATTATACCCTAAGAGATATTAAGGAGATGCTTGGAAACAATGGAAGTTCTTTGATGAGTATATGTTATGAGCTATGCCCATATGATATTATCATCAGAGATGGAAGTAATAAGCTAATCATGGTGGAGCTTAACTATGACAAGGAATCTTTAAAAGCTGAGCTACATGCGTTACTTCCATTGCTGACTGAAGAGCAGGCCTTAATATACAATGAAATTACTACAACTATCAAAAGGTGGGACAAGGAGGTTTATTTTTCCTATATGGACAGGGTGGGACTGGGAAAACATTTATGTCGAATATATTATGTGCAAGTTTAAGATCAAAAGGTGAAATTGTTCTACCTATTGCATCAAGTGGCATAGCATCTTTATTACTTCCTAAGGGTAGGACTGCATACTCAAGATTTGTGATACCCCTTAAGGTCACTGAAGATTCAATGTGCAGAGGCATATAACCTAATAGTCATTTAGCAGAACTCATTAAAAAAAACCAAGCTTATCATTTGGGATGAGGCTCCAATGACTCACAAACATTGCTTTGAAGCTTTAGATAGAAGTTTACGCGATGTCATTCGTTGTCGAAATGGTAAACCATCTGAATTAAGTTTTGGAGGCAAGGTTGTTGTCTTTGGTGGTGATTTTAGGCAAGTTTTGCCGGCAATCCCAAAAGTACAAGACAAGACATTGCATTCGCATCACTCAACTTTTGAAAGATTTGGAATGGTTGTAGGGTGTTGCGACTTACAAAGAATATGAGATTACGATCAGGATTAGCCAATGTTGAGGAGCTTCGAGAGTTTGCTGATTGGGTTCTCAAAGTTGGTGATGGAAAGATTAGAGGACCTAACGATGGAGAAGCTACTATCGATATACCTGAAGATTTAATTAAAGAAACATTTGATCCAATAGCTGCAATTGTAGATTGCATATATCCTTGAATTCATGAGGGTTCAACTGATAGTTCGTACTTTAAAGAGAGGGCAATACTAGCATCAACAAACGAGATTGTTGATAAGGTCAACGAACATGTATTGTCACTTTTTCCAGGAGAGGAGAGGACAAACTTGAGTTCGGATTCAATCGATAAATCTGACGATAATTATGGTGGCAATGACGATGTATTTTCAATTGAATTTTTCAACTCAATACGTGCATCTAGAGTTCTAAACCATAATTTATTGTTAAAAGTTGGTGCTCCAATTATGATGCTCATAAATATGAATCAGTCAGCAGGCTTATGCAATGGTACACATTTATTAGTTGATAATCTTGGTGACCGAATTTTACAAGCAACTGTTATATCCGGATCAAACATTGATTACAAGGTATTCATTCCAAGGATTATACACTTACACCGACGGAGAATTCTAATATCCCAGTTGCTCTACAAAGAAGACAATTTTCAGTGTCTTTGTGCTTTGCAATGACGATTAATAAGAGTCAAGGACAGTCACTATCTCATGTTGGTTTATTCTTACCTAAGTCGGTTTTTGGTCATGGACAATTTTATGTCGCAGTGTCTAGAGTGACTAGCAGAAAAGGTTTGAAAATTCTCATATGTGATAAGAATGGTGAAGTATGTCATCGCACAGAGAATGTTGTCTATAAAGAGGTGTTTCAAACCCTCTAAATGTTACTTATAATTTTGGTACATTTCACACATTTAATGTTTTTTTATTATTATATTTCTAATTTTTCATGTAATATTACTTGAATAATTTTTCCTATTCTATCCTCTTATAATTTTAGTCACATATTGATCATTACACTTTAAATAAAATAAATAAACTTAATTATATTAATACATATTTGCTCTGTTATTTTTTAAATCTTATTTTGATAGATGTTTACGCTAAGAAATTCGTGCATTACGCGGGTCCTATACTAGTATGTCATATAAGATAGTTTTTGAAAAAAATTAAATTAAATAATTCTTTTTTACAAAAAGTAATATACATTAAATAATTTCTTGTAATATTTTTCAACTGGTCTTGGATGAGATGATCTCATAATGAGACCGTCAATTTGGGTCGGCCCAATTCGCGTGTTTAACAACCTGAGTATTTTTTTCATTTTCTGGACACTTTTCAATTTCGATCTTAAAAGTATCAATTTTAACCTTAAAGGAATCAATTTTCAAAACTGATACCTTTAAGATCAAAATTGATAAATATCCACAAAATTAAAATGTTGTTACATGCGGGAATTGGGCCGACCCAAATTACGGTCTCATAATGAGACTGTTTCGTCCAAGTTTTTGTGATGTTTTTTTAATTTTATTTTTTTTGAAAAAGATCACAATTGAGGTTATGAGGGGTAGGGATGACCATGGGTCGGACTCGGCCAGATTATACATACTTCGACTTTGCTCCGGATAAGAGTCGGACTTTTTTTTTCACTCCACCTCCACTCGGAGTCGGATTATGCATACTCCAAGTTTGCCCCGACTCGGACACTCGGACCTCCAACGGATTTTGATTAATATCAAAAAGTATCGTTGTGATATTATACTAATGATTTTAAAGCATACAAAATTAACAAAATATATTTTTCAAATACAATTTAACAAAAAAATATGTACATTGAATTCAAGTTTAACAAGAGAAATAGTTCTACAACTACGATTTAACAAAATTTTCTCGCATTTTGATTTGATGTGTTTTATTTCTCATGATTTGATTTGTCGTATTCTAATTGATTAATCTAAATAAAAATACCAACTAGTTTTTCAAAATTAAAAATTACAATTAGTATGAGAGAGAGCTTGAATTAGTCACATTTAGAGTTTTAAAGGAAACAAAATATTGGTGTGAAAGTCAAATTTAAAGTCGGATTTCCTTCAGGGTCGGAGTGTCGGATTTTTAATAAGGTCCAACTTCGATTTGTCTCTAACTCAGACTCGGATCATAGAGTCAGAGTCAGAGTCAGATGACTTTTACCTCGAACTCAAATCGAATTATTTTCCTCGGATCGAGTCGAACTAGATTCGGATTCAGACCGAATTGTCTGCATACCCGCATACGATAGTTATGGGGCGTGTATGAGAATAGATGCTTGGGGTCCACATGTGAACTTAGACGGTGACGAGTGGCACACCAAATAAGGTCAAAGCAGTTGCACTAATTATATCCCAACTCATCTTTGGACTTTGTTATTGGAGCAAGCAACCCAACAAAAGATCATTTTCATTTTCATCGTCTGCAGTTGCAATACCTTCATCCCAAAAATGGCAGGAATTGGACCTATCACTCAGGATTGGGAGCCTGTCGTTATCCGTAAGAAGGCCCCTAACGCCGCCGCCAAGAAGGATGAGAAAGCCGTCAACGCCGCTCGTCGCGCTGGTGCTGAAATCGAAACTGTTCGTAAAGGTTTCTTCTTATTTTCTTTTCTGAATACTTTTTTTAATCCATCTTTACTATCGTTCTGTTTTCCACATTTATGCTGGGTTGAATCAATGGATTTTCTGTTGTTATCTCTTGTAGTCTTGTTTATTGTAATTAGGGTTTATGAATTGTTTCTATGATTTATTGTTCCCTATTCTAGGGTTTTTCG
Source organism: Amaranthus cruentus (assembly GCA_019425755.1). NCBI lineage: Eukaryota > Viridiplantae > Streptophyta > Magnoliopsida > Caryophyllales > Amaranthaceae > Amaranthus > Amaranthus cruentus. Next base: position 7,630,566 of record CM033456.1, read on the forward strand.
GGACTCGTGAATTCAACACTAGCATTACATTTCTGTTTATTGTTTTTCGTAGACCATAGCTGCTTAACCTTTCTTATAAAAATATTCTTTTATGGTGTTGGACTGTGTTGGTTAAGGGGATGTTTGGTTTTGGGGTATACCATGTTTTCCTCGGAAACTATTTTTTCCCTTTTGTGTAAAATTGTTTTCCATCATTTTACAATCACTTTCCTCCAAAGTTCAAACAAACCAACTTTCCTCGGTTCGTCCATCCCTAACATCTCCATTTTCTATAAGAGTTTTTCATAAAACAAATCAAATGAAAAGTAATTATAATTTGCATTTTCCATTGGAAAATAATTTTCATGGTATTGTTTCTAGTGATAAGTATTTTCTGTAAATTACTACGGTTCAGATTTATTGTTGAATTTTCTGTTCATTGACATGTTTTGGTATGAAACTTTGCAGTTTGCACATTGTATCCCTATAGTTTTGCTCACCTACTACTCTAGTTTTCTTTACCTTATTACTTTTTTTGGACATTACTCTAACTATAATACTCCACTAATTGTTTTAGTTCATTTTTATAAAATTAAGTAATTAGTTGAATCAGTTTTAATACTTATAAGTATAACCAGTAAAAATCACTTACAATAAATAAAACTTTTGTTTTAAACGGTAATTCAATTATAATTTATAACTAAAAATCAGTTGTAGTAAAAATCAGTTTTAATTGGTCATTTATAATCAGTTTCCATTAGTAAAAATTGGTTGAATCAGGTGAACTAAACAGGGCTTAAAACCTATAATTACCACACTAAAAAATGGGCCCACCTACAATTCTCCACATATTTTCACACCTACTTTTCTTAGTTGTTGTGCCATCCCCTGAGGAGTTATGGGCAATGGACATACTACTATTTTGCTTGTAATCACACTATGATTTCTTGATGTGTATGTTCCACGACTTTCATTTCCAAATAGTTAAATGTCGTGTCACATACTTATGCTTTGGTATGCTTAATTTGAGTTTGGAGATTTTAACTTCTTATTTTGTTGTTGACTCCATCTAAATTTGGAAATTTTTGCTTGGTTATGTGTTCAATCTTTTATTTTGAATTTCAAAATACAGTCAGTATTCTTTTGAAGTCATTATATATAGTTATAGATACTAGAAATGTAACATATATTTAATGCTTCACTTGTGCTGCGCTAATTGTTTCTTGGTTTTGATTTCAGCCGCTGCTGGAACAAACAAAGCAGCTTCCAGCAGTACCTCTCTGAACACTCGGAAACTGGATGATGAAAACGAGAATCTTGCTCGTGAGTGCATTTATTGTTTTTTTTTTTGTATACTTAGAGTGAACTTGAGCTTTGTATGGTTATTCATTATTGTGTTTGTGATTTGAAAGTTTATATAGGGTTTGTTCAATGAGATATTGTGTTCGACATAACACGTTTTTCTTAATATGCCACAAGTATCTGTGACAGTTCCTTTTAGTTGAATGACGTATCAATTAGTTTTGGTTATTTGTAAACCATAGAAATTTGACGGTCATGGTTTGTTTTATAGGGTTTTGTAACCTATACTTTATTAGATTACTTGTGTCTTGGTGATTATTCTAAATTTCAAACTCTTCGTGTTATATCTGTCATGTTCTATATGTGATTGTTTCCTTTTTTTCTGCTATATTTGGCAAATTTTAGCAGTAAGAGTCTGAGACTTTGAGATTTTTAGTAATTGATAGAATGATCAATTATTTTTGTTCGTTGCAATGACAGATTGAAGTTCTATGAGTACTACCTATCCCTTGATTTTCGAGCTATTAGTTGCTATTTCTAGCCGTAAAATTTAAATTTTCTTCTGTGAGTTTCTTAATGGAAATTTGTAAATGGGAAATGGCAGTGGGGTTGTTGGATGATTTTGGGTTTTATTAGACATGTTTGTTGATGTGATGCATTTCTTTTTTACTTAGTACTGAAATGGACCTATAGCTTTGTATCCAAGTATGTGTAACTACCATTTAATTGGTCTAACTATCTTAAATATGCAAAGGGAGATATCATATATCATTCGGTGTTTGGCTCAAATATTTCACTTTCCACGATAACATTAAAAAGCCTTGAAACCTTGTTGGTTCTGAATTCTGATATTGTCTCTGTAGCTGTATAGCTCCAATCTTGGTCTGACCTTTCTACTTATATAAATTCTGTGTCAGACGATCGTGTTCCAACTGAATTGAAGAAGGCTATCATGCAAGCACGAATGGATAAGAAGCTCACCCAGTCTCAACTTGCTCAGGTTTGTATTTCCTTGATTATTCTTTATACATCATGTATTCAGCAAAGTTCATAGTTATTTGAAATGCATCCCTCTTCCACTCCTCCAGGATGTTTCGGAGTGAATATAGAGAAAATGTCAATGTGGTTTCCTGCTGCAGGGTACAACACTGCATTATTATGTACTCGATAATCATGTGTGCTCAAAGTTATATTTTCTGAACAACCTAAGGGATCTTATGTTTTATTGCAGTTGATCAATGAGAAGCCACAGATTATACAAGAATATGAATCAGGAAAGGCCATTCCAAACCAGCAGATCATTGGAAAACTGGAGCGTGCTCTTGGGGTGAAATTGCGCGGAAAAAAGTAGAAATTTGATAGTTGCATCTAAATTGTTCCGTCTAGGGTGTTGTGGGGTTTGAAACTGATGTAAATGACACTGATGGTTGCTTTTGTATAAAAGTGTGGCTTGGACCGAATCTATGGATATTGGATAGGAATAACACTGAATGCTGATGTTTTGTTTCTTGCCACCATACATTCGGTTGGATGCTTTCAATTGAATTTGCCTTTTGAGTTTTGGTGTGTTTTCATTTCCTTGCGACAATTACATTGCAGTATGACTTATTCTTGGCCAGAAATTTTGCTGATATTGATATTGATTTTGATTTTGATGATAAGGATAAGGATATTATCAAACTTTTCTAGCATGAAAATATTCCAATTTAGGACTGTTAACGTGGGGTTTGTCACCCTATGTTTTTCTTGTTCCTACCTATTTATTTTTATTACACAAATTGTTGTTTGAGACAGTCTCATCGAGAGATATACTTACATAGATTGTATAAAACATCTATACAATATTATATGAATATTGACTTTTTATATGATCTCACAAGGAATTCTTTTTATTAATATGAATTCTCATCCTTTTCTAAGATGAAAAATTATACTTGGTGGTTGGGCCCGTTGTATAAGACTAAACAATCATGGCAATTCTTTGTAGTTAGATTCTTGAGAGACTGTCTTTTTAAAAGACATACCTAAAGTCTAACCCATTAAAAATTAATGTTTACTTGCTGTATTTTTAATGCCTACTTATATTATCTTTAACTAGGATAGAAACCCGTGCAATGCACGAATTTTTAAATACGTTTATATCTTAATGAAATTTTAGACGAACAAACATCTTCGATTATTGATGTTTTATAGTAGAACATCTTCCATTCATGTTTGGTTGATCTATACTCATTCACTGCAGGGTTAACTCCAAATTTTACAAAAAAAAAATTAATTTTCCTAACACACAGGATTTAAAATGAGTTGGTATTGTAAATTTTCACATTAAAGCCATTATAGATATTCCCTTTTCATCCACCAGAATTAAGTGAATAGATGTGGTTACATCTCTCTCTTTATACTCCCACATATGTATGACCTTTGCATTAATTTTCCATGTGCCCCTATCACTCTCTATTTCCTGAATGTAATTTAAGCCCATGATTATTATTAGAGGTGTTCATTCGGGTGATCGGGTCGGTTTCGGACGGGTGTCATTCGGTTCGTTTGTATTCCGGATCGACTATTTTTCGATTGCGTGTTACGACGGGTCACACTCGGGTCGGGTCGGTTAGTCGCGGTTCAGTTGAAGATCGGCTATTCGAGCTATCGGGTTAACATCGGTTCGGTGTATGTTGAAGTTCGTGTCGAGTGTTAATCGGTGTCGGGATGTCATCGATTAATAAATGGTTCGGTTTGTCGAGTACAGTTCGGGTTCGGGTTTTAATTACTATCGGCTACGTACTACTAATTACTATCGATCGAGTCAATATCAAATTAAGTTGTTAGTCATTTTTTAATTGATGACAAGATTCCCTTTACTTAAAGCAAAATAGTTAAAATGTAAATCAACTAGTGATCATTATTACTTTGTTACTTTTACTTGTTTGACCGGAAATTAGAATTATAAAGTTCTATCAATTTTCATCTAATACGATTATATACATTGACCATTGATTATTAACTCTAAATATATGAAACCATGTATTTATAAAATTTAATTTATTAAAATATCTATCACTTTATTAGATTAAATAATAAGATGATTTAATATGAGTCTATCATACTTCTATGTTAAAAATTGGTTCAGGTTTGAAGCAATTCGATCTAAAATTTATTTGGGTTTAGTCGGTTTTTGTCGGATCGAGTTCGATTTCGAGCATGATTCGGGTCGGATATGACTCGGGTCGGTCATTTTTGGTTCGGGTAATCTCGGTTAACGGTTATGTGTCGATTACAAAAATCGGTTACAGCTCGGGTTCAGCTATCCCATTTTCGGTTGTCAATCGGTTCGGGTACAACTTCGGTTCGGGTATTGTCGGTTCGATAAACCTTAAAAAAGGAACACATTTTCGGGTCGGTTTACTTTCGGTTTCAGGTCGGATTTTCGGGTCGGGTCACGTTTGAACAGCTCTAATTATTATTGAAAATATTATTCACCAACACTGAAGTTTGAGAAAAGAGAAATGATATGAGCAAATAATTAAGTTGGTCAAATGGCGTATTTATATTGTAGTTCATGCCATTGTATTGAAAGACAATTTCTATTATTGTCAACTTATAAAATTGACTGAATTGAAATTTCTTCAATTAATATTCCTGCCATTAATATAAATCATAATTTTTTATTTTCGTAATAGAATAAAATTATCTGAATTGAAATTCCAGCAATTATTACTCCTGCCATTATTATAAGTCCAACGTTTTATTTTTGTAAAAGAATAAAATTGATTGAATTGAAAACCCTGCAATTAATATTCCTGCCATTAATTATGCCATTAATATAAATCCAAATTTTTATATTTGTAAAGAATAAACTTGTCTGAATTGAAATTCCTGCAATTATTCCTGCTACGAATATGAATGCAACATTTTATTTCTGTAAATGATTAAAATTGACTGAATTGAAAATCATGCAATTAATATCCCTACCATAAATATTCTGATAATGCTAGCCAATAAAAAAATTACACATAACACTCTCTTATTCAATCTAATTTTCTTTACTATACAACAAAATTATTATAGTGTATGATGTTTATTTACCGTATTTTTAATGCCTACTTTTAATATCTTAAATGTTTACTTACATTATTCTTAATACCTACTTATAATATTTCAAAAAATATATAATGAGCTGGCCTAATTGGAGATGGTCTCTCAAAAAGAAAATTTAAAATAGATAAGACTCTTAATAAAAAAACATGCAATAAGATCTAAATCAAACTTATTTCAAATATAAGCGTCTAATACCCCATAGCATATGATCGGGTTTGTTCGCACTTAGTACGTGCGAACAGTAATAAACTAGTACAAAAAAAAATCAAGTGTATAATGTTCGCACTTAGTAACTACGAATAGGTCAAACAGTGTCAACATGTTGATTTCAAGACAAGAGTTGTTCGCATTTAGTAAGTGCGAACAGACTGAAAACTTAAAATAGGTTGTTCGCTATTAGTAACAGTGAACAACCTGTTTCAGTTTTTCAGTCTGTTTGCACTTACTAAGTGTGAACAGCTCGAACCTAAGGTTTGCGGATTACACACTTAGTTTTGGAATAAGTTTGATTATGATCTTATTGTATGCTTTTTTTGATAAATAATCTTATTTATTTCAAATTTTCTCTCAAACAGAACGTCTCTTACAAGAATTTGTAATTCTTGTATGAGATAGTGAAAATTTGAAATAATTAGTTCTTGTAATAGGAAAAATTACCTAGAAGAATCCTACATTTTCATGATTTTCCTACAATAATCTCACCTATTGATTAACAATGAATAATCCCTATTTTAAGGGACATTTTTCCTAAAGTAAAATTTGGGTAAACAGATGACCTGTTATAGTAGGCAATTCATTAAAAAAGTAAATTGAAAATTAATTTGAAATTACAAAAAAAATTTGAAGACATAATAAAAAATTTTGAATAATGAAAAAATAATAAATTTTTTAAAACATTTTTTAAACTTTTTTCGACATTTTATTTAATTTATCGTTTCTTAAAAAATTAAAATTTGTTATAGCAAGTCATCTGATTACTGGATTTACTTTAGGAAAATACCATTTAAAGTTGGGATTATTCATGGTTAATCAATAGTTAGGTTTATTGTAAGAAAAAAAATACGTTGGATTATTCTGGGTAATTTTTCCTATAAAAGTTTTAAACAAAGTTTTGAAAAATGTGTTTTTAACCTTACCCTCAAGCCAAAATTGCGTCAAGGAGGTTGGGTTTTGTGGAAGTCAAAATGAGTGTCAAAATCTTCTATCTTTACTCCTCCTACCTTATGTTGCCGATTCCACTCTGTAACCAACCCTAACTCATCCAAATCTACTCCTCATTGTTTCCCATTTTTAGTTCTCAATGATCAAATGTTTCTTCATAAAGTCTTAGTTGTTCAGTTTAGTGTGTAAACGTATGTACTTTTTGAATTTTAATTATTTAAATTGGAATTTTAAGATTTAAATTTGTTTCGGTAGTGAAACAAGGAAGTGCAAAAGACACTAAAAATACTTGAAAATAAGGTGATTTGGTGACAACTGTCAGTATGCTGAAAATGTTTATGATCCTTCCGCTGATGAGACTTCAAATTCTACAATACAACGTTAGCCTTGCCCGGGGGTGGTTTCCCGGATTACCCCTCCGATGCTCAACTCAGATCGCGAAACCGAAAGTAATGAATATATGATAATTAATGAATGCAAGATTAACGGATTATAGCATGAGTTTAGATCAATTGAAGGATATTTGGTTAAGTATATATTGTAAGTAAGAGGGCAGTGCATTTTTGTGGCGTAACAACAGGAAGATGAAAACTTAGTTCGTAAATGAATGATGCAACAAGTATTTATATAAGTAGAATAGGAGTCAGTCACCAAAAATAAGGGACATTATGGGTATGATGGATGATAGTAGGTAGTTATTTTAGGGAAGTTATGGGTGCTCAGAGGAATTATTTAGGGAGTGGCTAAGAGTAGTGGACAAAGGGGGTAGTTACGGTTTTAATTTTTAGGGTTTGACTAAATATATTATGAGTTTACTTGACCCCGTAACAAAATTGTTGTACTAATTTGGGGGTTTCTTTTTTCTTATGAAGCCTTATAGTTTTTCATCATTGAGTCATTGTTAATGTGTATTCATATACTAGATAGATTCTCTTTCAAGCACGGTTTATGAATTATTTAAATGAAAAATTACTAATCTTATATAGAGTATGCAATTAAGTTATTGAATGACTTTTCAATCATATTGAAACTATAAATTGATTTGTTTTACACACACAGACACACATATATGTGTATATATATAAACATATATATAGACACACAGACACACACAGAGACAGACACAGACACACACACACATATATATATAACATGAATAATCATAAAATTCCTCATTAAACAATATAGATTATAAGAAATTATATAAAAATAATAGAACATTTCAACACATAAAAATAATATAAAAAAAATTTAAATGTTCAATGTCGTAAAAAAATTCATTCAATCTCGATTACACTTATGCATAAATATATATATCTAAAAATTTATATGATATTACTATAAAATCAAAGTTTTTTTTAATTTGTAGTTTAAAAAATGATTATTTAAAGTAGGAAAATTCTACGTGGTAGCATCGAACTTTCATAACGTGAATGGTAGCATTTTTGCAATATTTTTCCAAATGGTAGCATCAAACAGTTGCATATAAGTTTTCCGCAGCTATAAACTTACTTAAAAACGTTTTATTGATTGTTACATTAGAAGTCAAAGCTTCTCCCCCATTTTCATTTTGAATTTTGACTGCTTATCAACTCCAATTACTGCTCAAGACTTCGAACAAATCCCATTTTCCGTAGCCCTCTCTCTGATTCATCATTTCCCTCCTTTTTCATTTTATTGCAATCAACAAGTTTCAATTGCCCTAATTTTGGAGCGAAATCGAACAACGTAAAGTATGTCTTCTTGAGTTCATCCCTTTTATCTCTGATTTGCATTCGAAAACTAGGGTTTCTTTTGGTTCATGTTTTATCATGATTGGAATTAGAGGTTGAATTCCAATATCAACTTATTCTATAAAGCTCCCTAGTTTTGAATTCATCCCTGGTTTAATAATATCAACTTTTTAATAAACCCTTTTTGATAAACTCTTCATTCCTATTTGAATCTTTTAGCATTACATGTTTGAATATTACCCTATTTTCTTACAGTTGTCAATATTTTATTTCATTTTCGAATTGCAGAATGCATGAACATGTGGTGTTATGTTTTAAAAGGTTGTGTGTTAGAGTAGAGTTGGATGTAGATGATATGGATAAAGTAACTTTGTTGGATTTTGTAATGGACTAGGACGATGAGTGCAATAAAACTAACAAACTTATACTTTTTTTTTGAACATAACAAACTTATACTTTAAAATCCCTTATTTGCATATGTTTGGAAGATGAAGCATGTTAAACATAATTGTTATCAAAATCTAGTGACCACGTTTGAGAGATTACCTAACAAATAATTGTTTTTTATTTGGGTTGGTGCACTTAGAGAGGAAAGTAGTCTCATGAAATCGATTAGGAGTCTTAGGGCTTTGTAAGCGTCACAAAACCCTGTTCAAGAGAACCTTGTTCCCTTATCCACTGTATCACTTAAAACCATTCCTGCATGGGAAAAATTTCCAATTAGGAGAAGTCCTAGGTTTGAGGTGATGCAAACAAAGTATTTTGAGATCATCTTCCCTGTGAATGAATATAATGAGGTTCAACATAATAATGTGGTGATGAATGCTACATAGGATAAGTAGCATGACATGGAGTGGAGCCACCATTGAAAACTATTGAAAAAACCCCATTAAGAAGAAATCAGCCAAAAAAGTCATCAAAAGAGGTTTTAAATTACCACTTGATGAGGGGTCACCTATGGTTAATGATTCACCAACAAGTAAAACCCCTAGCTAAATACCTTTGACTAATTCTTCTAAGTCCAATAAAGCTTCCACTTAAAAAATTCCAACGAACATTGCAGTTATAAAGGGCATTATGATGAAAGCAAACTCATAGTCTTCATAACCTTCACAACCTTCTTAACCTTTTGTTAGTGTGGAAACTAAGTGTAAGAAGAGGAGGGCTATTAGTAACAGTCAACAAACTGAGGTTGACAGTTATGAGGGCAGTCTATTTGACAGTGAGGATGATGATTAGAATCCATCAGAAATCGACATTGAAGAAGAAGATGATGATGATGGTTGTATTGATGATGAGTTAAGTGATGATGGTAACTTAGAGTATGTGAATGATAGTTATGAGCCATTTGAGGATCCATTATGGGGTAATTATGTAGTTGGAAATGATAATGAAAGTAACTACATTCAAAGGATTTTTAAAATTGGTGAAATGTATGTGAATAGAGGGGTTAAGGCAAATTTAACCTTGCACTTGAAGAACATACTAAAGGACAGTGGTAGAGGTGACAGGGCCCGCCTGGGGGTGGGCCAGAAGGGCAACCGCCCATGGCCCAAAAATTAGAAGACTATTTAGGTAAAAAAAAAAAAAAAAAAAAGAGGGGCTCATGAAAATTGGTAAGAAGACCCATAAATATTAATAGAGGGGCTCGTGAAAATTGGTAAAATGCCATAAATATCAAAGATAAAGCTTTGGGAAGGAAATCATTAATTACATAATAATTATTTTCTTAACAATATGATTTTTTTTTGCTACATCAAAGTGTTATTTTCTAGGTAATTGTCTTAGAATTGATTATTGTTGTGAAATTTGGTTGAACTGAAGTTATTCTGAGGTTATTTTTTAATTCAAAGGCAAAAAATTAAAGGAAGTGGTTGAGTTTTTAATTTATTTCTCGTCAATGGCCATTAAATTTTTGACCCTCATGAACACGAAGATGCATGAGTGAAAGACGTGAGAAATGTCTCTCAAAAAAAAGAAAGAAATAAGATCATTGATGACAACACATATTTCTTTTTCAATTTTTTATTATGTTAAATTTTATCAGTGAATCCAATAAGTTAGATAAGAGCAAGAATAATCAAAGTAAAATTACTGAACTATTAATTTTACTAAAAGAATTAAAAAGTTCTTCGGTCACTTTTTTTTGGCAAAGTAAATTTTATAAAATACCAAGAAAAAGCCAAAGCTTACATCCTTGTATCTAGAGACTTAGGGGGGCCATCACCCACCCGAAGCTCTAAAGGGCCAGAAACAAGCCCCTCGTCATGCGCTAGGAAGGAGGCGACACCTCAAAAGTATAGCTAACATCTAGCCTATACGAAAGATAACAATCCTATACAAAAAAACAGTTACAAGATCAACTAGAACGATCAATACAATGAAAACCAATACAATTCGGATCTTGCAACGACAAAATTGGAGCCACAATCAGGATCCATCCCAAAACAAGCCAACACCTCATGGAAGACAGGCAAATTCATGGGCAGCATGTAGCTTTCAATCTCCTCATCTTAATATTGAGAGAGCCCAACGACTAACTTCAGAGCACAAAAGCTATGAACTTGGTACGATATCACGCCAAAGAAACAGCCCAGTGTCAAACGGAGATGGCACCGGCAGCTGCGGCCTGCGGCACCAAGGACATGAACATTCTTCAGTCACTTTACTTTTAAATATTATATGTAAACATTTTATATTGAACGAAAATAAGAAAAATATTTGCCTAACATAAATAGAAGAAGACAAAGTGAGGCACAACACACAACACCAACTATATTTGGTCTCTGGCATTTTTTTGAACTAATATTTATGTTACTCTTTATGAAAAATATACAGTTTCAATTTATTTACATGTTTCAATGGATTGGGTACAAGTTTGTTGTATTTTAGATTATTGGTATTTTTGTTTTGGTTGTTGATTCTAATTTATAATATTCTATAATTATATTCTCGTAGTCTTATTAGATATAAGATTTTTATAATTCATTAAAATTTAAGAATATATTTTTTAATGTGATATTTTTGCCACATATATAATTTTGTTACCATATTCAACACTTTGATGTTAGTATAGAATAAGAAATTCAACAACTATTCATTCCAGTTCTTTCAAAGTAATTAAATAAATTACATATATAATAAGACGAAAGCAGTAAATAAGAGGGCCCCCATCTACGATCTCGCCAAGGGACCCACAAACATTAGGACTAACATATCTGATAGACAGAAGGTCAGTTATTCATTGATAACCCCACTTGAAGAACATACTAAAGGACGCTAGTTTTTGTGTATACTAAATTATGCTCATAAATTACTTGTGCAGGGAATTGAGATAGCTTGAAATGGAGGGGTGAAAGTTATTTGAATAAAAATCGAAAACCAAATCAAACCAAATCGAATAAGAAATTTGGTTTGATTTTTTTTTCGAAAATGATTTGTATTTGGATTGAAATTCAAAAACCTAATTATTTAGATTTGGTTTCGCACTTGGGAAACCAAAAAAAACCGAGCTGCACCGACTTTCAATTAAAATTGCCGACCCATTTAGCATTAAGCCCAAACAAATAGTCAAGCTCCTTTAAAAAAGCTAAATGTAACATTAAACCTTTTTACAATTTTCACGCCTCTCTCTCTCTTCTTTTCTCTATATTCACTTTCCTTTCCTCCTCAATCAAGTTTTTTCCTTCTTGCTCTTCTATTTTCATCCGTCTTCAACTGTAAATCTACATCAACATGTTTAACTTCATCAGGTACTGATTAATCTTTGCTCAATCTTTCATTTTTTTTGTTTGGATTAAAATTCTTGATGATTTAAATTATCATTGCTTTTATATTTCAATTTTCGTATTTTAATTTCATTTCAGATCTATTATGAGTATTTATTGTTCTTTTGCAGATTGGGGAGTCAGAGAAAACCTATTTAGAATTAACTCTTAGTAGAATAATTTTGGATTTAACGTACTTTTTCTCAATTTAGATTTACTGTAATTTTTTTTTCAATTTTTTCAATTTGTCTTCATCTGTAATTTTCTTATTTTTCATTTTAGATTCAATTTTTTTTTTCAGTTTCAAATATTCTATTTCTTATTTTGATTTATGAATATCTATTATTAGATTTTGTAGATTGTAGAATTCACATGTATTTTAGTTTTTCAATTGAGTTTTTGTAATTTTTTCTCAATTTTTGTTTGGGATATAATACAATTCGGTGTAACGGTCCAATTCGGTGTAGTCGAAGTAATTTTGGTTCAGTTCGATTCGGTGTTGAATTTATTTCATTTGGATTTCGACTTGAAATGTGAAAACCGAATTTAGTTTGGATTGATTTGGTTTTGCATGAAAACCAAACCAAAAATCGAATTGACACCACTACTTAAATGAGCTATGACCAACTGCTAGGAGGAGATATTTCTGCAAGTATTTATCTACTAACCGGAAGAAATGATATTTAGGTCCCTTGATGTATGCACTGTTTTAGAGGGCTACAAATGCCACTTCTCTTTATAAGTTCAAGAAAGTCATGGAAGCCATCGACAACCCTATAGCAAGGGAGTGGCTTCCAGATATTGGAAATCAATCAAGATGGAAAAAGTATGCATTCGACCTTAAGGTTTGTTGTGATGAGAACAAAACTAACTTTATTGAGAGCTCTAATGCAACTTTTGGAGGTGATAGGTGCAAGCATGTATTAATACTACTTGAAGGTAATCCATGCTTTAAACTTTGTTGCTGTAAACGTTAAATTTATTGCTTTAAAACTTCCCTAATGTAAACCTGAAGTAAATGATTGTCTTAAAACTTTGAACCTTAATGATGGCAACAAGACATTTGTGAAATCCTTGAAGTTGAATAAGATGCATTTGTATTATAGATATAAGAAGGGTAACTATGATAAAGATGGCAACAAAAAAGGAGACGAGCGAAACCTGGATATACAACGATTATATGTCCTAATATACTGAAGAGAATGAAAACCTTAATTTCAGATTCAAGAACATGTAAGGCTTTCAATTCCAGTGATGGATTTTATTAAATTAAAGATGGTAAGTTCACCTTGTCTGTGAGCTTAAATGACAAAACATGTATGAACAATGCATGGAAACTTATAGGGATCCCTTGCAAACATACAGTGAGGACCATTCTACATTCAAGCCAAAATCCCATAAGGTTTTGTCGTGATTGGTACAGTTGCAAAATGTACAAGCAAGGTTATGCAAGCACCATTAGATCTATTTCAGACCCTGAGCATCGGCCTGAAATGAAGTTTCCACTAATGAAGCCATTAGTGATTACGAGAGCAATAGGAAGACCTGCATAAAATAGGAAAAGGTATGAAAACGAGGTAAGAAAGGGGAAGAGGTCTAAGACTGTGAAGTATAGTAGATGCAAGGAGTTAAGACACAATGTGAAGACTTGCAAGGGTGGGTTGACAGCTAAGCAAAAGAAGGGTAAGAGTGTAAAAAAAGGGTAAAAAGCATCTTAAATGTAGTCTAAATTAGGAATCATGTATTAGTGCTTGAAATGCACTTTTTGTTAACTGATAGTTTTTATGTAATGTGTATAAATGCTTTTGAACTTTATAATCCTAGTTAAGTACACTACGTGAACATTATGGCTTATGTAATAGTGCTTAAGACACCTTTTGTCGACTGCCAACAATTTGAATGAAAACACAATGGTAGCAGTTAGTGAATAATAAGTTGGATGAAAAAAAATACTTGTAGTTTACTTTACATTGCATTGTGCATAAACATATCATTCCATTCATGCGATGAATATTATATTCTGATCTTTATAAGTAAACCCAAAAAAAAAAAATCACATTTCCTAATCATAATTGCAAACAACTCAACTACTTGAACTTAGTACATCATAATGACACCTTATATGCTTATTATAATTGGAAATAGAAGTAAACATAGAGTCCTCAAAATCCTAACTACGACTTTGAGTAGCTTCAATTCACTTTTAAGCGCCTCTACTTCACCCGCATAATCATATTTACTGACATTTTCTTGCTGACATTTTCTTGCAACACCCAACGAAAAAAGTACAAATTTTACATTTGTAGTAAGCCTAAATTGGTTTGCATCTGAATTCGAAACCCTAATTTCTGTCAAGCAATCTTCATGATTATTACAACATTTGAGAGCGTTGATGACTTCAATTTCTACCTCTATAACTTTCACTTGTGTGTTAATTGAAGATCAAAGCATCACTAATGTCAGAGGAGAATAAGGTGCTTGAAGATGTTGAAAATGGTGGAGTGAAATTTGGGGAAGAAAATTGTGTTTCCGCATAAAAATGGTTTATGACAAATTATAAAGACAACAACCAACACTTAAAAGAGTAGAAAAGTCAAAATGCGTTAATTTAACAAAAATAGGCAAGAATTCAACCGATAATGCTACGTGAGTTAGATAGTGCATAAACTTAATCGTACCATGTGAAAAAATCTTACAAAAATGCAACCACTCGCATTCATTTCATGAAAGTTCGATGCTACCATATAAAATTTCCCTTAAAAGTATTCTATTTCAAAACTTAATAGATGAAGTCAAATAAATTTTTATTTACATTTAAAACTTCAAAAACAGAACAAATATAATTAATAATTAGTTATTCTAAAACAAACTAACACATATTTGTAGGATCACGCGATTTTACAATCCAATTCTACCGATATTTTGATCCTACTCTAATGATCCTAGGTAGAATCCTTATTCTAACAACCTTGGTTGTAACAACGTGTTATAGACAACAATGAACAAGATATATTAATAATATTTTGATTGAATGATGATCTTTTTATTTATCCTGAAAGGGCTATTATAGCAAATACATTTCAGTATTCATGCACTACAATCCAACAGTGATTAGGTACTTTATCCAAAAGCTATTGTTCATATACATATCCTTTACCGTCATGTACAGTCCAACACAAATTAGGTATTATAGCACAACCTGTCTTGAATGAGACCGTCTCATCATGAGACGAGCCCATATAATTAACTCATTTCATTTATTGATTACTTTAAGATCGTAAGTAATCGTTTTAAAGTTATAAGTAATCGCTCTACGACTATATAAAGTGATTATTTTTAAACTTTTAGTGATCACTTTAATGTTACACAAAAACTTGGACGAGACCATCCTATTCTAAGACGAGATCTAGGCCGACCCGTTGTTAGGTGCGCGCTTTGCCCTTCAGATTTCCATTTTTTAGTTTTTTCATTTTCTAGACATTTTTCAATTTGGACCTTACATGTATCACTTTTGACATTAAAAACATCAATTTCAACGTAAAGTAGTACTTAAACATATCAATTAAAGTAAAATTTTCAATTTAAACCTATAAGTGATCAATTGTGGCGTTAAACTGATCAATTTATACCTAAATATGGTTCTGTTTCATAATTTGAGAACGAAGTTAATAAAATGTTATTATTTTATCATTCTATGGATGAATTTTAAACAGCAAATGAATGGTCTCAATAGTATCAGTTTACATATTAAAAGCATAAATATTAGAAATTAAAAAAAACAATACAAAAAATTCAATACAAAAAACACAATGTAACTGTAAGTGTTAAACTTAACAATATCAATTATTACCAAACATGCATCAATTATGACCTTATTTTGTTTCTGTTATGATGTTAAGTATATCAATTATAAACAAAATAAATGAACTACATAACAACATACGATTTGATACTTATCTCTGCCAATTATTACCAAACATGCATCAATTATGACTTTATTTTGTTTCTGTTATGATGTTAACTATATCAATTATACACAAAATAAATGAATACATAACAACATACAATTCAATATTTATCACTGTCAATTATGTTAGGTAGAAATTGATCACTTTAACGTCAAATCACTTATAGGCTCAAATTGAAAATTTACTTTAATTGATATGTTTAAGTACTACTTTACGTAGAAATTGATATATTTGGTCAAAATTGATACCTTTAAGATTAAAATTGAAAATACCCAAAAAATGGAAAAAAGAGAGAAAGCATGTAAGGGGCGCGAATTTAGCCGACCTACTCTTGTCTCAATTTGAGACGATCTCGCCAAAAATAAGTTTTTAATGTTATAAGTGATCACTTAAAGACAGAAAGTATATATTGAGCCAGCCCAATAGAGAGATGGTCTCATAACAATTTAAGAATTAGTGATTATTGTTAAAACTTAGAGAGATAAAGAGGAAGTAGAATGAGTAAAGCTAGAAGATGGTGATGTTTCTACTCATTGGTGTGATATTTACATTTGGTGAACTTCCTTATTTATAGGCAAGTTCAATCCTAATTACATTGAATGCATTCACATTAGGGTAAATCCATTAATTACCTTTCACACTATATTTCAACTTTCATACTATATTTCAACACTCCCCCTTGAATGCATTCTAGTTATAAAAATAAATAAAATATTAATGCAATATTTCTATTTAATACTGCCTCATTAAAAACCTTGTCAGGAAAAACGCAATGGGATAAAACCTGAACGAAGGAAAAAAGAGTGTAGTGAGTATGATTCTCCTCCTGAGTTCAACAAATATCTTGTAGATGACACATTCCAATTTTACGTACAAGTTGTTCGAACTTCTTTGATGGAAGAGACTTTGTGAACATATCAGCAAGATTTTCGCTTGATTGAATTTGTTTGACTTTTACTATTTTATAATTCTGGAGGTCATGCGCGAAGAAAAGTTTTGGTGCTATGTGCTTGGTTCTATCCCCTTTTATGAAGCCTTCACTAACTTGTTCAATACAACCGGTATTGTCTTCAAAAATTATAGTTGGAGAATTTATTATCGAGTTTATCTCACATTCTTCTTGGATATGACCAATTACTAACCTTAACCAAACGCATTCTCTACTTGTTACATAAAGAGCGATCAATTCTGCATGGTTTGATGATGTAGCTGTCAGTGTCTGTTTTGTGGATCTCCAAGATATGGTGGTACCTCCATATGTGAATACATATCATTTTGTGATTTAGCCTTTTGAGGATCTGATAAGTATCCAGATCTGCATATTCAACAAGTGTAGCATTTTGCTTTGATCGATAAAAAAATCCGAGATCTTTAGTTCCTCGAAGATAGCGCAACAAATGTTTTATCCCGTCCCAATGTCTCTTTGTTGGTGAATTGCCATACCTAGCTAATAAATTAACATCCAAAGCAATATCAGGTCTTGTATTATTAGCTAGATACATCCAATTGCGCTTAAGTATGGCACTTCAGGGCCAAGAATGTCCTCGTCTTCTTCACAAGGTCGGAATGGATCATCTTTTGTTTTTAATGATCGCACTATCATTGGGGAGCTCAACGAATGAGCTTTGTCCACATGAAATCTTTTTAGAATCTTTTCTGTATACTTGGATTGGTGCACAAAGATTCCACCCCTTAAGTGCTCTATTTGTAATCCAAGGCAAAATTTCGTTTTCCCAAGATCTTTCACTTCAAATTCTTTAATCGGGTATTTTACAGTTTCTTCAAGCTCTTTGGGGGTTCCAATGATGTTTAAATCATCAACATAAACTGCGATTATAGAAAATCCTAATTGAGTCCGTTTAATGAATACACAAGGACTAATTTGATCATTTTTAAATCCTTCTTTCAGGAGATATTCACTAAGATGGTTGTACCACATTCTTCCAGATTGTTTTAGGCCATATAGTGACCTTTTTAGCTTTATGGAAAACATTTCTCGTGGTTTGTGGTTTTCTGGTAATTGAAGTCCTTCAGGGACTTTCATATAAATTTATGTATCAAGTGATTCATATAAATATGTGGTCACAACATCCATAAGTCGCATTTGTAACTTGTTTGAGACATTTAGGCTTATAAAAAATCTTAGTGTAGTTGCATCTACTACTGGAGAATACGTTTCCTCATAATCAATTCATGGTCTTTGGGAAAAACCTTGTGCTACAAGTCGTGCCTTATATCTAACAACTTCATATTTCTCATTTCTTTTTGTCACGAACACCCATTTATAACCGACTGGTTTTATACCCTTTGGGGTTTGGGTAATTTGTCCAAAAACTTCTCGTTTCTCAAGTGACTTTAATTCTGCTTGAATTGCATCTTTCCATTTTGGCCAATCATTCCTACGCCGACACTCTTGTAGCGTTCTTAGCTCTATGTCATTTTCATCAAGTGTTATTTCATTGGCCATTGAATAAGCAAATGCATCATTGATAATAATATTCTTTCGATTAAGTTGCATTTTAGTTGAAATGTAATTATAATCGAAATTTTATTGTTATCTTTTATATTATTTTCTTCTTCTCTGAGATTTTCATCCTCATCTCCAAAACTTGCTTCTTTAGAATTCATTAAAGATGTAATACTGATAACATTTGCCATTTCATTCAACCTTTTGGATTTTCTTTGTTTCAAATCCAAACCAAGTGGCCTTCCACGCTTCCGGCGTTCAATATATTCATTTTCAGTGGTTTTGTTATCAATGGGAATTCCAATTCGTGCCGGAGCATTTGTCGCAGGAATATATGATTTTGTCACTTGCTTTGTTTCTACAAATGCATCAGGTTATCTGTTTGCAATATATTGGTTATGGAAATTTTTCTAACTTCTTGTTCAGAAGCATTTGTTTTTGGATCATATATATTCAAATGCAGTGCATTCCATGTGAGATCTATTTCCTTTTTATTTGGGTCCAATTTCTCTCCCCCTAAGGATGGCAATATTGTTTAATCAAAATGACAATCTGCAAATCTAGCATTAAATAAATCACCAGTCATTGGTTCTAAATATTTGATAATTGATGGGCATTCAAATCTAACATAAATTCTCATCCTTCTTCGTGGACCCATTTTTGTACGTTGGGGTGGTGCAATAAGGACGTATATTGTACATCCAAATATTTTTAGGTGTGATATATTTGGTTCTTGACCATTCACCAATTGTTGTGGTGAATATTTATGATAAGCACTTGGTATCAATCTTATCAATGATGATGCATGTATTATTGCATGGCCCCACGCAGATGATGACAATTTTGAGCTCATTAATAATTGTCTTGCTATTAATTGGAGTCTTTTAATCAATGATTCGGCCAGACCATTTTGAGTATGAACATGAGCTACTGGATGTTCTACGTCAATTCCAATTGACGTACAATATTCATTAAAAGTTTGAGATGTAAATTCTCCGGTATTGTCAAGCCTTATTTGTTTAATTGTATGATCTGGAAATTGATTTCTCAATCGAATGATTTGAGCAAGTAATTTTGCAAATGCCACATTTCTAGTTAGTAGGAGACTTACATGTGACCATCGTGTTGAGACATCAATTAAAACCATAAAATATCTAAATGGCCCAGAAGCAGGATTAATTGGCCCATATATATCCATGAATTCTTTCTAGAAATTTAGGAGTTTCAGTAGCAATTTTATTTAAAGATGGTCTAATTATCAATTGGTCTTGTGAGCATGCTGAACATGATAATTCATTTGGTAGGGGAATTCTCATTTTTTTC
Organism: Amaranthus cruentus; assembly: GCA_019425755.1. Classification (NCBI taxonomy): domain Eukaryota; kingdom Viridiplantae; phylum Streptophyta; class Magnoliopsida; order Caryophyllales; family Amaranthaceae; genus Amaranthus; species Amaranthus cruentus. Next base: position 7,650,364 of record CM033456.1, read on the forward strand.
ATTGAATGCCCAATTGAATTTTCAATAATTTTTCACATCATTCCCACACCAGGATGACCCAATCGATCATGCCATAAATTTATCATTTCTTTATCATCTAATTTCTGGTTAGACACCATGTTTATCTCAACTGGTTTTATATCAATACGATATAATCCTGATGAGTATGCTGGTAATTTTTCATGAATGCGTTTCTTGCCGCATTTTTTAGATGTGATGCATAAATATTCAATATGATTTTCGGTCATTGTTTCTAAATGATAGCCATTTTGGCGTACATCTTTGAAACTTATGAGATTTCGTCGAGATTTACTCGAATATAAAGCATCATTAATTACTACTTTTGTCCCGTTTAGAAGTATTATTTGAGCTTTTTCATATCCTTCTATTAGTTTGGTAGTTCCAGATGATTGTAGTGACATCTGCTTTCACCATCTTCAATTCAGAAAAATATTCTTTGTGCTTTAGGAGGCATTGATATTTCAACTTATTTTCAAACTGATCCATATCTTCATATTAAATAAGTAGATAATTAGTTAAAATAAAATTTCATTAATATTAGATGATATCAACACGACAATACATAACAAGAGATTGCATATAAAAAGGAAATACAACTAAGTAAGCATAACAACATTGTCAAGAAAAATTTAAATATCTTCTTCATATTCTTTTTCATTTTCATCGCCATCTAAATAGAAGTCAGAAAGATCTAGATTAGGCATTAACGTGCTTGCTTTATTATAAGGATCAACACTAGCCATTGAGGTGCTTGCTTCATTAAAGTTTGCTTCTACACCTTTTCCCTTTTTCTTTTGGGAAGCTAGATATAGATCCACTAAATGTTTGGCAGTACGACTTGTACGTGCCCAATGCCCAGTCATGCCACATCTGTGACAAATATTCTTGATGACTATTTTTATTCTGATATCCAACTTGTTTTCCCCTTCGAAAATTATTTTTGTAATAACCATTTTGATAATTTTGGGGAAAATGGCCTCTACCGGATTTGTGGAACTTTCTACCATGACCATTAAAATTTCCACGACCTTGTCCTCGTCCTCGTCCTCGTCCTCGTCCTTTTCCTCGGAAATTTCCGCGTCCTCTACCACGGTTATTATAATTTCCACGACCTTTATTTTCAACAGCATGTGCTTCAGGCACATGTGTTTTCATAAAGTGTGTCTCACGGATAGCTTGAGATATAGTAGGTCTCATATTATGATTTTTCCAAACAAGATCATTATGTTGTTCAGCCAGTGAGAGTACTACACTCAGATCTGAATATCTTTTAAAATTTCTTTCCCTATATTGTTGTTGCAAAATAATATTTGATGGATGAAAAGTAGATAATGTGAGTTCAATCATTTCTACATCAGTCACCGGGTGCTCACAGTATTTCAACATTGATCTTAAGTTCTTCCACTCATGGCTAGCTTGTGGAAGCAGCACCCTTTTGTGGTGATCAAATCTTTCAACAAGGGTGTCCCACAATGTTTTGGGATCTTCTATAAATAAATATTTAGATTTAAGGCTATCATGAATATGATGTCTTAAGAGGACTAAGGCTTTGGCCTTTTATTGATTTGTAGCTGCCTTTATTTTGGTAGCTTGAATACTATTTGTTGGATCCTTTTCTTTTACTTTCAATACAGTATGTTCAAGTCCTTGAGCTTCTAAGTTCATGATGGCATCTTCTTTCCATTCTAAGAATTTTTGTCCGGTTAAGTCTAATATGTTGAATAATCTTTTGGTAATCTCTACCATACTTGCTACATAATATATAATTATTTTGTAAGTATATATGACAATGCAATAATTCTTCTATTTTCATAATAATATTAAACAATAAGAAAAATTATGATGTTTTAATTCCATGATATTATCCCCTTGGTTTATTATCATGAATTTGTTGTAGATAATAAAGCTAGGAATAAATCAAGAACAAGAGAAATAATAATAGTAATAATAAGAAGAATGAAAAATAGATAAAATTAAAAACAATAAATGCTAAATCAGGTAAAAAAAATAGCATATACACAATATGCTAGTACAATTTATTATACAAAATGCACTAATAAAAAAATATGACAAAAAAAATCATGTGCATTTTGTTTCTTCTTCTTCAAAATAAATTAATTCTTCATAATTATTATAATTCCTAATGCTACAAGAAGGGCCACCAACCCCATAATTAAGGAGATATAATTTGAGTTTGGCAAAATTTTCTTCAAATCTAAAAGCATGGGTAGAGGAAGAAGATGGGCTACTTTTGTTATGAGAGTACATTGTCGGTGGAAGGAGGAAGGAGAAGGAAGGTTTTTGATGTAAAGAGTAAAGTTGAAAGGATAAGGAATATGTGGTAAAAAAAGGGTTAAACCGGTTTTATAGAGGGTTATCCCAAATTGTACAATACACCGTATTATTTATGTATATTTTTAAAAAATACGTAAAGTAAAATGTAAATAAAAAATGCACATAGATATAAATGCAAATACAAAAAAATGCACAGAAATATACGAGGAAAAATAATTCTAACCGTCCATTTAGGCGGTAAAAAAAAGCAATTAGCCAGCCATATAGGCGGTTGTTAGGATAATAACAAAAGATAACAAAAGAAATAAATAATACTAACCGTCCATTTAGGCGGTAAAAAATAGTTAACCAGCCATATAGGCGGTATGAAATAAAATAATAACAAAAGCAATAAAGTGTCCTCGTCATTCGTAAATGTGACGTATTGTCCAATAAATTATTTTATGGGTTATTTGTCTTGCTACATTTAGTATTTGTTTCTCCCTCATCATCTTTAGTTCTTTTATTACTTGATGATGATTTATTTTCAGTTGATGTTGTTGGTGCATCGTTAGTTGGTTGTGTTGATGAATTATTTGTTGGTTGTACTGGTGATTATTAGTCGGTGGGACTAGTGGATTATTAGTTGGTCGTATATGTGAATTACGAGTTGGTGGTACTGGTGGACCATTAGTATTATTGGGATTATTATGTCGAAGTTGATTTAAACTAATCCTTGTTGGGTTTGTAGTGAAATGTATGGAATTATGCTCAATTATAAAATATAAAAATGTGTTAGAAAAAATGTGTTACAAACACCTTGGATGACGATGTTGATACCATTTGATTGTTGGTCCATTTGTGGGTACCGATGAAAAAAATATTTAATTAGGTTTAAAAAATATTACCTTCTTGATTATTAAGGGTATAATTGATGCTGATAACGTGTTAAAACTTAGAGAGATAAAGAGAAAGTAGAATGAGTAAAGCTAGAAGATGGTGATGTTTTTACTCATTGGTGTGATTTTTACATTTGGTAAACTTCCATATTTATAGGCAAGTTCAACCCTAATTACATTGAATGTATTCACATTAGGATAAATCCATTAATTACCTTTCAGACTATATTTCACTTTCATACTATATTTCAACAATTATAACAATTTTCATAAATTTTTTCGAAAGTACTTTTTGGAATTAGTGGTTGAGAATTGAGATGCAACGTTTCCAACCATATAGAACTATAGAAGTATTAGAAATCAGAATCAAGCTTTAATACCATCATTGACCTTTGTCCAATTACTCGCTCTTCGGTCCCAATACCAAAACTTGGTAAAATAAAGAACCAAAAAACACACGTTTATATTCAACACTTTTTAAGGCACTTTAACAAGGAGAAAATAGATACAAGTTGCAATATCTGGCATATACATGTACATAATCCATTCATCAAACCTAAGCAAAAGTAGCAGGGAAAATACATATTTGCGGACAGTGAGTAACAAATCTTGCACATCATTCTTATAGCTTTTCCTTTGGTTGATAATTGGCGAAAAACGTTACACTTTACCTTTCTCTTTTGGTCGATAATTGGCAAACAACGTTTCACTTAAACATACTTAATGGAGGCCCATTTCATGAATACATAAACAGAAGGCAATTCACTCACACGCAAGTTTTGTACCAAAGCTAGTTAGGCAAATCGCAAATGCTTGGAAGGCTGACAGTGGCTGACGATAATCCATGGTGAAAGTGTCATCTCCAACTTTCCCAAACTGAAGGAGGACTACCTCTTCATCACCTTTACCATCTGGTTGACTTTGATCAAATGTTGCTATAAGTTGAAAGTTCTTCACCGAAGCTACTGTTACCCGACCATGAAAATTTAAGCACCAGCATTGCAAGTGCTCATGCCACCTTGGCGCTTTATTCCTCAGAATAGTACAACTAGAATCCAAGTTGGCTAACTTGGACTTGCTATCCTCTGTCTGATCCACAGCGGCCTGTCCAGGTGGTCCAGGACACTTAAGGGAACACATCATCCTTCTAGGCCCCCTTGATTTCAAGAGGTTAAATTTGTATGACACGTGCCCAACTTCAAAATTACCAGCAGGAACTTGGGGGCTTATCTGTTTGCTTGCAAATCGGCGAGTAGATCTGCTACTAGATGGTTTTGCTCCATCATGGGGTGGCAGACTATCATATATAGTGAAGTTTGTACCAAGAAAGTCCGAGCTGCAAAATTGAAGTTGTATGAGAACACAAACTACTTTAACCATAAACATGCTAGCTTCTTCACCAAAGCATTCATTTCAACAATGAATGGACAAGCATTTGACTCATTGACATAATGACATTTTATCGACACAGCCGCCACAGTTTTTCAAATCATGTTAGAGTAGGAGTACATTATGGCATCTCAACATAAACCATCCGAAAAGGCTTTCTACCTAATGATGATATATAAGCAAGCTGACTTCAGCAGAGATCTAATTCCAAGTCATGGACCCTGTATCAAATAATGCCCAAATGCTCATGGCATAGTGACCCTGATGACTATTGCATCAATGATTTCTCCAGGCAAAGTAAGCTAAACATGTAAGTACCTCCATCCCAGGCTGCTGCCTACTTTCAAAAGTTACTAGTACCTCTAGAAACTTGCCCAATTTATGCTCTATGATGGCATCAAATAAAAAAATGAACAAGAAAGACTACATGTTGCATGGTGGAGATATAAAACAGTTTCCTGAAAGATAATAGTTTTAGTATTCTCTAAGGCTAACTTAGCCACATATGCTTTATGTTTTGAATACTTTATCCATCCAAAAATATTAACAACCCTTGTTTCATACAAAAGAGGAAAACGGAGATTCCCTAAATGTACAATTTTACAAACAGAAAATTCAGGGAAAGAAGGCTAACACGATAAATGGAACTATATTTTCAAATGCTTCACAGAGAAAAGATGAAACAACATACAATGATTTGAAGTTAATGGGAAATGTGGATTGAAAATAAAATTTTCAAGGCAGGAGAACCGACTAGCCTGAAACCATTTGAATTGGCTATTGTCCTGGTGTCTAGCAGTCCCTTACACTATGTTTGGATGGAGAAATTTGGAGGGAAAGAAAAGGGAGGGATTTGCAGGGAAATGATTTCCTTTGTTGATAACAATTTAAGGGAAGGAGGGATTTGGAAAAAAAGGAAATGGAGGGACTAATGCCCCTAATTTTGTTAATACCCAAATCTTTCCAAGAGGGGAAAGATTTGGAAGGAAAATAGCTTGATAAGTAGAATATTGGTCATATTCAAACTTTTTTGTGAATTCATTAATATTAAACTAGTGTGTTTATTGTTATTGATAATATTTAATTTATTTAGAATTTTGTATGCTCTATTATACTTTGATTTCTCTTCAATTCCCTCCTTATCCAAACAAAGGAAATTCTCCTCACTAATCCCTCCCCTTCCTTTCCCTTCTCTTATTTTCTTTTCCCTTCCGATCCTTTCCCTCCTAAAACCTTATCCAAACATGGTGAAAATCATTACCGGTTAACCTTGTATGCCATGGTACTCCTTGTTAGTAAACCCTCTCTAAACCAAGTTTTGGCTTTATTATTTAGCTTGGAAAAAGTCAGTTGGTCAGTAACCATACATCCAAACAAAAGACACAGCCAACGTATCCCAAAATCATAATGCAGATGACATCATAAAAGTCATACCTTAACTTTCCAACATATGCTTGACTTCCTTGTGATAGATCATCAACATCAAGTGATATAATATACTCAATGTGGGCACCACGCCTATATCTCCTAGCAGCTAATAGAAATTTCCCCTTTTCTGAAAATGCTGCAGTTCACAAATTACAATTAGCAACAGCCTATAGATGAACTACTGAATTTTGATGGAAACATACTAAAAAATCTGCCTCATACAACAGCTGCAATTGATCTGTCATTAAAAAGAATTACTAGGATTTAAGATTTGAGAACTTTTTTTGTTCCAGATGTTTGGTTATTGAAGGCCACAAAGCAGTTGAGCCCACTGATGCAAGACATAGATTGTTTAAATAAAGGGTGAATTCAATAGTGCTCTGGATGCTCATTGATCATCAGTACTTTATCACTCAAGGGAACAATGTCACACTTGTAAAATGGACTAATGGACATAACAAAAGACTGAAGCAACTTAGACTGGTTCAAAAATATAAATATTTTCCTAAAAAATGGACAGAAATTACCACAACATAGTTATCCAGAGAAACAAAGTATTACACCTATATGACTCTTTAGCAAAATAGTTAAAGACTATCAATTTTAGTAAGTTCCATGTTTCCTTACATGATGGTGATACAGAGAGATAGAGGTAGAACGTAGAATTTCTCTTGTCCCGCTTAATTAAACACTGTAGAGGAAGCTCGCGTGGCCCAGGCTGCACCGATCATCAACCAATCAACAGAATAAGTTAAATAATAGGACTAATAAACAATTTTTTATAAATGGATAACAAGCAAGATAATGGAGAATAGCTCATTTATGAGGGTTTTATAGAGGACAAATAATACAAATTATAGGGGGCATAAAAAGGATTCTTAACTAAAGAGTTACAAAGAAAGAGCACCAAGATATTTCTTCTCAGTAACTTGCATGCTAAATTGTATATTTAATATCCCATTTTAAGTGTGCTTGACTTTCTAGTTCCTATGCAGCAAGATATTGTAAATGTTGTAAATTTATGATGGTATGGTTAATGGCTAAAAAGTCAAAACTTCAGAATCTGGGCCCCCAATGAATGCATATTTTTCTAAGGGCAAAAGAAGAAAAAAACAACCCTTGTGAGCCTTCACCAAATAATTGACATCTACTAGTTAATTTAGTTAATTACCAAAACCCATAAGAAAAAAATTATTTACCAGTGATTGGATCAAATTCACTGCGCATGCTAACTAGCCTAAATGGCTGTGTCGGCGAAGTGGGGAGGCGGCAATGATCATGCCCTAAGAACAAATGTTGACTACATCATTGCTCGTGTTATTTAAATAAACTATACTAATAAAACGATCTTATTACGGAATAAATGAGAAATTGTGTTTGGATGGAAAAGTTCTTCATTGTTTTTGGATAAAACCTGTTTTGCAAGCTCAAAATCCAATCCTCATTAAAAATCTCTTCTACTCTGCTTTTAAAAATCAACAAAAATGAATAAAAAGCATAGCACAAAATGCACTTTCAATAGCAATTGTGATAAAGGTCATGGCAATAAGATCAAGAGATGATGATATCGTCATTCCTTCATATACTCAAGATCATAAGATATCTCTTGAATCAGTCTAAACCACGATTTTGTACACATTTACAATGCGAGATATATCAATTCAATAGATTTTAAACTGAATGATATGATATGATGCGCATTGTGATCCCAATACATGTGTTAAGGTATGACATCATAAAATCTCAAAATTGGCAGCAACAGCGCAACACCTAAAGGCTTTATCAAGGAAAAAAGACACTTAGCTATCGTTATCGTTACTTACATAGCAATAGCTCTAGATTTACAATCTAGCCAATGCACAATGAAGTAATTTAAATCCAATCAAATTCATTGTTTTAACAATAAAACAAGGAATTTTTTCTAAAAAATGCTACTCCAGTGGCAGATTCAGACTCAAACATTATAATAAGTGAATACATAAATTGAAGGTCAAGGTTAAAGTCAACAACAAAGTCGATATCATAGAAATGAAATTTTAACGATTAGTAGTGAATATCACTTTATTTGATGTTGTTTGACTTAGAAACACAAATTTGAACAAACTTGTGTAGAAATTTTTTCAAAAATAGTAATCTATATTAGCATATAAGCTATCTAACACAAATTAATTGTAGCCTATTACCATAAAATATAGTGCTTTTAAGTTAAGATACTTTTTCATTTATCCACATGTCAACTGGGTTCAATGTAACAACCCCATCTTATTTTTACCTTAACATTATATAGTGATGGCGTGTTTGGTTTGTAAAATTTAGGAGCTAGAAATGGTAACGATTAACCCATTCAACTAATGTTTGTTTTGCGATTTTGGTAACCATTACCGTTACCAAGAGGTAACCATTATCCCTGTTTTGTTTCCACTTTTAACTCCCTGGTAAGAAATCACAATAATACTTTTAACCAAAACTAAAATTTACTTCACTGATCTGTTTGATCTTATGCGACTCCTATCAATTATTTTTCCTATTATTTCTTTGCCATCATCGTCTTCAACTATTTTTTATGGAAGACAACTAATTTAAACAACAAATGGAAGCACAACTGATGAATATTGCAGTCGTTGCTACAAAACGAGAATTAGACAGTAGTTTTTTCTTTATTTTTGAAAGAAGCAGTTATATGTACGTTGTAACTAATTCCCTTACTAATCTGAACTAAACAAGTCAAGAAGGTAACCCTTATTGTTTCCCTTACTCCATCTTTTCAGATTCCTTTCCCTTTCCATAACACTTTTCACACCAAACACTCCTTGAATATACAAAAACTTTCAAGAGTACAGTGGGCTAAGTGGGGTTAAACGACCCCATTATCATATACTTGGCTCCGCCTATGTCCTTTAATCTCTAAGAGATGCAACACTTTCCATTTAAGTTTGTCCCTACAACTTTGTCACATTTCAATTTTGGGTAATAGTCTCATCATTTTCTTTTATTTTAATCTACACACCTTCTCTGATTTCTCATACTTCAACCTTATCCGCATTTCCCGCACAGTTGAAGTACAATTATCTAGTAACCATAGAATAAAAAACAGGTCGCATAGCATCATTGGCCGCATTGTACAAGTTTTCAAAACAAATGAACCGACATTTCCCTCGTTGTAAAGGTGTTTAAAAAACGTATTTTGAGTTATATCAAGGGATAACCTATGATTCAACATATTAGGCATTACAACAATCTCTTCACTCCTGTCACCGCATCATCCTTCATAACGATAGTGACTCTTATTGCGTTTCTACACTAGGCTAGGACTCCTCTCAGAATGGAAATTTAGACTACAGTCCCCGTCAAAAAACAAAGCACAACCTTAAACATACTAAATAAATTATGAACACACATTACCAATACTTCACTGCACTGAAACATTTTCTTCTCTCTTTTCCTAAACCATCGCTCAATTCTTTTCACTCTTTGCATCTTATTACTCAACTTTACCTTTTTCTTCCTTTAGAGGAATAAAAAAAATTGTTGTAGTAATTTATCAAACATCTAACTCCATTTTATTTAGTTTTAAGTTGTTTTCATGGGCATCAACTAGCTTATTTCATGTTTGATATTTACATTTTGAACATTTTACTATCATTTTCCAGACGGGAAAATGACTAAAAATAATGAAGCTAGAAGATCCAAATGTTTGCATTTATAAGGGCCAACAGGTGAGGCATGGGGCAATTCAACAGGTAAGTTTAATAGAAGTGGAACGAAGACTTTTACCGAAGTTTGGAGAGTGGAAACAAAACAAGGTATTGGCTATTTCCAAATAATGTATTGCTAGAATGCTAGTTAGCTATTCCTCATAGCATACAAAATGTACGGGGATCACTATCTAATTCCATTACCAAGCCACGAAAAGTGCTTGCCAAACATAATCAAGTAGTTAGGTAAGCAATTAATGAATTGATCACACACATCCTCTTTAACTCCTAACATTACTAACATCCATTAATTGACTAAATAAAACAATTGAAATAGAATTTACTTCAGCAAACAGCATTCAAAATTTAAAACTACATTACCCAATCTAATCATCAAAAATCGAAATCAACAAAATCACAAATCTACCCTCATGTCACACAAACTGTAAGGGATCACCTATCTAATTCGATTAGAAAGCCACGTAAAGGGCTAAGTTGGGTTAGGTTAGCCTTAAATGAATTGATCACAGACATCCTCCTAAGTCCTAACATTACTAACAACCATAATTAACTAACCCAAATTAATCATCAAAAACTAAAATTAACAATACTCCATATTTCAAACAATTTCATTAACCCTAAAATTAAAAATAAAACCCTAATACTGAAAGAGAAAATTACCTGTTTAAGGCAAGAAGGAAAAGTGATTTTTCCAGTAGAAAGAGGAGACTTAACAATCTCCCTTGTAGCATCTCTCCATTTTTTACAAACACAAGCACATACGACGACGTTTCGACGAGAAGGCCATTTATCTTCAGATGATTCAACACGAGCTATAATATCTGCCAAAAGCTCCGGCAACAAAGAAGACCATCTATCTTCTTCCTCATCACCGAAATCTGAAGAAGGTATCGTAAATGGCGGGTGTGGGTCCCGCTGAGATTTGGAAGAGAGAGAAAAACAACGAATAGAAGAAGAACGCCTAGAGAGAAATGATCTGGTAAGAGACATCACAAGATAGTAGCGATCATGGAAGAAAAGAGGTGAGAGAAAGTGAAAGAATTGGTTATGGCGACCACAAAAAGTAGAGAGAGAAAGAGAGTAAGAATTTTTGGGATGAGACTGGAGAAGAGAGGAATGAATGGGGATGTTGATAAACTTACCGACCTGTTTGGGTAACCGCAAGAATAGATCAAAGGGAAACGTTAAAGAGAAGACTTATTTGAATTGGGTTTGTTTTTCACAAAAAAGAAATTATAAATAATGCCAAATGGACACGACTTTTATGCTCATTCTTTAGTATTTTTATCTTTTTTTAGTGGTTTGGTGAATCTATCGTTGGAATATGGATGATTTATTCTTTGTTATGGAGGAAGATGTGGTATCAATTTTGTGCCTTGGAAAAGTATAATCATATGAATAAATTAGGTTTGAATTTCTTGCTCATTGTCTCCCTATTAATATGGGTAGATTTGAAAATTTTTATTTGATTTAAGACTTTAAACTCAACTTAAATGTAGGTAGATGTAGGAGTGTTTATTACCGGGTACCCATCATTTTGGGTGCCCTGAAAGCCGGGTATCTATTTTAACAGCCCGTGTCCTGACCCAAATTTATCTATGACATATTTTGTTGAACATTTAATGTCTAGTAATCGTATGTTTAAAATCACGAAGTACTATTAAAATAGTGGCCTAGTGGGACAATATGTATTAAAATACTAGGTCCAAAAGGGGTTCAAAGGAAAGGACAAAAGGAACAAATAGAAAATCGAGTCAACAGTAAAAGCCGAGTTGGCTTTAGGTTCTGAAACAGTTTTATCCAGATGGAAAAGTCGACTTAGCTTTCCTTGTCATAGGTGCAAAAGTCGACTCGACTTTTTGCCCTATTTTAACCGTTGAGCTTTTTCAGTTTTCTTTGAATGATTACATTGGATCCCTACACTTATTCTATAATAATTATGATATTATGAAGGAATATTATGGAGTGTAATGCTCATGAAATGTCATAGATTAATGCTATTGATTGTGTGATCATCAATTTGATCATTAGGAGTGATTAATTGGGTGATGACCCCTTTTTTTTCTTGTAGTATAAATAGGGCTTGATGATGAGTGGAAAGACACACATTTTCTGAATTCTCATTTGTTTGTATTCTTTCCAAGAGATAAATTAACTCTTGTTTAGAGCTTCCAAATCTTATAGTTTTCTAAACACATTATTATTAAGTGACTTACCCTAAAGACTAAGGGTGTGTTGTGTTGTTTGTATCTCTTTGTGAATTTCCAAACATCAAACCCAAGTACCTTTATGGGGGAAATATCACAAAAGGAAAGTGAACACACGCCTACAACAAGTATCAAGCTTTCGGGTAACGGTTGTCGTTACAAAACAATCTTCAAGTTAATTTAGTGTTATTATTTGTAAGTTTTTTTTTTGTCATCAACAAAGGGATAAATACAAATTTCCATTTGTAATTTGTATTTGCATTATTAAGTTTTAGGAAAATTTGCCAAGAATAATCCCAACTATCACCCATTTGAAAAAATAATCCCAACTATTGATTATTTTTCAATAATCCTAACTATTGATGAATTTTACTGAAAACAATCCCAACTACAGCCGGTTAAGTATCGAATGGGACTGTTCTCAGCAAACTTCATCAATAGTTAGGATTATTAAAAAATAATCAATAGTTAGGATTATTAAAAACAATCTCATATCATCTCTTGGTGTTCAAAAGCACATGATTGGGCGAAAAGAATTGCTTTAGAAAACGGCTGCGGTCATTCGGTTTGCCCTATCTCATATCTAGGCCTACCATTAGGAGCTAATATGAACAACTGTGCTGCATGGAAACCAGTGATTTCTAAGATAGAGAACAGATTGTCATCGTGGAAGGTAAAATTACTATCGAGGGCTGGAAGACTCACTTTGATTAAGAGCATACTCAATAGCCTCCCGATATACTATATGAGTATGTTCAAGATGCCGAAGTCGGTGGCTCAGAGAATAGTAAAGCTACAAAGGAAATTCTTTTGGGGTGCTTCGACAAATGGTGAAAGGCCGATCCCTGCGGTTAATTGGTCTTCCATTGAACTCCCAAAAAACCTTGGGGGACTTGGAGTGGGAAATATACTTCACAAAAATCTCATGTTGTTATTCAAGTAGTGGTGGAGGTACTCAAAGTGCGATAACTCGTTGTGGAAACGCATTCTTATCTTAATCTACCATATAAAGGGTCTGAAAGCGTCATCAAGTACTTTTCAGGGTATAAAAAATGGAATGTGGGCTCAACTTCTAAGTAACGATGTTGATACATCAAGGATAAGGAATATTATTGAGGAGGGGATGCAGGTTAACATTGGTGAGGGGAATTCGACATTGTTTTGGCACGATAAGTGGTGTACTAGCGGTCCTCTTAAAGACACTTTCCATAGGCTTTTCTTGATCTCTGTTCAGAAAGAAGCACTAATCAGTCAGATGGGAAGATGGATTGAAGACGAATGGGTCTGGAATCTCCGCTGGAGGCGTAGGCTTTATGAATGCGAACAGGGTGACCTGGAAAGTCTATATCTCCTTGTTGCTCATGTTGCCCCTCAACCGGGAAAGTTTGATGATATTGGTTGGTGGGGTAGATCGTGTGACGGCTTTCCCTTAAAGGAGATCAGAGATAGATTTTATGATTCATACACTCCTATCTTGCCCAAGGATGTATCGGATCTGATTTGGAGGATAAAAATGCCACCAAGAGTTCATATGATTATTTGGATGGCTAATTTGGAGAAGTTAAAAACAGGTGATCTTCTGATAGATAAAGGGCTGATTGACCCATTGCAAGGAAGGTGTACGTTTTGCAATACAGCTATTGAATCCAACTCCCATACTCTCTTCTCTTGTAGCTTCTCATGGAGGATTTGGATGGAAATGCTTCATTGGTGGGGTGTGTCGGGAGTCCTGCATGACCGATGCGTCCCCTTTACACTGGCTTGGAGATATTTGATCCCGAAGCGACGCAGAGGGAAGTTATGGCTCCTAGTTCTAAGTTGTGTGATTTGGTCGATCTGGTTTGAGCGGAACAGGATAAAATTTCACAATGGTGAACGGGATAGGGTAAAGCTCATCGGCACTATCAAATTTCGAGTTGGAGTCTGGGCGAAAGAACTCCTGTGGATAGACATAGCCTCTATCCCAGGCGCCACCAATTATGCAGCTGATTTGTTCCCCTTTTAGTTTGTATAGTAGTTTTGGTATTTGTAATGTGTGTATGGCTATTTTGGTTTAGTCCTTTGGTGTAATGTAGCTGGTGTGGTGTGTAGGTGGGTCTTGCCAGTTTGGTGATATGAGTGATGTTGTATTTCTGATGCATAATCCACCATTATGCGTTGTTTTGGTGGCCTGATGCTTGGTCCCTTCTCCGATGGCTTTTTCCCCTCGCGGGGTTTTTTATGCCGGGTGGGCTTGGGCTCCCAAGTCTCAGTGTGTTTTATTCATATTTATAAATATTCCAAATTTTCAAAAAAAAAAAATTTCTAGCCAACGGGTGATAGTTGGGATTATTCTTGGCAAATTTTCCTAAGTTTTAATAATCTTTTGTGATATTATCTTCGGGATGACAACTATCAAAGATTTTACATCTAACTTCGCTAAGTTGGAAAAATTTGTTGGTGTCGATTTTGGACGTTGGCAAAAGAAGATGATATTCCTCCTAACTACTTTGAGCGTGGCTTGCGTGATAAGTACCCCTAAACCGGAGGAGTCGGAAGATGAAACTCTTGAGCAAACAAGGAAGAAGAGTAAGTGGAAAAATGATGATTTTATTTGTAGATGCAAGTTCCAAAAAGTTTCTTGTAAATAATTTTAATTCTTATAAGATGGTAGAAAATCGCCCCATAATTGATCAATTTCATGAATTGCAAAGAATGCATGCAAATTTAAAATTACTTAAAATTGAAATAGATGAATTTTTCTTGCGTCAAGCATTATATATAGACAAGTTGCCTTCCTCTTGGAGGGATGTTAGACATGCTTTAAAGCATAAAAGAGAGAAGATTACACTCTCCAATCTTGGACAACATATTGTTGTTGAGTCTAGCATAAGGATTCAAGAGAATCGGAAGGATGAAAATCCTAATGTTGGAACCATCAACATGGTTGCGGAAGGTAGACCATCCCATTTCGGTGAGAAAAGGAAGAAGATTTATTCTTCAAAGGGGAAGGCCGCTATATCTAATACCGAGAAGATATGTTGGGAATGTGAAAAGCCCGGACACCGAAAGAAAAATTGCTTTGTTTTCAAGAACAAGCAAAAAAAGGCAAAGGGAAGTGGTCAAGCTTCTACAAGCAAAGACCCTTCAACTCAAGGTAATCATGCAATTTTGAATGAAAATTCTTCTTTGAATTTTTTCTTCAATGAATACTAATTTGAGTTTTGTTCAGGATCATACTTTGTCTTAGTGGATCAATTCGGGGGCTTAGAGACATGTATTTAATTCTACAAGATGGTTCAAAACCTTTCATAAGGTGGTTGATGGGGAGCATCTCTTTACGGGAAACAACGCACCTATCATGGTCCAAGGAAAAGGACAAATTGAGCTATTGTTCACTTCGGGAAATCTCTTAGTCTTAAGGGATGTTTATTATGCATCCCAAATTAGTAGAAATCTTGTCTCGGGTCCAATATTGAATCAATTGGGCTACAAATTAGTATTTGAAGCCGATAAGTGTATTATCTCTAAGAATAACTTATTTGTAGGATGTACTTACTTGTGTAATGGTTTATTTAAATTTTCTTTAGATTTGAATAAGAACTCTATATGTAATATTTCAAGCATGAATGATAAAGATGATTCGCATTACTTGTGGCATGTTAGACTATGACATGTAAATTTTGATACATAAAATTTCTTTTATGTCCAAACATGATTTAATTCCTATGTGTTTTAAAATGTCTAAAAATTGCAAAATGTGCATGTTAAATAAGATCACAAGGACACCCTTTAAAAGTGTTGAACGAAAATTCGAAATTTTGGAATTATAGTTCATCGTGATCTTTGTGACTTTCATAGTACACCAACATTGGGAAATAAGTGTTAATACAAGTACCAATATTTGTGATGATGACGTTAACTTCAAACATATAATCGAATATGCTTTGTCTTGTACTTTGGAGAAGAACGATAAGGATGTGTCGTATGTGAATGGTTTAAGGTTTGGAACGATCGATGAGGTGCTTAATGTGAGGCAAATGAGGCTTCACTAAAGGGTCGAACCATGCCTTGAACAAGGCAAGGCATGGTATGAAGGTTGCTTGAACAAGGCAACATGAAAACTAAATCAAAAGTTGACTGTAGGGGTGTGCTCGTTCAAGGCACATGGTGCAGGATGGTTCTGAACTAGGTGCTCATTCGAGCACTGTGCCTTGGATTCTTTTCTGGTTAGTTTGGCTACTTGAATGGCATTGAAAGGTTGTGTAACTCCTTGTTTAATGCTTGTTTATTGTGTTGTTTATGATCATACTAATTGAGATGATTAATTGAGAGGTGTTAATTGTGTTTAATGGTGATAAATGTGTGACTCTATGAATGACACTCACCTTCATCTATAAAAGGGAGTATCATTCATAGAGAAGAGAACACCACAAACCCACTTTGAGAGAAAGCTATTACTTTGCTTGAAACTTGAGAGTGTTCATCATTGTTCTAGCATTTTGTGATCTTGAGAGATTGTTCTCAAGATAAGGGAGGTTTATTATAATTGTATTGTTCAATCATTATAATAAAACATCATTTGAGGGGGAGGTATCCAAGATACCTCATAAACACTTGTGTTCATCTTTTGCTTTATTTTTCTTTGTGTTTTTCATTGTCGAACCTTTCTTGTGCCGTTCATTTCAATAAGAAATATGTAATACTCCCTCCTATTCAGCACAAGTGTCCCATTTCTATTTTGGGTCAAGTCACCTCAAATGTCCCATTTCCTTTTTTGGCATGGATTTTTTACCCTTATACCCTTATTTACTTTACCTATTTACTTTTTAACCTTATTAAATCTATCTAATTTATTCCCAAACATTTAATTAATCTAACCTAATCTATACCCCAAATTACTTAACCCACCCCATTTCCCTCCAATTCCCACGTCCTCTCTTCCCTTCTAGAGTCTTCTCTCTCTTCCCTCAAAACCCATTTCAAGAACCTTCATCTCTCATCTTCAAGAACTCCTATTCATCTTCAAACCCAAAAATGGCGTCCCTCAAGAACACTCATTCAACCACTTCCTCAAGAACACTCATTCATCTTCAAACCTAGATCTGGAAAAATGCCGTCTTTTTTTCTGGAAAAATGGCGTCCCTCAAGAACACTCAAGAACACTCATTCGTCCTCTCCCTCAAGAATTGGGTAATTTTTGTTGTTTGTTCGTATTTGTTCGTTTTTTTTGGTTTGATTTGTGGTTTGATTTTGTGAAATTTTTTTTTTGAAGATGATTTTTCTGGTTTGATTTTGTGTTTGATTTTGTGAAATTTTTTTATTGAAGATGATTTTTCTGGTTTGATTTTGAGACTTTTTTTTTTGAAGATGATTTTTCTGGTTTGATTTTGTGGAAAAATGGCGTGAAAATTTTTTTTTTTAAGATGATTTTTCTGGTTTGATTTTGTGAAATTTGTTTTGTTTGAAGATGATTTCTGTTTTGATTTTGTGAAATTTTTTTTTGAAGATGATTTTTCTGGTTTGATTTTGTGTTTGATTTTGTGACTGAAGATGATTTCTGGTTTGTGGAAAAATGGCGTAATTGAAGATGATTTTTGAAGATGATTATTAGGGAATCATTAAATCCCCAATCTTTTCATTAAAAACCCCTAATAACACTCTCTCTCCTACCCCAAGGGTCCCATTTTGACTCTCCTTAAAAACCGTGAAAAGTCAAATGGGACTCTTGTCCTGAATAGGAGGGAGTAACATTTATTGATGATTTTTTCAAGTTTTGCTATGTATACCTTTTACATACAAAAGATGAAGCTCTTGATCACTTTAAGATTTACAAAAATGAAGTAGAAATACAAATTGGTAGTAAACTTAAAAGATTAAGAACCGATAAAGAAGGTGAATTTTATGATCCCAACTATTTTAATTCAATGGGTATTATACACGAAACAACCGCCGGATACGCACCACAATCAAATGGTGTGGCGGAGAGGAAAAACCGTACTCTACAAGAGATAGTTAATTCTATGTTATCCTACTCAGGCTTGAGTGATGGATTTTGGGGTGAAGCAATGTTGACGGCTTGTCACATTCTTAACCGAGTTCCAATGAGAATAAATAAGGAGACTCCTTATGAACTTTGGTACAAAAAGAAACCAAACTTAAGCTATTTTAAGGTTTGGGGTTGTAGGTCATCATAAGATTGCCCTATAACAAAACAAAGAAACTCGGTGAACGAGGGATAAAATGCATTTTTATAGGTTATGCTATTCATAGCAAAACTTATAGTATCTATGTCATAGAACAAAATGACTATATATCGATTCATTCGATCATAGAGTCAAGAGATGTAATTTTTGACGAAAATAGAACTTCATCATTGAGTAGGCAAAGAAATCTACAAGTTTGTACCAATGAATATGTTGATGATTATAACCAAAGTTCAACTCAAGATGTTGATAAAAATCAACAACTAGATAGACAAGAAATTGTTGATCTTATTCCTAAAAGGAGTAAGAGACAACGGAAAGTTTAAAGCTTTGGACCAAACTTCCAAGTATATTTGGTTGAAGGCATAGGCGGACCTATGTGGTAACAAAGGGTAGCCTAGGCTACCCATACTTTTTTTAAAAAAAATTAATATTCATTTAAAATAATTAAGATTCTGTAAAAAAATAATTTTATCTGACTCATTACAGCTGTGTAGCAGTGTAGGCAGCTACTCGCCTACCCGTGAAGGTAGAAGGCGTGAAAAACTGAAAACCTAATCCTCCCCTTTCTCTCTCCTTCCCTAATCCCTTTCTTCCCCATTTTCAAATTGAATGTGCTTTCCATATTTACATTCTCCTATCCCTTCCACAGTTTCCACCGCCACCGCACTAGCTGCCACCGGCCCACCTCCCTAGCTTTTGTTTGCCGACAATCAATTGTCACGTACTCTGCGGCATGAACCACCATTCTTGGCCTCTTAGGTATAATTTATTGGAAGTTATCTTTAAAGGTTATCTCTCATTCAATCAATTAAGTATTTCATCACTTAAAAATTAAAATCTTTAATTGTATTGTAGTCTTGTTCATTTAATGGTTATTTTATGGTTTAGCAATATAGATTAATTGATTATTGTATTTTTGTTTAGCCATGTAAGGTTTGAGGACACTGTGGTTTTGTGGTTTAAATTTTGAATTGATGAATGGTTATTTTGAATTGATTAATTAATTATTGTGAATTTTGAATTGGAGAATGGTTATTATTGTTCATCAATCAATTATTTTAGGGTTTGTGGACACTATGACACTGTGATTTGTTTTGTAGGCTTGTTCTTTTAATGCTTATTTTGATCATAATTAGTTTTCTCTTTGTTATTTTGTATTCCCTCCAATTCACAACTATTGTCCCATTTACTCCCTCCAATTCAAAAAAAAAAAAAAACTATTGTCCCATTTACTTTTTTCACACTTACCGAGACAATATTTTAACCCTTAATATCTCTAATTATTCTTAATCAAAACTTATAAAAAGTTGATATCAAAAATCCTTGTATCGAGATGAATCAAAAAAAATCTCACATGACTATATTTTAACTTATAGATTAAGAGTAAAATACAAATTAAGAGTGATATGTAAATACTGCCCAAAAACAAATGGGACAGTTATTTTGAATTGGAGGGAGTATTTCACTATGTTAGACTTTAATCTCATTGTAATTTGTATTGAGCACACAGCAGCAGCTCCTCTCAACAAAAAGAATATTCGCCTGCAAAGTTTGTTATAACTACAAAATCAGCTCATCCATTCTCTGTGTGCCAGCTGTCTCCCTTTAATACTTTTATTGCTCTTTCTAGAATGTATGAGTACTTTTCATATATATATGATGTATGCTGCATCCTTTTTGGAACAGAATGAAATAAAAAATTAAAGAGAGTACATTACCTTTTGATCTTTGCTGTACTGAGTGAGAAATATGTAAGGCTGAATGTCTTCATGGTATCAGAGCACATATTGCTCACATACCTCTGTACTATTTCTCTTTTCTTGAATGCTTGATTTTCCTTTTTAAACATGTCCACGTCCTTCACCATTGAGCCCACCAGCCCTCTTTACCTACACCCATCTGATGGCAGCAGCTCCATTGTAGTAGAAAAACTACTTGGTCCCAGTAATTATCGAAGCTGGAGGAGATCATTTGAGATTGGCTTGTCATCCAAAAGGGAGTTAGGGTTTGTAAATGGTACTGTTAAACGAGATCCGAAAAATAGTGTGAAGCAAGAAGCGTGGGATACATGCAACAGCATGATTATATCATGGATTCTCAATAGCCTTTCTGAATCCATCAAGAAATCAATGATGTTTCTTGATAGTGCTTTTTCCATATGGGATCAATTGGAGAAACGCTTCTCTGTTGTGAATGGAGCCAGAAAATACAAACTCAATAGAGAAGTGTATTCTACTAAGCAAAGTGAACGTCCATTATCAGAATATTACATCGAGATTAGAGCACTATGGGAAGAGTTAGAGAGCCTCAACACCTTACCAGTGATTATTCACATGTCTGATGAGGTACGAACATTTCTCAATGCTCTTCATACTCAGCAGGTAGAACAAAAGTTATTTCGGTTTCTTAATGGTCTTGATGATCTTATGGCACTCATCGAAGTCATATACTTCTTATGCAACCTTTACCTAGTGTTGATGAAGCGTATAATTTGCTTCAACAAGAAGAGAGCCAACGTGAGGTTCTTCACACTAGTTTAGTAAGCTCTGAGTCTTTGGCTATGTATGGGAAAAATACGGACGATATGTCCATTTGTGGTGCATGTGGCAAGAATGGTCACACTAAGGAGAAATGTTGGACCGTTGTGGGGTACCCGGCTTGGCATTCTTTGTCTCAATCTGGTTATAAAGGAGGTCGGGGTAGTTCACCTCGAGGAAGAGGAGGAAGGTGGTCTAAAGGTGGTAGAGGAAACCCATCCTATCGCTCCTACAGTAATGAAGCCACTATCACACCCGTTCTTACCCCCTCTCAAATTGCCCAACTTTTGAAGCTATTACCCAACCCCAATATTACTTCTGTACCCACCACCTCTGAAGAGGAATATGACACTTTGTATGCTGACATGGCTTCCCATTCTTCTCCTCTTCTACACACCCCCTGGATACTTGACTCGGGTGCATCGAATCATATGACTGGTAACCTCGCCCTTCTTACCCAAAGCCAACCCCCACCCTATCACACCAAAATTACCCTTCCCAATGGGCAAACCACCTCCATTACTAGTAGTGGCACTGTTATCCTTGGCCCTTAGTTCCAGCTTTGTGGGGTGCTATATGTTCCCACTTTTAAACACAATTTGCTCTCCATTCCTAAATTCACAAAGGATACTGGGTGTCAGTTTCTCTTTACAGCTGATGCGTGCTATCTTTTGTCCACACCTTCCTCTCAGCCTCTCCTCTTTGGGAAAGCACATCATGGGTTGTATTATTATCAACCGTTGTCAATCATATCTCATGTATCCTCCTCTGTGCCTATCCCAGATTCTATCCCTTACGCCCCTCCATTCGCCACTTCCACCCTTTGGCACTGGTGTCTGGGCCATACCCCTTACTCCAAAATTGCCCTTATCCCAGACATACCAAAACTATCCCCTCACACTGACTCGTGTGTCACCTGTCCTATGGCCAAGTTCACCAAGCTCCCATACCCTACCAGTTCATCCCGAGCCTCTGACCTGTTCCACCTTGTGCATATCGATATTTGGGGTCCCTACAATACTCCTAGCAGAGGGCAACATAAGTACTTCCTTACTATTGTCGATGATCATTCCCGTACCACTTGGGTCAGTCTCTTAAAGCTCAAATCTGATGCGTTCGCCACCATCAAAGCTTTTGTGCATATGGCACATACTCAATATGATAAAGTGGTCAAAGTCATCCGTTCGGATAATGCCTTGGAGTTTGCCGATTATCAATGCCTCTCTTTTTTTGCCGCACAAGGTATTATTCATCAAACTTCATGTGTTGATCGTCCACAACAAAATGGACGGGTTGAACGAAAGCATCGTAACCTACTTGATATGGCTCGACCCTTAAGGTTCCAAGCCCATTTACCCCTATGTTTTTGGGGTAATTGTGTCCTAGCTGCTGCCCATCTTATCAATAGACTGCCCATTCCTCTACTAAAAAATCAGACACCCTATGAAATTCTTTATAAAAACCCCCCTTCATATCACCATCTTAGGGTCTTTGGGTGCCGTGCCTTTGCTAGCAACCCACTTCGCACACATGACAAATTTCTTCATAGAGGCATTCCTTGCCTATTCCTTGGCTACCCATCTCATAAAAAAGGGTACAAACTCTATAACGTCCTTACCCATACATGCTTTGTCAGTAGAGATGTTAGATTCCTCGAGCATATCCTTCCCTACAAACTTTTCTTGTCTAAACATCCTGCTGTATCTACTTCTGTTTCCCCTATTCATATGCAATCATCCACTGACTTATTAGACTCTTCTAACCCTATTTCTTTGCCTTGTGCAGGACCCACTACTGATCCAGCTGCCTCACCTTCTGTGCCACTCAGAAAATCCACTCGTCCCCTTTCCAAACCTTCATGGCATAATGACTATGCCATGCTTACCAATTTGTCTGACCTACCTCCCACCAAAATCCACTCTACTGCTCCTGCTCTTGTTTCCCCTTCCTATTCCTGCTTTCTTAGCCAATCTCTCCATACCAAAGATCCGGTCCATTACAAGCATGCTGTTACTCAGTCCCATTGGGTTCAAGCTATGAATGAGGAGCTTCAATCCCTTGAATTGAACAACACTTGGGCAGTTACTGAACTTCCTCCACACAAAAAGGCTATCGGATGTAAATGGCTTTACAAAACCAAGTTTAATGCTGATGGTAGCCTTGATAAGTATAAGGCTAGACTTGTCATTTTGGGGAATCACCAAAAACCCGGTGAAGATTACAATCAAACATTTGCCCCCGTTGCTAAAATGACCACTGTGCGTTCTCTACTAGCTGTGGCTACATTAAAAAATTTGGCTATTGAACAAATGGATGTAAAAAATGCCTTTTTACACGGGGATCTTGACGAAACTATGTACATGAAGTTACCTGCTGGTTATACTCACAAGGGCTCCCGTATCTCTCTTGCTTTGGAGGGGGAGTTGCCTTCTCCTTCTCCCACCACTTCAGTATGCCGCCTTCTCAAATCCCTCTATGGTCTCAAACAGGCGCCGAGACAATGGTTCCCTAAACTTAGTTCAGCCCTCTTGACCCACCAATTTGTTCAATCCAAAACGGATTACAGTTTGTTCATCAAGAATGCTACAGACTCCATTACCATTATCTTGATCTACGTTGATGATCTCTTAATTACTGGGGATAATTCAGCAGCCATCCAAAGTACCAAACAGATGCTTAGCTCTCAGTTTCACATGAAGGATTTGGGTCCTATTCGCTATTTTTTGGGTTTGGAGGTGGATCATACTCCTCAGGGTTACTTCTTATCTCAGCATAAATATATCATGGATTTGTTGAATGACAATGGCTTGATGAACTGTAAACCACTTCGCCTCCCTATGGCTGCTCACCACAAACTCCAATTGACCACTGGGGATCCGCTTCCTAATCCTGAGCCTTTTCAACGGTTGATTGGTAAACTCATCTACCTCACTATATCCAGACCCGATATCTCCTTTACAGCTCATGCCCTCAGCAAATTTATGCATAAGCCTACTGCTCCTCACTTTCAAGCCGCTCTTCGTGTACTCCGGTACCTCAAAGGTTCTTCTCATCAAGGTGCTCTTTTTGCTCACTCTTCCTCCGCCACTCTCACGGCTTACTGCGATAGTGATTGGGCCGGCTGTCCGTCCACTCGCAAGTCTACAACTGGTTTTTGTATTCTTCTAGGGCACTCTCTTATTTCATGGAAATCCAAGCGCCAATCTGTGGTGGCTCGTAGTAGTGCTGAGGCTGAATATCGCGCTCTCGCCATGGCCACCTGTGAAGTCCTATGGGTAAAGCAGCTTCTCAAAGACTTGGGTGTTGCTTACAATGTCCCCAATCCTCTTTTTTGTGATAATCGTGCTGCTTTGGCCATTGCTGCAAATCTCGTCTATCACGAGAGGGTCAAGCACATTGATATCGACTGTCACTTCATACGTGACCAAGTGGCTTTCAAGGCCATTGCTCCTACTTTTGTTCCTTCCTCCAGCCAACTCGCTGACATATTCACTAAGGTGCTTCCTACACAACAGCAGCAGTGCCTTCTTCGCAAGCTTGGTGTTCATGCTTCCACCAATCTTGAGGGGGAGTATTGAGCACACAGCAGTAGCTCCTCTCAACAAAAAGAATATTCGCCTGCAAAGTTTGTTATAACTACAAAATCAGCTCATCCATTCTCTGTGTGCCAGTTGTCTCCCTTTAATACTTTTATTGCTCTTTCTAGAACGTATGAGTACTTTTCATAGAGCTTATATATGATGTATGCTGCATCCTTTTTAGAACAGAATGAAATAAAAAATTAAAGAGAGTACATTACCTTTTGATCTTTGCTGTACTGAGTGAGCAATATGTAAGGCTGAATGTCTTCAATTTGTGAGTTGTAATTTGGAGCAATGAAATATTTTTGGAATGCTCATTTTATAAACAATAATGTCGGCCGAAATTTATTTCAACACGTTGGTGAATCATAAATGGTGCTACCCATGCTTTTGAATCTTGGATCCGCCTATGGTTGAAGGTACTGGAAGCGAAGTATCCTCTAGTGTTCCATATTTGTTTAATGTGGAAGGTGACCCATTGACTTATAGTCATGTTATGGCATCACATGATAGTGCTTTTTGGAAAGAGACTATTGATGATGAGATGCAATCCATCATGGGTAATAACACTTGGGTGTTAGTGGATCTTCCTCCTACTTGTAAACCAATAGTTTGCAATTAGATTTTTCAAAAGAAAATGAAAATTGATGGTACTATTGACTAGTTCAAGGCCCGTTTATTGGCACAAGCCTTTAGACAAAAGTTTGGTATCGATCATTTCGATACATATGCACCAGTTGCAAGAATAACCACTATTCGGTTATTGGTAGCTTTAGATATGGTCTATCATCTAGAAATACATCAAATGGATGTTAAAACCGCATTTTTATACGGGGAATTAGATGAGGAAGTTTATATGAAACAACCCAAAGGGTTTGTTTTGGAAGGTCAAGAGCAAAAGGTGTGTAAACTTGTTAAATCCTTATATGGACTTAAACAAACACCTAAGCATTGGCATCAAAAATTTGATGAAACGATTTTGTCCTTTGGGTTCAAGTTGAATCAAGTCGATAAGTGCGTGTATAGAAAATTTGATGCCTATGGTAATGGGGTTATCATTTTTCTATATGTAGATGACATGCTCATCTTTGGTACTAGTTTAGAACAAGTTCAAGAGACAAAAGATTTCTTGTCTAGATCCTTTCAGATGAAGGATATGGGGGAAGCCGATGTGATCTTAGGTATTAAGATCATAAGAGAAGGTAACCGAATCAAGCTAAGTTAATCTCACTACGTTGAGAAGATACATAAGTGGTTTAGCATGCTTGATAAGGCACCAGTCTCTACTCCCATGGAACCGGGTATGAAATTGCCAAACATACCTGTATAAGGCCAAACATAGCTTTTGTGGTTGGTAAACTTAGTAGATTTACACGAAACTCGGTCCCCATCATTGGATGGCGATAAGAAGAGTATTAAGATACTTGCTGCGTACCAAGGATTAAGGTATTGCGTATAGTGGTGAACCTCCTATTTTAGAAGGTTATTCCGATGCTAGTTGTATCACTAATGAAGAGGATAATTCTTCTACAAGTGGTCGGGTGTTTGTTTATAGGGGAGGTGTCATTTCATGGTCATTTAAGAAACAAACATGTATAGCTGATTCTACTATGTCAGCGGAGTTCATAGCACTTGCTTCAGCATATAGTGAACCTGAGTGGTTGAGGAATCTCATGTTTGAGATACCTTTGTTACAGCGGTGGCGATTCATGCGGATTGCATGACAGCTTTAGGTAGGGCTTATAGTCAAGCGTATAATGGTAAGTCTCGTCATATTGCTTTTAGGCACAACATAGTGCAAGGACTTATCATTAATGGGGTCATAATGTTTGACTATGTGAACACTAAGTTCAATGTGGCTGATTCGTTTACGAAAGCCATGAGTGGGAATTCAATTGAACAAGCATCAATTGCAATCAGTTTATGTCAATAACGATCATTTGGAAAGCCCAATTCCCACATGAGTAACATCGTGTCTTGAATTCAATGTGGTAAAGTCCTTTTGATTTTTGTAAGCAACAAGTATTAATGACCCATCGTTGCTTTGGACCGTGATGAACGAGGTAGTCGTCCATTTAAAGTTCTTAAGAGAGTTGAATAGCTCTTGGGGTTGTATCCGTTTCACGGGGATATGTCTTATACGTAATGAGAACCTACCTATATAATTTTGAAGTGTGGCCGCTTCAAGTAGTCAAGATTGGCATACTGTAACCGCCCCGAATTATGAAGGCAAAGACTAAGTGGAATTTAGTATTAATCAAGCGGAAGCTCACATTTGCCAGCATAATTAAGGGGGTTACTTAAAGGTTAAACCAATGTTCAAGTAAAATACTTGAACCAAAACCAAAGCAATATAACGGAAGTCTTAGCTGTCCAAAATAAAGGAAAATTACAACCAAATCGACATAAGTCTGAAGTTCGAATTACATCTTTAAAATAATCCAAATCTAAACCACTATACAAATGCTCTCTCAAATACAATAAAGAGATCTAAACAAAAGGGACTCAAACTCCAACTCAAGTTCATCCTTCACTCGCATATCCCTTCTCCGTCGAGGTGCCATGGGGGTTCACTCTAAAAACAAAAACCATTGGAAAACATACAAAGTATAGTATCAGCAAAAGGCTGAGTATAACACATTAGTGCATGTCAAACAAGTTGTTAAAGCATTTTGGTTTGAGTAAATTCATTTTGAAAGATACCCCTTTTTTTTATTTGATAAAACATATCATTATTCAAACTCGATTCAATGGTTTCATAATAATTTCAAATTCTCATTTTTCATCATAAATCATATGATCTATATGGATCCAAATCAACTTCAAACTCAAATTATAAGTTTGCATGGGTACTCTATGAGTCATCCTGTGACTCGGTTGGTAGTCGGTCTACCGTCCGCGACATATCCGGCAAGTGTAACACAATGGTATTGTGAACAATACGCGCTCAGCATTGGTGAGCCGTTTAATCATGCACACAACATTTGCTGTGGCATATGTACCCGCCATTTAGGCTAAAACATTTTTGTATATGATATATATCTTGTAATTTCAATACCATTTGAAAAGTTACAAATACTAAATATTTCCATATGATAAACATCTTTTATTTGCAACATAACAAAACATACTTTATTTGCAACATAGCAAAATCAAATTATGATCTTTCCCACATGGGTAAAACATGATTAGCATAATCATATCATCAAACATAACATTTGTATTATATTGGGGCATCACTAACATGTATGGAAATGAATCTTTGAAAACTAGTTAAAATTCAATATGATATTTAAAGGAAACCACTAAAACGTTTGGTTAAAATCCTTCTTATGTAAAGTAAATATAACTTAGACGATTTTTGAAATTCATTCAAAACAACCAGAATATAGTTCATAAGTTTTTAAATTCATTATGATAAAAGTTTCATAAAACACTATTTTCTCAAATACTCAGCAATTTTATCGGTAATAAGATCAATAATTGATTTACAAAATACATATTAATTCTCCAACAACGCCCAAATTAATCAAGTCATTATAATACCTTAATTAAAATGAATTTAAGGTTGTTCCATCAGATTATAATCTATTATGCCAATATATAATGATTTTACGATTATTTTCGACTATTTAGGTATTTACCGTTATTTAAGTGATATCTTAAATCCGTAAAATTTATAAACCATCTAAGTTAAACTTATTTTATACTATGAGGCAGTAGGTTATGAATACAATTATAACTTTTTTATGTGGGTCTATTTTTATTCAAATTTAATTCTCAATATTACACCTTTTTATAATTAAACAAGTTTTATTAATTTGATAAATTAGTAAATAATTCATAATTAGCTTAATAAAATTATACTAAAGTTCTAAAAGTCATAATACTTTTATTAGCCTATTTAAACTTATAAATGTCATGTATAATATTTTATTATTTTATATAGGCATTTAATCGATAGATAAAATAAAATCGGTTTAAAATTATTTAAGTTTGAATAAAATAATATAAAAATTTTATGATGTTTCAAAAACTATTTTGAAGAATATAAAATCTTAATTAACCATTAAAAACGTGTAGAGTATTTTTAAGAATTAATATCGTTATTTTACCGATAAACCGAATATAATTTATTTAAGTCCATTTTTGGTCACGAAAATCCATATAAATTTTTGAAAATGTATCTAATGTTAATATAAGTGTCTCATAAAATTTGTATATCCAAAAAACGTATTTTAGTATTTATTTTATATTTTACCGTTTTCTAACTTACCGATTATTAATAACAGAGTAAATATTCTTAAGGTCCTTAAATGTCAATAAAATATTCCCAAAATTTTAACAATATTAGTTACTGTCCAAATGAGTGTGTGATAAAAATTTCAAGTCCATATGTCTTCATTTGGTAAATATTTTATATGTTACTATTTCATAATTTACCGATAAACAATATAACGATTTCTCAAAAATCATGAAAAATTCCAAACTAAATATATTCTGGCCAAATCTTGTTGGAGACATTATAATATGATTTTAATAATTAGTTTTGATGATCAAGAGCTTATCGAATACCATATTTTATATTAAGAGTATTTAACACCATAAAATCCATCAAAATATCATTTTAACGAATAAATTTCAACAAAAAAAATATCCAAGAGATTTTCTTAACATATAGCTTCTGAAAATTTCTTTTAAAATGCATTTAAAATATTTTCCAAGTCCATATAATCATTTCCATCACAATTACTTTCACAAAGTATTGTTAAACATGCCTTTAAACACACAACATTTCATAAAATCAACATGCATGATGCCCACAATAATAATACATGTAATAAATCATTCCATACTCAAAATTTTCAATAGTATATCATTTTTCCAGATTTAAGAACTTCACTTTGGGAATTTTAATTTTAAAAACAAGTTCATACACAAATTTTCCCAACTTGTTCTTAAATACTTTAAAAATCACCCCATGTGACATACCTCGATCCTTAGCTCCAAAGTACTCCTTAACCTTTGGTACAACTTCTCAACAACTAAGATCCAACTTCTTTGCTACAATTATTTTTAAAGAATTCAAAATAGCATTATTTTGGATCTTTCTATGTAACTTAATGACTTTTGATTTCTAACTAAAATTGTTAGATTTACTTACTCTTTTGATATTTTGTTACTTGAGAGATTGATTAGTGTTGAGCAATACTTGTTGAACAAGTCCCACAACTTGAGAGAGTTTTTGGCTAGGAAACAAAAATAGAGATTGTAAGTTGATGGAAGAAAAATATTTCAAATTTCCTTCTTTTAGCCGAAATTTCTAGGCATTCTTAAGAGATTATGTTTCTTAGTTATTATGATGAAATATCCATTTTATAATAATCTTAGTTTATAGAAAAATTTCATGTAAAAACAGAATTTTACATGAACAAGTTTTAACAAAATTAGTGAAATAAAGAAATGAACATAACTTACTCTATACTTGGTAGATTTCTTCAAGTTTGGTGTCTATGGAAAGCTCTTGAGATGAAGATAATTTTTATAGAAGGTTTGAGTTTATAAACATAAATTTTCAGAAGTTTTAGATGGGTTTTTGAAGAAGATTTCATGAGAAAAGAAAGTGTTTTTGTTAGGAATTGTAAGATAGAACTTCTATTGTACTTATGGATGAATTTGGGAGCAAAATGAAGTGTGAAAGAAGATTAATGAAAATAAAAATTTGGACAGCAAATAGCTCTTACTTTCTATTGTTTGCATGCTTGTCATGATGGTGTTTTTAGGTTAGAACAAAAGGGGCTTTGGGTAGAGAGTTTGGTGAAGTGTGTAAGTGGGTTTTGGGGCTAAAACAGGGGTAGTATTGCAGCTAGGGGCTGCTGTTGGGGCTGATTTGAGGTGGGTTTTGTCCTTAATTTTGTTTATTATGGTGTAATAAAGGTATATCTAAGATAGTTTAAGGTTTGGGTAAAAATTGTTGTACATGTAACAACTTATTTAACTTGTACTTCATATTTAAAATTCACTTGTATATGTGTATGAAATATTAAATTTATTTTCAAGATGGGTAAATAAATTTTTCGGGTACGTAATATAATTAACCCGAAACGTTATGGGTAGTTGCTCAACTTTAAGTTTTTACCTCCAAAGTTTACGTTATTTGTTACACTTCATAACTACATTACGAGTTAACAAGTTTCTAATCATTGTAGAATTATTTTTTTTTATTACTACCATCACTAATTAAAATATTTAGACGTTAAATTTGTGATTAAAATGAGATTAATTTCTATGACTGTTTCACATACCGACTATGATAAACTTATGAATAAGATACGGACACAACCTTATAATGTGTCAGGTTAATGACTTTGTGTTATTTATTTTGTGTGTACTTTATCTTCAAGTGATCGGAAGGGTCATCTGATTCAAATCTGAATTGATATCAATTCTGGCTTGATCACTAGTGAAGTGTATTGTATTAGGCGTTAATTCAATCTGTAGGGATATTACCGTTGATGCATGAAATGGAATTATAAAATTTGTTTTGTAAATGAGAGGCTTATTACACCCTAAATAGGGGAGGATTGTTGAACATTTAGTGTCTAATAATCCTAAGTTTAAAATCACTAAGTACTACTAATGTAGTGGGACAACATGTATTAAAATACTAGGTCCAAAAGGGGTTCACAGGAAAGGGCAAAAGGAACAAATGGAAAACCGAGTCAGCTGTAAAAGCCGACTCGGCTGTCATGAATTTGGGCGTAAATCCGAGTCGGCTTTAGGTTTTGAAACATAGTTTTGTCCAGAAGGAAAAGCCGACTCGATTTTCCTTGTCATAGGTGCAAAAGCCGACTCAGCTTTTTGCCCTGTTTTGATCGTTGAGCTTTTTCGGTTTTATTTGAGTGATTGTATTGGATTCCTACACTTATTCTATAATAATTCTGATATTATGAAGGAATATTATGGAGTGTAATGCTCATGAAGGCCATAGATTAATGGTATTGATTGTGTGATCATTAAGAGTGATTAATTGGGTCATGACCCTTAGGTTATACTCTTGTAGCATAAATAGGGCTTGATGATGAGTGGAAAGACACACCTTTTTTGAATCCTTATTCTCTTATTTCTCATTTGCTTGTGTTATTTCCAAGAGAGTAATTAACTCTTGTTTAGAGCTTTCAAATCTTATAGTTTTCTAAACACATTGTTATTAAGTGACATACCCTAAGTACTAAGGGTGTGTTGTGTTGTTTATATCTCTTTGGGAATTTCCAAACATCAAACCCAAGTACCTTTGTGGGAAAAATATCACAAAAGGAAAGTAATCACACGTCTACAAGTATCAAGCTTTCGGGTAACGATTGTCGTTACAAAACAATCTTCAAGTTAATTTAGTATTGTTATTTGTAAGTTTTTTTGTCATTAACAAAGGGATAAATACAAATTCTCATTTGTAATTTGTATTTGCATTATTAAGTTTTAATATATTTAAGCATTGAACCAAAATTTACTGAAATTAGTGGATAGTTTACAATTTTTAGCAAAACTTAGTAAATATTCTGCATTCAAGCACCAACCGTTAAAGAAGCTATCAACGTAATACTAATATTGAGCTGAAAGTTGCTCAATGTTTAACCTAAACAACATATTCAAGAGGATAATGCTATTAATTCATTTAATTCAACCTTTACATATATGTCATCTAGTAGTTGGATTCATCTTAAGCAATACATCAACATGAAATACAAAATCATGCTGTCTGATCACAGTTCTTCAAGTTTTCATTAAGTTATTGAAATTTTTTTTGGTTAATTTGTGCTAATCGACAAGCATTATCAAGCAATTGTCAATAAAAGTCCACTTTCTCACAGAATTTTGCAACAAGAGTTACAAAAATTATTCCAATAATGAATCTAAACAAAGCATTTAAGAGACAATGTCAGCATAGACAGAACAAATAAATAGTAAACAGGTCAAAAGGTACCCGTTGTGAATTCAGGGGCGGAACTAGTGGGGGGTCAACGATGTCAACTGACATCACTTAAATTTTGGGAAAAAAAAATTAGTATTATGTGTTCTGTTGGCTAAGTTGGTAAAGAAATGGACTTTTAACCATGAGATCTCAGGTTCAAACCCTCTAGCATAATTTTTTGGGGCATTTTCTGATTTTTACAAAACTTATTAAAATGGCCCCAGTCCCCACGTATGAGCTGGCAGGCATTCATTTCAGAAATTTATTTTCCCATTTCCCCACACCCTTTTCACCTTTTGTACTCTTTCAATTTCTTTTTTTATTTTTTTTTAGGATTGTACTTTTCAATTTCAAAATTGAAAGAAACCCAATTAATTTCACTAATCACTATCCCTCCCAAATCCCAATTGAAGAACACTCAGAGACTGGTGCGAGACAAAGCACGAACCGTGTCGACTTCAGACGCTTGCGTACGATCAAGATTCGGCAGGTATTAATTTAATTCTTTATACTATTAAAATTAAATATAGGGCTTTCAAGAATTCAAGTTTATATTTTTAATTCTTAATTTTATTTGTAATTTGTTCATCCTAAGACTCTAATCAATTTGTGTATGAGTAATTAGTTTATGAATTTATCTATTTCTTCATAAATTAGGGCTTTTATTATTTTATAATTTATATGTTTATGAGTTTATGAGTTTATCTACTTAGATAAATTAGGGTTTTTAGTTTGATAATTATCTTAGTAATGATTAGGTAAAAATTAAGATTAGGGCTTTTAAAAATTAGGGTTTTTTTTATAATTTTCTTAAATCTTAACAATTACTTATTTAACTAATTGCAATTGATAATTTCGATTAACTAGTTAGATAGTTTAAACTTTAAATGTTGTATAATTGTGATTAATTAGTTATTTAGTATTTTAGTAATTTAGTTTAAAAGTTCAAGCGTGAATTTGTGATTGATCATGTTATTACAGTTTAAATGGATAGGTATTTTAAAAAATTATCTGTTGGATTGTCGGTTGGCAACACTAGTTCAAGATCTGAAAATTCACCAACTCCCCTAGAGGAAGTTTGATCATGTTATTACAGTTTAAAGCGATTTCAGAAGACTAGGGATGAAGGATGGGAATCTTTGATGAATGAAGTGGAATCTTTTTGTGTATTCTCCAAAACACTAGTTCAATCTGGTTTGTACAAGTCTTGCCCACATTTTTTTAAGCTTCTGAAGTTGGCGTTGATTTTGCCAGTATCTACAGCAACAGTTGAAAGAGTGTTCTCAGCAATGAAGATCATCAAAACTGAGTTGCGCAACAAGATATCTGATGAGTTTTTAAATGATACTGTTGTAGCTTATTTTGAATGTGATTTGTTTCAAAGTTTGTCAAATGAGGATATTATGCGCCGTTTTCAGAATATGAAAACTCGGCGTGGACAATTACCTTAATCAACTCTTGTTTAGTGTAATATTTAACGCAATTGATTTAATTTTTTTTTTCAATTATCGACATCCCTCGTCTATTTTTCTGGTTCCGCCCCTGTGTGAATTAGTTTGTGGCCCATGACCCGACTCGGTTTAGGCGGGTCAGGTACCCGGCCAGAAAATTTTAATTTTTTTGATATCATGATCCGCCATTTAAGATGTGGGTCACCGGGTCGGCGGGTCGGGTTTTTTTGAACAAGACTAGGTAGATGTGTTATCAACTTTCACATGTTTTTCTCAAATAGAATTTATGAATTTTAGTGTCAAACTTTGACCATGATTTCTCATCAATCTATATACAAAATATTCATGTCGAATCTTGATAGATTCATCTTAAAATCTATTTTCTAAATATCAACTTTTTAGAATTTCTTAAAATTCACAATTAAAATTATTTGACTTTTAAATTTATGTTGGGATTTGACAAAAAATAAATGAGAAAACAAATGAAAATAGGCTAAGTTAGTTAAGCATTCATAATTTAGAAATTTTAATTTGTAATTTAAAAATGATGTTTAACAATGTGATAGGTTAATATAATTTCATAGTTAATATATAAACTAAGCATCACTATGATCTAAACGCTAGCTGCCCCTTTCTTTTTCTCTCTTATCTTTCCAAAAAATCCCTAAAATCTATAGTTAGTTTGGGGCTATCATTAATCTTTAAAGGTTGATGGTAAGCCCTTAATTTCTCCCTTTTAAATTTTTTGAATATGATTAGAATAAATTTTAGTCCTCTCCCTGCAGGAGAGTTGTTCCTATCCATTCATTGGTTTGATTCTACCCATATATTGAGTTTTGAAGTCTCTACTTGTGAGAGTTTGGAGTTATGGATTTTGGTCTTTAGTTGATTTGTTGGTAGAGTTTAATGCGATGGTACAGCAGACACCAAAATTACAATTATCATCAACTACATCAAATTCAATTTACTTTCTGACTACCCAAAATAGTCGGAGTTTAGTCGGTATAGAGCTATACCGACTAAATTCCGACTTTTCATAGTTAGTCGGCTCAGATTGGTCGGTAAATCATTTTAGTAGGAAAACAGTCGAAAATTTCCGACTACCCATTTGGTCGGAAATTTTCGACTGCCCATATAGTCGGAATTTAGTCGCTAAGCATTATTTAAGAAATCAACCCAAAATGGCAAAAAAAAAAAAAAAAAAAAATTCTACCAAATTTCCGACCACCCAACTGGTCGGAATAAAAAAGAAATTTTTTTTTATTGAATGGAAACTGCCACATCATTGCCATGTCATGCGCCCACGTGGCGCCACGCATGCCTACCAATGCCACAACATGCAAGCCTCACAAGCATCGAACCTGAGACCTCAAGTCTCAATGCACAACACTTCAGCCACTAGACCAAGTGTTATTTTGTAATATACTTTGTAATGCTATGGTATATATTAACTAATAGTCGTATTATTATTATTATTATTATAATTATAATTATTATTATTATTATTATTAGTGTATTAATAGTCGTATTAGTTTAATTAGTCGTATTTATTATTATTATTATTAGTATTAGTATTATTATATTATATTAGTATTTTTAGTGTATCATTAGTATAATATTAGTTGTACAGTATCTCTATATTATTACTCGTATTAGTTTATTAATAGTTGTGTTAGCATAACATTAGTCGTATTAGTGTAGTATTAGTATTATTATTAGTTGTATTAGTCCATTATTAGTTGTATTAATATATTATTACTCGTATTAGTTGTATTAGTGTATTATTATTATGTTATTAGTTGTATAAGTATATTACTACTCGTATTAGTCGATTATTAGTACTTTATTAGTTATTTAGAGATTATTAGGTATTAATTATTATTAATTAGTATTATTATTACTCGTATTAGTATATCGTTGTTGTTGTTATTATTATTACTATTATTATTATTATTAGTCGTTGTATATTATTAATATATTAATAATGCAAATTAAATGTTTTGAGTACCGACAAATTAAACTAGTAAAATAAAAAATAAATTAATAAGACAAAATTTTAATAAAATAACAAAATATGTTGTTGGCTTGAATTGAACATGGGACTTTTGGTTTGCAAACCATCGTGGTAACCACTACACCACAACAATTTGTGTATTCTATATCTAAATTTTCTCAACTTATATCTATATTTGGCCAACCAAAAAAAATCAAAAAAAGGAAATTAAGCACCGACCAACTTTTTGTCGGAAAGTGGTCGGAAAAATTACCAACTAAAAGTTGGTTTACGACCAAAAACACATGTAGTCGCAATTTAGTCGGAAAAGTAGTCGGAATTTTCCGACTAAAAGTGGGTAGTCGGTGAATTTTGGTCGGAATTTTGCATTTATTTTGTAGTGTGTGTTAGTCTTTAATTACAGTGACTCAATGAAAAGTTAAGAGGTTGAATTTGATTCAATTTCACAATAGAAAAGATAAGGGGTTGAATTGCATCAATGAAAAGTTAAAGTGTTTGATTTTAAAATTGTCAAATATTAATACTATATTTGGAAAAAAAAATTAAGAGGAAAGAAAACAAAGGGAAAGCAAGGGAAACTGAAAATACTACGAGACACATCCCTTGTATGTTTAGGAAGGAGGGAAAGAAGAAAAAAGAAATCTCATTATCCTTTAAATTCTTTTTCTTTCGTATTCATTCTCCTCTAATATTGTTATTTGAATAATGGTAAACATTTTCCTCTAAATCCTTCCTTTTTCTGTCCTTTTATAATCAAAATAGTGTAAGGGTCTAATTAACTACATTCACGCTTATATTTTGTTTGTTTTTATGATTGGAGATTACAATAAGGATGTTAGCTTTGATTTGGTTATTAACATATGCCCAATTTGATGTGTAATGAAGATGTTATTGCGTTTTAAATATAAATAGCCAAACTGTCACAAGGTGCTTGCAGGAACACACATCTTGCTCTTTCAAGCACTCTTTTGGCTCATTAATGCACTTTCATCAAAGTAGCAAGAATGACTTCACATTATAGTATTTTAGAAAAGAAGGGAGAGGGAAAAGGTAGAGAGGAGAGAAAGAGAGTGATATTGTTGAGTTTTCCTTTTAAATCTTTTTAAATGTTGTAAGGATATAGTTAGCAATAAAGAAATATATTTGGTCGCTTAATCAATATAAAATTTTAGAATATCCTTGTTAGTTAAAATTTTTTAAATAATTGTATATAGATGGACGAAAAATAATATATTTTTAAAAAGATTCAGGAAATAAATTAAATATATGTTGGACCCAGATCTAGTCCCTAGACTCGTCAGACCCTTGAGAATTGAGTCTGGGTTCAAAAATTTTCAAACCCTATGAATTTGTGTCCACCAAAAAGCGCTTGTGGCTCAATGGATAGAGCATCTGCATGTGGAGCAGAAGGTTTGAGGTTTGACCCCTAATAGGCGCAGGTATCAGTTGGGGAGGTTTCTTGACTGCGCGCATCTCTCTTTACTCCCTCCTTGGGGGTATGGGTATGATCTGTCCGCATCTTTCAAGAAAAAGAAAAACCCCCCACTCGGACCCTGCCTTGTGCGGGATATCGAGAAGGTCCTTTTTATGAATTTGTGTCCGAATTTAGATCCAATAAAATAATAGAATCTGAATCTAAGTCTAATTAGACCTGACCCAAATCCAACCATGCCCATCCCTAGTTGTAATAGGTCTAATTTTTTCGATTGTTTTCGAAAAGAAGAAGATAAACAAGCTTTAATATAGTTTTTTTAAGGAAATTTTGAAACTAGAAAATAAAGTATTGTACAAGGGTAATAAATTTTGATTTAAGAAATATTAATGTCCTAAATTCAATGTAACCATAATATGTATTCTACACCAAAACAGGTTTTGTCTTGTCACACAAGTCGAGCATGTACTCGACGTTAATGCAACTACATGTAAACTTTCTCTTCTTGCAAAACTCAGTAATATCCTTTTCAAATACGCCACCAAGAGCCTCGTTGTAACACCCCGAGATTTTAGTGACGTAATAATTTAATATTTTAATAATTTTTAAAGATTTTACAATTATATTAAACTGTTTTTGAATTAGTTTTAGGAAAAATTGCCAAGGATAATCCCAACTATCACCCGTTGGCCAGAAGTAATCTCAACTATTGATTATTTTTTAATAATCCTAACTATTGATGAAGTATGCTGAAAACAGTCCCATTTTATTTTCAACCGGCTGTAATAGGTTTATGTTGAGTAAATTTTTTTTACCTTTTTTTTTTAAAAACTTTCCTTCATCAAATTAGGTAAACCTACCCTTTCATCTTCAAAAACTGATTTACCCATTCCATGTTCAAAACCCATTAAACTCCTTCCTCCATTGATGAGCAATCTTCAAACTTCCACCACAAATTGCACCCCTATATTTGGGATTAGGGTTTGAATACTTAGAAAAAGAAGAAGAATTCATTAAATCATAGAGGGATGAAGCTTTTAGATCTTGAGCATGGAGGAAGGATGAAGGATGAATGAAGTATTAGGGTTTAGGATGAATGAAGAAGAAGATGGAGAGGATGAAGGGTAGGCTTACCTAATTTGATGAAGGAAAGTTTTAAAAAAAAGGTAAAAAAAAATTACTCAACAAAACCTGCTACAGCCGGTTGAATATAAAATGGGACTGTTTTCAGCAAACTTCATCAATAGTTAGGATTATTAACAAATAATCAATAGTTGGGATTATTTCTGGCCAACGGGTGATAGTTGGGATTATTCTTGGCAAATTTTCCTTAGTTTTAATAAATTTCTTTCATATACGAACTTAAATGATAACGTATCTATATATTAAAAATATCGTTAAGATTTCTAAACTAAAGAGGTTAGAATCAAATTGATTATTTTATTAAAATGTGTGAGCACACGAATGTGAGTCTCTTAGAGGGGTCTCGTAAGAAAATGAATTTAGATAAAATAAATAAATAAATAAATACATAAACAATTAAATAATAATAATAAGGGAAATTCTACATGGTAAGCACTAGGTATAGGGAAACGCCTATTATAACTATTCTTGTTTGCCATTCTACCAAATAGCACTCAACTATTGCAAAAACATCTACAGTAACGATAATGGTAAAAAAACGTTAATGATCCGTTAACTTGTGAAATTACCTAATTGCCCTTGTTTAATTCTAATAAAAGGATGCTTCTTCTTCTTCATTTCACGCATTCCTTTCTACAGCCATTGAAGTCAAGCTTTCATACACTCATTAAAAAAATGTCTTCATCATCTATACACTCAAGAATTTCTTCAAGATCCACCAAAAGTCTTCATCATCTATAAATAATAAATAGTAAAAACGCCTACTATAACTAATCTAAATGGATATCTCCTTCAATTGCTTCACTGTCATGATCATAAACAGTCAACAATTTCTTATAAGACCTAAATGGGTATGATTCTGCTACTAATCCAAATGCTGATGTTCTATTAGCAGTCAAAACAACAGAATAATCATCTTCACCAATATTCAAAAAAACCCCTAATCCTGTTTTTGATTGAAAATTCCAATTTCGATTCATCCCCCCTTCAATTAACTGATTCTTCAGATTAACCGACTTATAACACAAATGAAATACCGGGAAATCCGAGCTATGAGGCGGTAATGGCGGAGGCGATGAAGATGTTGATGGGTAACTAAATGGAAACTGATTATGAAGCTGTGAAAATGAAAACAACCCAATACTAATATAATCAAGACATTTATTATTTCTTTTCATTATGAAGCTCCAATTTCATCAATACGATACGTTTTTGTGTAATGTGGGTATGTTGTGATTTACTATTGCTTTTCATTATTTATACATTTATTTATACTGGTATATGAATAGAATTGTAAAGTATATACTTGCTCTATTCTAAAGTTTTTGTACCAAAAAATTTCAAATAATGATTGTTCATGTTTCGATGGGGGTGTTTGGTATAAGGAAATGGGAGGATAAGAAAGTGGGATTGGAATTGTTCATGACAGTGAAGCAACTAAAGGAATGATTTGTAGTTCAGAGAAGAGAAGTGTATGAAAGCTTGACTTCAATGGTTGTTCAAGGGAATGCGTGAAATGAAGAAGAAGGAGGAGCATCCTTTTATCAGAATTAAACAAGGGCAATAAGGTAATTTCACAATTTAACAGAAAATTAACGTTTTTGACCATTATTGTTACTGTAGATGTTTTTGCAAAAGTTGAGTGCTATTTGGTAAAATGGAAAACAAGAATAGTTATAGTAGGCGTTTCCCTTAACTTGGTGCTTATCATGTAGAATTTCCCTAATAATAATAATAATAATAATAATAATAATAATAATAATAATAATAATAATAATAATAATAATAATAATAATAATAATAAATGGACATTAATAATCCAAACTTTGCGTGATCCGCCCAAAATAATCCCAACTTTTGTATATTTTTTAATAATCCTAACTTTGCTTATTTGTTGCTGGGGGCATACCCTTTTAAATGTTAATCGGTTATAACTGGTAGTATTAGAGCCGTTGCACCACTTTTCCTTTTTATCTTTTTTCCCCTTTAAATTCACTTCATCTTCATCATTATCAACCACCATAGCTGTTCTTCATCATTATTCAATCAAAATAATTGACCCTTTTATTCAATTTACCATTTTTATTCAATCAAAACAGTTAAGAAAAAGAAAATACAGATGAGGATGGAGAAACTTACCATTGACGACGAACACCTGCGACTCTTCTTCATAATTGACCCTTCGAATTCATCCTTCGTTGAGGACGGAGAATTTTCAGAGAATAGTGTAATTGGGTTGAAAAGTGTAATTGGGTTAGGTGAAATGCATTAATAAGGAGGGAAATGGGAAACAATGGGTAAGAAGTTGTCAATTACAAACCGGTTAAAATTTAAAAGGGTATGCCCCCAGCAACAAATAAGCAAAGTTAGGATTATTAGAAAATATATGAAAGTTGGGATTGTTTTGGGCGGATCACGCAAAGTTTGGATGATTTATGTCCATTTATCCTAATAATAATAATAAGGATAAAAGGGTATGAAAACCCTTGTTGCTCTCTAGCCGTCATCCCTAAGCCTCCTACTCATCTTCTCTCCTTCTCCCTCATTTCTCACGGCACACCACCACCGGCAGAAGGCGGCCTCGCAGCAGCAATCAGCTGTGGTTCTCCTCCCCACAACCGGCAGCAACAGGCTGCAGTGCACCCCCACAACCGGCAGCAACAGGCTGCACACCCTCCTCTCCTCCTCCATCGTGAGTAGAACGCACCAGACCAGCCACACATGCAATCTTGGAATGTTGTTGCACCATGTTTCCACCAATGGCTGCACAGAGACCCCAACAGCAGCTCCCAACCGCGGATCTGCCCCCGTAATCCCTTGCTTTGCGTGTCATCACCACCACATCAAACACCCCTCTTGTCTCTTCTCCATTTTCTTAGTCCACCCTTGTAAGCCATCTTCCTTCCTCATTTGATTTTTTTTATCATTGTTATTATTAGAATCTCATAGTTTAAGAGTTTTGTAGTGATTTTTCATCATTCTTTATTAAATCTTCTTATGGGTAAGAGCTTGATTAATGAATTCAATATAATCATGAGTTTGGGTTGATGGTTTATTAATGTTTATTGAATCTTGATATGGTGATGTAAGAATTTGATTAGCTTCTTGTTCTAATTGGAATTTTCCATGTTTATGAGTTGGTTGATTGTTTATTAATTTTATTGAATCTTATTATGGTGTAATTGTAGTTATTAGAGTGATTGTTGGCATGTTAAGGATGTTGACAAGATGGTTTCGTCGGTTCTTGTAAGCAATATAATGGTGACCAAATTATAATGTATTATTAATGTTTCGTGATACTAGGCACAATTTACTGTCAGTACAAAAGTTAGTGAAAGATGAAAAGTGCAAAGTTACATTTTACCCTGATGTTTGTGTGATTCAGGACTCAGCTACTCTGACTGTTAGGGCTGTTGGGAAAGCAGAAAATGGGCTATATTACCTAGTGAATCTGCCTGTGAATGAGCTGGAGAAAAGGCAAGAAAAGAAGTTAGAAGAAAAGGTGCAGTTAATGTTGCAGAAAAAGAAGAACTTTGTACTAAGGTGGCAGAAATTAGTGCAAATTCTGTAGTAAATAAGCAAAAACAATATGCCTTGTGGCACCAAGAAATGGTCATAACGTACCCCTTGTTGTTGTGAAAACTTATGTGATTGTTGGTGTAGCGAATGTAAAAGCTTATTTAATTGTTGAGTTAATATTATAACTTATGAACGAGTTCGTGAATTGATTGTATACCGAAATAATTGAAAGTTACTTGGAATAGGTGAACGATAACTTGTTTTAGCTTTTATTCCCTCTCAAATGGAGAAAAGTAGGCTTATTAGTTGTATTCCCAACTTGTATAGGTGCCCATTTCATAAGAGGAAAGTTGAGCCTTAGTTGAGTGACTTTTGTAACTTTTTGGTCGTGTAGTGACACTTACAGGTACGTACACGTAGTAATTAACCCTTACATGCATCTTGCATTGTGTTTTATCGATATTGAATTGTTTTAAAACACATGCGATACACTATCTATGAATTATCTTTGAATGAAATATCGAAGTTATTGATTATATGATCTTCAAGTTTACCGATAGATTACGATTCTAGTATGTTAAATACTGCTGATGATTCAGAATGAGAACAATTCCCTCAGTAACGAGATTGGCTATTATTTGTTTGAAAGGGAGTGAGCCCCTTATTATTGATTTTATTTATTGTTAGTTGGAATAGTGAATGGTTTTCTTATTAATGATATTGATTATTGCTAGTTGAATGGGAAGGATTCCCTTATTGATGAGTTT
This sequence comes from Amaranthus cruentus, assembly GCA_019425755.1. Classification (NCBI taxonomy): domain Eukaryota; kingdom Viridiplantae; phylum Streptophyta; class Magnoliopsida; order Caryophyllales; family Amaranthaceae; genus Amaranthus; species Amaranthus cruentus. The sequence goes on from CM033456.1 coordinate 7,692,902, forward strand.
GACTTACGTTAGTTTGAATGAGAATGACTCCCTTATTATTGAGGTTGATCTATGTTAGTTGAATAGGGAATGATCCCCTTATTAATGTGGTTGATTTTATGTTTTATGAATGGGAGGGAGTCCCTTAGTGATGATGGAGTAAGAGAGTGTTGGACAAGGTGAAATGGAATGGGAATAAATCCCTTAGTGATGGAGTAAGAAAGTGTTGGATAAGGTGAAATGGAATGGGAATAAATCCCTTAGTGATGGAGTAAGAAATTGGTTGATTATAATGGAAATGAGTCCCTTTTTGAAGAGATAGCAGATTTGATCAATTATTGTGGCTCCCCTGGTTAGGTTACCCCAGTGGGTTTACTTCTCGGAGGCATGGATCATCAGTATATGGTCGCTGTACGGGGCTATATTCATACTTTACCATTGGGCGCCAGTATGGCCCGTCACCACCCTTGGTTGAGGTGTTGCCATGTGGGCCTTGCAAATCCAATATGATGGCCTCTAGTCACATACGTTTAGGTAAGTTGGCTCCGCTGGTTTGGTACCCTAGTGGGTTTAGTTCCCGGAGGCATGAATCATCTATATATGGTCGCTATACGGGGGTATGATCATACCTTACCATTGGGCGCCGGTATGGCCCGTCACCACCCTTTGATTGAGGTGTTGCCATTTGGGTCTTGCAAACCCCAATATGGTGGCCTCTAGTCACATATATATAGATATTTGAAAGTGGTTAAGTTCTTGGTTCAAGTGATACCGAAAAGTTATGAAGTTGAAAAGAAGTGAAGAAGGTAGAAATGACAGTTTAGAAGTAGGAAGTGATGCTCAGTGGTTATGATTGGTACTTAAAGTGTTGTGAAATCACCCTCAAATTATGACATACTTTATTGATGCTAATTATGCCTTATTATGATATGATGTTACTTACTGACGTGTACTGTTTATTTTCATTGTTGATGGCTCATCTTTATGACCTTACGTTGAGCAGCGGGGACATCATAGATAGACATTACAGGTGATGGAGCTTCTACGCATTGCATACGGGGGGAATGCGTGAGAACCTTAAAGCGTGAAATGTTACATTATTTTTGACGTACACGTAGTTTCTTTGCATTTAAATTTGTTTATGTTTTTTTTGCTTAAGGCACATGTCCTCCCTTTGTATAAGTTATCTCCGTTGAGTAGTTTATAGCTTGTATAGTTTTGAAGAGTCAAGTCAGTTTCAAACGCAAGCGTTGACACCGTTACCACGATGCATGGTTGGCATGTTGATTTGAGAAGCCGACTATAAATCATTCCGCCGAGATATAGTGTTGATAGGCCGTTGATGCCTTTGCTTTATTAGATTCTAAATAATCGTTTTTCTACAATGGCGCACAGTTTTAGGGAAAATGCTGCCGAAATTTCTACTCACCTCTTCAAAGTTCACCTTTTTCGTTTATTCAAATTCTTTTTCTTTTTCTTTTTATGTAACACCCGAATTTCCTCCCGTCCTTCACGATTTTGGTTTCGTCTAAGGGGTCGGAAATTCAGGGGTGTTACATTCGCTCTATGCATTCTCGCTCCATGTAGAACAGGTGATCGTCATCACCTAAATACGACTCTTGCAAGAACTAAATGGGATCGGGGGCTCAAGGTCGATCCTAAAAACATATACCTAAAAATCATGCTCTAAGATTTTTCGCATATGTCCCAAATTCTCGGTACATAGTTTCCGTTGTCTAATACCCATTTTATCGCAAAGAACGAACATTTACATTGTCTTTATACAAAACTTTAAAGTAAAAAAAAAAAGCTTTTGTAAATTTTTTTTTGCGAAACAACATTATCATACTTTATCAAATACAATTAAAATCATTTTACAATACTAATAACATTATTGCATAAACAAAGTAATCAATAATTAGTTAAATAACAATTGACTCATCATTAACAGCAAATGTAAGAGCTTGAGTTACCATCAATGGAGTTTTAAAAACTTTTACACCAATTTTAAATTCCAAATACCCAATTTGATTCAAACCCAAATAATATCAACTAATCAAATAAGAATCCATAACTCAACAATTCCAATCGATTAAACCCAATTGAAGAATGAATAATAAGCCTAAATGCTTGATATAGAAATACTTGATATGAACCCCAATTTTAATCATTAACAAATAAATCTCAAAATGCTATTCTTGGTTTTCAGAACACCCTATTATTATTTTGGGTATAACTTCTTCATACGAACGCATTTTGAGGCAATTCAAGTGGCCCTGCGATCGTGACGCAGAGCTCTGCAAATCTTATGCAGAAACCAAAACCTAGAAATGACTCAAACAATCTCGAAAACAGCCAAAAAGACACAGACATAAACTTGTTCAAGTAAAATAAACTTTACTTTCAATTTATACTAATTTAATAGAATAGTTTGTGGGTTACATTGCTGAGCAATTTCTTAATTAAAATTCTGAATCCAACTTCAAACACAAAAAGAAGATTCTACCAAAAAGCCCCAACACTAATGTCAATTAAAGGTTCATTTAACCTTAATAAACATATATATAATTTAAATGAAGGTCAAGATGGATATGAACTCACTATTATAAAAAGAGGATGGAGATGATGATCTAGTTGATTTCTTCAATCTCGAAGTTATCTAATTTGAAAAAAAATCCTAATTAGCTCCTTATAATTCTCACTATTTTGTAGAGACCTTAATTGAATTTTAAAGAACCTTAAATTGAAATTGGGCTTTCTAATATAAACATATACTACTTAATTCATAGTAATTTATGAACTTAGGATGGAAGGTAGGTAAAATTTCAATACTTGGGTAAGTCTTATGCACTAGAAAAGTAGAAATAGGTTTTAGATTTGCTTTTAGAGATAATAGAGAAGATGATGAATAAGAGTTGATTTATACAAAAATTTTATTACTAAAAAGGTGGGTTTTCTTTAGATATATAAGTCATATGGCTTTGATGAGACATGAAGTGTAATGAGTCATACTCCCTCCGTTTTCATTTGTTCTTCCCATTTGGAATCTGGGAAGAAACCAATATGTTTATAATTACAAAATAGATACTATGAGAGTTGAGTAAAATAATATAAAAAATAAAGGTTCTATTGATTAAAGTGTAAGTGTAATAATATCATTAAATTTCATTGGGTGTATGTAAAGTAAATGCATTGGGAATTAACATGTAAATTAATTTTTATAGATTAGAGTGTAAGTGTAATAATTTCCTTGAATTCTATTGGTTATTAAAATAGAAAGATTCTAAATGAGAAGAACTTTTAAACATTTCCAAATGAGGAAAGTGAGAAGAACATATGAAAACAGAGAGAGTATAAATTTTAGATAAATCATGAGGTTAGAGATGAGTTAAAGGTTCAGGTGGTAAAATATGGGTGATAGATTTTTATTTATACTTATTAAATGCATGATGTGTAAAATATACTCATATATTTCATCATATAAGTTATTTTGTCCCTAAAAAACAATAAAACTGATATCTAAAGATTATGGTAAAATTTTACTTTTAAAATGACGAACTCATTTTATCATTAAAATAACAATTTTAGCGAAGATGTTTTTAAACCTGTTTCACCAATGGACCCAATGAAATCACATCATTGTGCCAAAAAGGAGAGAGAGGGAACAAAAAATAGGATATCGTGCAGTTGGAAAAAAATGGTGGTTTGCTGAGGTGAGGGGGTGGGGGGATGGGATAGGGTTATCGAGTACGGTGTGGGTTTCAGTGGTGATCATCTGGTATGGTAGGGAAAAGGGTGGAGAGGGCTAGACAATGGTGAGGGAGGGTGGCGGTCGGAGAGGGTTTGACGGTGGTGATGGAGGGTGGTAGAAGACAGGGGCTGACAATGGTGAGTGGAGCCATGGAAGTGGTGGATTTTTTATTGTTATTTTTTTAATTGTTTTTTAGTGTTTTTATTTTTAAGTTGTATTTTTCCTTTTATTTTTAAATGAATTAACCAACAATTACAAGTCAACAATTGAGCAACAACAATCGTAATTAAGTTATCTAAAAATTGAGATTATTCAAGGTTAAATAGTATGTGCGATTGTTGATGGTTTTCAATAAAAAGTAGTATGTGAGATTATTGTAGGAAAATGAGAATACAATTGGATTATTGTAGATAATTTTTCCTATAATCAAATAGTAATAAATAACAACTAAATAGAAAAATAAAAAGTGGAAAAATTGCACAAAACATATTAAATTTTCAGTAAAATTTTCACCTAATGGTTTATTTAGATAATTATCATTTAAAATGTATAATCTAATTTTATTTCACTTATATTTTAAATAATTAACATGTGATCCGATGTTATCCATTCTAATTAAATATACTACATATCTTTATTGATTATTTAGTAAAAAACTAGTAAATAAAATATAGATTTAAAATCTTTATAAATTAGTCAATTAAATAAATCTAATTAGAACATAAAATTTTTTATTCTAACAAAGACATACTAGTATAGAATCCTGTGCAATGCACGGTTTTTTTACATAAATATATAAATATATATATTAATTAAAAAAATAAAGCCTAAGATATTATATAGTAAATTACTCAATGTTTACAATATATGTATAAATTAAATTTGTAATTTTAGAAATTGTCTAAAATATATGATGCGGTATATATATTTTCGAATTTACTTAATTTAACTATAAATAAATGTCAGTCAAAGATAATTTAATGGTTGAGATATTGTTCAAGATTAAATGCAATTTATTAATTTACTCAATTTAGATTAATAAAAATAGCAATTAATTAATTTGATTATTCTATGTGAAAAATCTTTGAAAGGATGTCATATAAATTTTTTTTAGTTCTTTTAGTTAATAGTATGATTAGTGAATTTATTTTTAGTTTAATAAAATAAAATCAACTTTACCTTATTTAGTTTAATAAATATAGCAATTAATAAATATAGTTATAATCCAAAGATTGTTCCATGTGGCAAATCATTGTGAGCATGCCACATGGAATTTTCCAGTTCTTTTAGTTAACAGTATGATTTGATTATTCCATGGGAAAAATCTTTGAAAGGATGTCACATAAATTTTTTTAGTTTTTTTAGTTAATAGTATGATTGGTGGATTTATTTTTAGTTTAATAAAATAAAATCAACTTTACCTTATTTAGTTTAATAAATATAACAATTAATAAATCATATCATATTATTAATAAATCTAGCAATCCAAAGATTATTCCATGTGGCAAATCATTGTGAGCATGCCACATGGAATTTTCGCGTTTTTTAGTTAATAGTATGATTATTCCACGTGGTAAATCATTGTGAGCATGCCACATTAAATTTTTTACTCCCTCCGTTTCCGAATGTTCTTCCCGTTTAGAATATTCTATTTTGAAGAGAGAAATTTGATTAAGATTTTTAAGACATATATCGATGATAAAATATATTCATGAATTTTAAATTGTTAATGTATATTTTTTAAAATTTTTTATAATACTATTTAGAGTTATTAAGGTTCAAAATTACTTTGAAAACTGTGCAAAAAGTGAATGAGAAGAACATTTGGAAACGGAGGGAGTAGTATATTGCGTAGATTACAAACAAAATTGCACAAAGTTAATTTTTTTTTTTTTATCAAATGTTGAAAATGTCATGCGTCGAAATATCGTCTCTCAATGTTTCTAAAAAAAGGAGAGGAAATTTAAGCGGATATGAGATTCACAATCTCTACGAAATCCGCGGCAAATTTTGTCTTCCCAAAACAACGGACCTAACTTTGGATTGTACAAAAAATGGAATTCCAAAATTTGAGGAACAAAATCACCATTCTATCAGGTGCTGATCAGACAATCACCTACAGAAAAAATGCTAGTAATTCACTTATAATTTTGAAATCTATATCAAATTTCTGTTCATTCAGGCATTTCATCAAACAGTTGGAGGGGATAGCGCTCATGTTTTGGTGAAATCTTTTTGATGACGTTAACCTTTTTATCTCAACCCATCATCATTTTACTATTTTATTAATGAGTTAATTAATGTTTCTCTTGCAATAACATGATCCAGCTTGTTTACATTGTAAATACTATACCTTGTATTTACTTGCTTTTGGATATATTCCGTTTATTTAGCCTTTTAGTTTGGAGAAGAATTCTTTGATCATCAAATACTTCAAGAGATATATTAATTTTCAGGTTTTTCTGGGGTAGTCAAAATTATGTATAGATTTCATTTTTTCTTGAACCCCATTTCTTCTGTTGTCAAATTTTATGGAAGCAGTAAAGGAAGAAATTATATGTTTAGCCTGTTTATAGACATGAACTTGTTGATATGAGCTTAGAATATCACAATAAAGATATCAAAATTTACATTGGGCTAAATGATCTGTATGATATGGTCATCTTATTTTAGAGAGAGGATTGTCTAGAAAATGGTGGAGAGGTGGAACCCATATGAAATTCATCTGTCCTGGTTCATGGTATTAGCAGTTCTTTCTCGAGAGTGTGAATCCCTCAATCCTGAAGGTAGTGTTGATTAATTTTCGGGTTTAATGCTATCTTCGATTACCGTATCTCTTTGTTATAACTTATTTACCAATGTAGGATTAGCATTGCTTGAGATTCGAGAAAGAATAGAGAATGATCCTTTTGGAGCTTTTGCAAACTGGAATGCAAATAACTCTGAACCTTGTTTGTGGTCAGGTGTTCAATGTGTAGATGGAAAGGTGCAAATGTTGTAAGTGTATCACCATGTTTGTTGCTTCATCTGTTTCCTAGATTACTGATATGTTGTGCCAAAATTTACTGGATTTCTGATTTGTATGTTCATTTTCATTTTTGATGTTAAGGAATCTCAGTGGGTTTTCATTGCAAGGAATGTTAACACCAGCTCTGAAAAAACTACGATATATGAGATCATTGTAAGCTAAATACTTATCCTACTAGTTACATGGTTGATATAAATACGTACTTCATTTGGAAATGGTTCATGTATGAGTATTTCATTTCATATTTCGCAAAGCATATGATTTTGTACATATTTGTTTCCTTGCTTCTTGGATTAGGCTCAATCCTCTGCCTTTGTTGGACTTGACAGAGTGATGAGCAACAACCATCTGTCAGGTTCTATCCCTAAAGAGATTGGAGAGCTTAAATTACTAGAAGTATTGGACTTGAGTCATAACAATTTGAGTGGAATTGTTCCTTCCGAGATTGGTGGGATGCCATCACTAAAATGCTTGTGAGCTCCTCGTTATTCTTTTCAAAGTTTCAATCTTATTAAGGCATACATGCTGCCGACCTTTGCTTATCTTTTCCTTTTATTCAGGTTGCTTTGTGGTAATAATTTTCATGGAGATGTGCTGCCTGCAAATGGAATGCTTGATTGCTTTCTTGAATTTGAATGTAGTAACCATATCAAGTCAATTGCCACTGGAACAAACTATTGCATACAAAGGATTGGACAACGGTGAGAAGCTTTTTATTGGCCTACAATTTTAAGATAAAAAAATTTGTAATTTTGATGATTTCTTTATTAAAGTTATTTGAGTACTTTGTTTATGTATTTTTCTCGCAGTATAAAAAAATTTCAATTTAAATTGAATTTTAAGAGTTGAGACATCTCACCAAATCCATGGAATGCTTCTTCTCATGAATGAAAGTAGAATACTCAATTTGCCATTAAAAATGAAGACTAAAGCAAATAATTTTTCAGTTTCTTGCTTTGAAGGTGCATAGAACACACAGATGACTATTTGCAGTTAGAGGCGTCTAGGAAGGTCATTTAGCTTTTTTGTTGTGCTCATGAATATATATGATCATGCTTGCAGTGCACTGAGATGAATTCAGGACCTTAGTATTGGGTGGACCAAAAACTCATCTCTATATGTGTGCTGAAACGACTTGACTCTTATTTATTTGTTTTATATATTATATCATTCAATTTTAATGGGTTTTGACTTTTTAGTCAAATGACTCAAACATGGCTTAGGCAGACCTAGGCCTAGATTCCCATGGGGTGGAAAAGGTTGTACTTCGTATGACTAATTTCATTTTGAAAAAAATCATTTTGCATGGGTGGTGTGCTTTGCACCAAGTTTGCTTTAAGTCGATACGAGGAAAGATTAATCCCATGTAGCTTTTATATTTGCCAACTTTTGAATGGATCACATAATTTGCAATAACATCTATTATGTATCATATTGGTGAAGTTTATGTTACATTGTCACTTTTTAATTGCTATCTAACATCTTCAAGTTGCATATTAGTGAGCGTAAAATGAGTAATCTAGAAACACAAAAGCTATTGTAAATTCTATTACTCCATGTTATTAGGAGAAAGTTTTTCTTCATAGTATCTTGAGAATATTTAGGGTCTTAGGCATTGAAGAAGAAGAAGAAGTATAAAGAGGATTCTCAAAATCTTAGATTTTCGCACCCACTTTAGTTTTCCTTGTCTTGTCATTTTTCTGGTTGTGTTGGCTTACAAAGATTAAAATGTATTTATAAAAATTAACTCAGTTTATGACTCGAGCCGAGGATTACACTGGTCGCAACGTCTTTGTCTCTTTTGATAAGGATATGGTCTACCGTCATCCAACCTTCCATAGACCTCGATACGATTGGTGATGATGAGTAATGATCGAGTTTAAAAGTTTACCGAGGAACTTCTCTTTTACTCTTTTTATGCATCAATCACATAATAACAGGAAACTGAGTTTAAAAGTTTACTGAGGGATTTCTGTTTTACTCTTTTCATGCATCAATCACATAATAACAGGCCATGTAAGAGTTTCTAGCCTTTCATGCTTCCCTTTGTACTGTAGACTGATATCAATTGTTCTGGACAGTTACTGGAGGCGTGTATTGAACCAGTTAAAGAACTTCTTTAGCCTTGGCTGTATGTAAGTATAAAATTATCTCTAGCTATACTTAAATTGAAGCAATGACCCTTTTTTTTCTGCAAGTTATGTTGCACACGTTTTCCAATACTTGTGCTTTATCTACAGTTTGGAGACCAAGCATAAGAAGTGTTACTTTTGTGCTGACAGAAATATTTGCAACTGTAATGTATCAAGTTAGTAAAAGTTCAATCCCTTATGAATAAATTGCTTCATATTTTTTGGGAAATTTCATGTGGTATCCCTGAATTATTGGCTTTTTCACATGGTAGACAAACATGGTAGACAAAAGGGAGGTGTTTTTGTTAACGTTATGCTATTTTTCTCGAACGTAATGACTTTTTTTTTCCAAAAAATAGAAGTCGTGATCATATTTTGTGATAGAGTCGAAATGAGTACTTAATGTAACAAAATTTTTTTAACATTTTGTCTACCATGTGGAAAAGTTGGATGCTCAGGGTCACCACGTAAATTTATTGTCTACCACGTAGAAAAGCCAAAAATTTAGGGTCACCACATGGAATTTCCCATATTTTTTTTGTTTTACTTTGCTATGATCAAGCCTTATATATCCCTCATTTGAGCAGGTGCAACTATCGACTATGTTCGCCGTCGCTTGTTTGTAGAGTCAAGTAACCTTGCTGCTGTACCCCCAAAAGCTGCTAACTTCTCACAAAAAGGCTCCCCGTCTGTCTTAAGTAGTGGAGCTTATCCTGTTCATTTGAAAAAACCTTCTGTACCAATCGAGACTGCTACTTCTCCTCCTGCAGCCTCAAATGATCATCCTATAGCAAATGATTTTCTTGGGAAATTTATTATTGTTGTAGTTGCAAGCATAGCAGCAGTTACTCTTTTATGTTTTGCCTTAATAGCCCTACGACGCTATAGTGGAGCTAAGGTTGCACGAGTGCAAGATGCTGCCCTACTTCATCGGTTGAGCAAGGTCTTTGTAACAGGTTAGAGTTTCAATACTGATATGATGAGATCGATTTGTTTATTAAACAGTATTTCAGCAAATTGGATTTGGAGTGCAGGTGCTCCCAGGCTAACTTCCGCAGAACTGCAGACAGCTTGTGAAGATTTTAGCAATATTATTGAAACTTCCACGGGGTGTTTGGTGTTTAAGGGAATACTTTCAAGTGGAGTGGAAATTGCTGTTTTGTCTTCTTCAATCAGGTCACTACAACAATGGTCACGTAGTGCAGAAAGGGAGTTTTATAGAAAGGTTTCTAATTCTTCTTCTCAGTATGTTTTGCTCATCTGATATCCTGTTCTCTTTATGTCATTGATAAATATACCTACTCCCTCCGACTCAGTGGGGGATCCAGGGTTCGAAGTCCCAAGAGTACCAATTAATGGACAAAATCTCGGCACTTTCATTTGTAGAATGAACTATTTTACCCTTGCTAAAATTTTAAACACAACATACCATAAAAGGAAATGGAACAAAATAAATTAACTGACCTAATTAAAAATGAGATGAAATACATAAATAAGACAAAATTAGTATAATGAGGGAGTATTTATCATCAAAAGACTTCAGTATTAACTTTTTATAGTTTTACTCTTACCAATAAAGAAGTCTACTTTGAATTTAAAAAAAGAAAACGCCTAGGGGCACGTGACCTCGTGCTCTAACATAGGTCGGCCACTGCCCTCCGTCCCTCTCTTTTAACATCATTTTTCGTTTTGGGTTATCACTCTGATTTTGCACTATTTTTTTTTGAAAATTGACGCACCACTTTCTTTTAAATGTTAATTATTATTGGTGGCTGTTAGATAGATTATTTCCAAGTTACTACATGTGTTCAGGCATTGCTAAAAAGTGTCCAGTTTTGACTTTTGAGTAACCAAATGTTTACAGCAGTATCTTTTCTTTTCAAGATATGCATATCAGAAATAATTAAATGCTTTCTGAAAATCACGAAGATCACCAAAAAGTATCACTCTTTAAGCCCTTAAAATGTCCAGGCTTAAGCATATCACAGTAATAAATTTAGTACTTATAATTTCTAATTGATCAGGTTGTTCAATCTTCATTTGGGATTCAGGAATTAGAATTTAAATTACTAGCAGGCCAAAGTCTAGATACATAAGAACATTTTACATTCAAAAAATACTAGTTGAATCTAATTTAAAAAAGTAGCCATTGACAAAAGTGGTAAGTTGATAGCAAATAGAGTTTTGTCTATTTAGTTATAATCAGGCAATAAAGGTATTAGGGGTAGAAAATGATTTTTGGATACATGCTATGGTTAAAAGTCTAAGAAATTGAATGAATAACTTAACTTTCATGGTGTATAGATTTCTTCATGATGAATAATGTGGGAGGATTGCGAAAAGTAGCTCATAATTATCGTCTCTAGGGAAAAATTGTGCCGTACTGATTTTCTATTCAATAAAAATCATTAAAGATCTATTTGACTATTAAGTGTAGAAAATATCTCTGTTACCCTGACTCGGCTAATTTTTGGGAAAATACAATATTTTGGTCCAAATAAAGTGTACAAGTGTCGTACCAATGTTTGAGCGTTAAGGACCCTACAAGGGTACTTAAGGTAAGATAAAGGGTCGGTAACAAAGGAAAAACATAGATGGTGAGTGCTAGTCTAGTCATCCTATGGTTTGCGATTTCATTTTACTTTCATGAACGTTGGAGCTCATCCTGCTCATCTGTCTCAGGAATCTGTTATTAATGTTGTGCAGATGGATACTTTTTCTAGGATAAACCACAAGAACTTTGTAAATCTTCTTGGCCATTGTGAAGAGGACGATCCATTCGTGAGGATGATGGTGTTTGAATATGCTTCTAATGGGAACCTTTACGAGCATCTTCATGGTGACAATTTATTACCAAATTCGGACAAGTTCTCTTAATCAAATAGATTCCTACTAGAAGCGATTCCTAACTTGTTTTTTTTATACATTCCTTTATTTCCCAGTTAAGGATATGGACCATCTTGACTGGACCACTAGAATGAGAATTGTCATGGGAACTTGTTATTGTCTCGAACACATGCATCACGAGCTTAATCCTCCGATCACCATTCCATATCTCCAGTCAGATTCAATTTTATTGACGGATGATTATGCTGCAAAGGTTAGCCAGCCTTTTACCTAAACTTGGATTGATATGAATCTTATGTTGATCGAACAAACCAAATTGATGGGCACATATTTATCATGTTTGTCAATGTTTGTTCAGGTTGCAGATGTCACCTTCTGGTCTGATATTGAAGCCAAAGCAAAATTTTCAGATGACGACGAATCAGAACCTTTGCATTCAAAACCAGGTCCCACACTTGAAGATAATGTGTACAGTTTGGGGATATTGTTGCTAGAAATAATATCATCGAAGTCGCTTAGTGTGCAGGAAAGGTCCCTTGATAACTTTCGGCTTTCATGTGAAAAGTCCATAACATGCTGCACAATCATGTCTCTTCTCCTGCTTTAAATATAAAACGAAGAATAAAAAAATTCAAAACATCATCCATGCTTTGAGACTATTATAGATGCTTTATGTCAATACTTAATTTCTTATATAACTTCTTTGTTATTACCAGCATAGGTAAGGTTGCATTCGCGATTCACTTAAATTTTCCCAAGAACAGTCCAAAACCAACCATAATTCGCTTTTTACGATTCGCAAATCATGTGACACTACTTGCGTACATCCGACCCCTCAAAATTCATCCTAAGAGAAATATGTTCGTCTTGTTTTCATTGTGTATTTGATTGTGAGATTAAATAACTAGAGGCCGTAAACATGATGTTTTTGGATTTCGGGAATGGCTTCTGAATGAATTGCCTTGGAGCCGTTTTTCTTGCACTAATAGTTTTCCTGTTTCTTTGTATTCCTATATTTCAGGCCAAGGAATACTTGAATGATAAGGAGAAACATATCAATTTGATTGATCCTTCACTGAAGTCCTTCAAGACCAGTGAGTTGGAAATTGTCTGCGATGTTATCCGTGAGTGTATAAATGAAGATCCAAGGCAGAGACCAACGATTAAAGACGTAACTGCCAAACTGATGACGGTGATTAAAATCTCGCAAGATGCTGCTACATCTAGACATTCTCCGTTATGGTGGGCAGAACTCGAGCTTCTCGAGTCTGGTTAAACTTCTTGTCATATCTTACCACTTGTGGTAAGTAAAACTTCAACTGATTTATTTTCATTTCCCGGTTTCATGTGTTTTAAGCATTATGAATTTGTATCGTAGATTATATACCTTGTGTCCGTTGATACTCAAGCTTGGAGCAGAATCGAGGTTACGAATTCACAAGGAGTCGTGGAGTAACGCTTGATAACAAACGCTTGATACATCATCGTGTAAGCCAAGAGTAACTCGGGTTTCTCAGCCTTCAACTTCTGCAATCAGAATCATAATAGTTGTTTTTCTTTAGAGAAGTCTTTTTGATGATAATGTTTCAATCACACTGTAATATACAGGCACTATTCCTTTTCTTATTTTGGAAAAATATTAAAACTTTCAACGAAACAAAATACCTACTTTCTTCGCATGCAAATCCAAATATATTTAACATCTACACTTGTAAAAATGGTTCCCATAAGTCGAATAAGTTCTTAGTTATTCATCTATCGATCAATCATGTAAACTGAGAAGATTTTTAACATATCGTTTTTACCATTGTTACGAATATTTCTGAAAAAGGATGACACAATCGCTATTCTAAAGCGCGCATCTTACAAATCCTTTAAAATATGCATTCCTCACCTAATTTACTCCCATGAAAATTGAGAAGATATTTAATGTTATTTTACACATCATAACAACTATATTTGAAAATTGTATGTCATGATTCGGGATGGTGATGGGTCACCTTGTATCCGAGGACCTGATTCGTTTTTATGGATATGGGGCGGGTCGAATATGAATCTTGTGTTGAAAATACAGATACGGGCACGACTATTGTCAAAAATAATAAAATATGAAAAATATTTTAAAAAATATTTTATAAGTCATGACCCGTCGGGTAAATCCGAACCGATCCCGAACCCGAAGCGACCGACCAGAAAAAACCCAAGCCGAGAATGACCCGACCCGAAAATGACCCGACCGAAATTGATCCGACCCAAAATCCGATCGACCGTTTTCCCAGATCTATAAAAAAGACTAATTATTTTATCATGTCATAATCATCTCTATTAATTGACAAATTTAAACATGAAAAGCATTGGTCTAAGTGCTCACACAATCCTAACTAGAGATCCTAAGTTGTTTGACGACAACAAAATTAGATTTAGGTTAGTCTTTTTTTTGATCCGTCACCAACATCACGATTCCTTTGTTCTGTTTTCTTGCTACATCGAAGGTTCGTCTTAATCTACTTTACTCTGTTCTATATCCTTGGTTTCGTTAGTTTGCTCTTCCATATGGGTTTTTGTTATAGGACAAACAGGAGGGCACACCAAAAGCCTAGTCTATTAGGTGAGAGAATCCATTTGTCGATAAATCCCACACCAATTGCACTTTACAACCGATGTGGGACAAGTCCCATACCTTGCAATGGACCATAACAATCGACTCCCATAAGGCCAACGTCCTCGTTGGGTCACGGCTATGTTGGGTCACGGCTGGCTCTTTCAGGCCACCCACTCCGCAAGCCACCCACTCTGCAAGCCACTCCTTGCGAATTGGGTGGCCTGGAAGAGCTAGCCATGACCCAACGTAACCGTGACCCAATGCAATAGTGACCCAACGAATACGTTGGTTGGCCTTATGGGGGGTCGATTGTTATGGTCCATTGCAAGGTATGGGACTTGTCCCACATCGGGTGTAAAGTGCAATTGGTGTGAGATTTATAGGAAAATGGGCTCTCTCACCTAATAGACTAGTCTTTTAGGTGGGCTCTCCTATTTGTCCTATAACAGTTTTGATATACACAAAAACTTGGTCGAGACTATCTTAGTCTAAGACGGAAGTTGGGCCGACCCAATGTTAGGCGCGTGTGGTACACGCGCGCGCCTTTCCCTTCAAGCTTCCATATTTTTTCATTTATTTTTGGAAACTCTGTAACTTCCATTTCAAATCAGTCAAATTCACAAATTTTTCATTTTCTTCTTCCTTGCTCCATTTTCGTCCTTCTCCATTGCCTTCTTCTTGATTGTCTTCTTCCAATCAGCCGCACCAGTTCAATCCTCCATTGTTCCACTGGTAATGTTCTCTTCTTTGTTATTTTTTTTTGATAATGCATGCTTATTTTGATTTGATCGTATATATTTTTATGCGTTTTTGATGTTGTTCTGCATCATTTCCAGTTTTTGTGTAACTTGTTCTTCATCATTTCATCGTTTTATTTTTTCAGTTTTGATTTTATACGTTTGTTGATTCTTTCTC
This sequence comes from Amaranthus cruentus, assembly GCA_019425755.1. Taxonomy (NCBI): domain Eukaryota; kingdom Viridiplantae; phylum Streptophyta; class Magnoliopsida; order Caryophyllales; family Amaranthaceae; genus Amaranthus; species Amaranthus cruentus. The sequence continues at coordinate 7,708,156 of CM033456.1, forward strand.
TTCCTTCTGTTTTCATGTTGCTTCTAGTATCTTTAGTTTTATACATAAACAATGGTGAAGCCTAGAGGTAAGAATGATTTCATCATTTATTTTCTTACAATTGATGCATGGTTGATGCTTGTTTGTTGAGTTAAGTGAATGATTGATACATGTTCGTTGATAATTGACAGTGATAAGCATAGTTTTTATGTTTGTTATGTACTTCATTTTGTCTTTTTATAAGTTGATGTAAACAAGATAAGCGAATAATTGATGCATGTATGGTAATAATTGGCAGTGATAAATTTGAAACTGTATGCTGCTTATTAGATGAAAATTTATAAACTTAAAATTATAAAATGTGGATGGTTATAAAATGTGGATGGTTATAATCTTAAAACTGATACTTATTAATAATTAAACATTATAAAATGTGGATGGTTATAATCTTAAAACTGATACTTATTAGATGAAAATTTATAAACTTAAAATTATAATATGTGGTGTGTATGCTGCTTGTATGGAACAATTCATGGGCGATGACAATTTTGGCCCTCTTTCATCGTACGAGAACAGGATAAGGTACAGGGGTTGATATGTAGTAGATTGGTGTTGTCTAATGTGAATAAGAATAGGGATGGACTTTTGAAGAATGTTGAGAAGTTCAACAAAGAGAAAGAAGTCAATGTGCCACTGATTATTGCCGAAAGACAGTTGAGAGAGGGCTATGCAAAAAAGAAGGAGGAGGAAGACTTAAAGCGTTTGCATGAGTACAAAAAGAAGTTGGATGCGGACGAGGGAACAAAAGGAACAAGCAGGAACAAGCTGGTTCCGGTGAAGAAGATCACAAAGAAGAAATAGTAAACAATTTTTATTTTGGTTTGAAGGAATGTCGAACAATTATATCTACAATATCTTAGTTTGTTAGTAGAACATGTATGTCTAAATGCTTTGGGTAAACATTGATGTTAATATATGAAGGCTAACTTACTACAATGATTATGTTAGTAGAACATTGATTATGTTTTAACCAACTGTAATGTTGTAATGCTAACTTACTAAAATGATATGTTAAAATACTCAATTTCCCTCTTAAAGTAATTAGTTGATATGTTAAAATACTCAATTTCCTTCTTAAAGTAATCAGTTGATATGTTAAAATACTTGATTTCCCTCTTAAAGTAATCAGTTGATATGTTAAAATACTCAATTCTCCTCTTAACATAATCAGTTGATATGATAAAATACTCAATTCTCCTCTTAACATGATCAGTTGATATGATAAAATACTCAGTTTTCCCCTTAAAGTAATCAGTTGATATGTTAAAATACTCAATTCTCCTCTTAACATAATCAGTTGATATGTTAAAATACTCAATTCTCCTCTTAACATAATCAGTTGATATGTTCAAATACTCAATTTTATAGGCTGTAATGTTAACTATCCATTCATATTGTATATGTAGTTATAGAAATCATTTGATGTACAAATTATTTGATGTATGTAATTGATGCAAAAATTTGTTGTACAAGTTGTATATGTTTAACAAAGAATGATATGCAATCAAATTATATGTTTGTTTCTTGTTTTTGTTGGAGGGTCCTTTTGAGCTGAACTATTAGATCCTTTCTTTTGAGATGTTTCCAAATGTCCCTTCAATCTTTTCTTTCTCCCCTTTGTGACCGTTCTTTCTGGATCTCTTACTTGTGTTAACTGTAAGGCTGCTGATTGTTGTGAAGGTTCTGCCTCAACGTCAATTTCATTAATATCCTTTTCAATTATCTTACTAACTTCATCAATTGTTGCATTGTATAGTGCTTCTACTACCTTTCTTGTTTCTTCTTTGCTTTGTGACTTTAAGACAAGATTGTAAAACTTACGTCCCATGCTTTGTCTCCATGTAAGTGTAGAAATTCTGGGGGGTTCCATGGCTGTAGGTGGGCATTGATTACCATAAAGCGTATCCCATATATCCTTCTTTGCATTCTTTGTCCATCTTGGTAGAATATACATGAGTGGTATTTGTTGCACAGAATGCAGGTGTAGAACCCGTAAACAATGGCAACATAACCATCCATTTGATTCAAAGTTCTTACAAGTACAGTCAACATGTATAGTGTCATTGTGTTTGGTGTATTGAACTTCATGCATGTTGACATCATTATAGCCTCCATGTAAGTGTAGAACTTCATGCATGTTGACACATGCGGTCCCTCCAGCATGCTTTGCCAAATATCTATACGTTGTTGTAGGTCTTACTTGTGCATCCTCAAAACCTTCAAAACCTTAAAAGCTAATTAAAACTTCAATGTGCAAAGTATGCGTTTGTAGAACAAAATGACAACATGAATTATGCTTTAAATATTGCGTATTGGAGAACTAAACAATTTAAACATGAAACTGAAAGTTTTAATGTCAATACTTTAGTGTTGTAATTCAATTCATATTTCTATGCATTGATGAGGTATACTAATGTAATTCAATATACATATATCTAATCATCAATGAACAACTGAGCAAAAAAACAACATAATTGAACAAATTAAAAGCATAATTATAACCTAAATAAAACTTCAACGATCAAAATATGCATTTATAGATCAAAGATCTTGCGCATTTGAAGAACTGAGTATTTTAAACGATAGACTGGACATTCCAATGGCACAATTGATCATACCTGTGTTATGTATATTAGCATATTCATCATCTTCTTCGTCTTCATCATACACCACCATCATTTGATCTTCATCAAGCGTCAAATCTGAAGTGTAAACATTATGAATTACATATATAAATCGTTCGTCATTAATCTCACTAAAACATACGTTTTCGTCAAATTCACCTTCAATTTCTTCGTGCTCTGTTCTTAATGCTTGTAACGTCATTTTCATATCAAATTCGCTCATTAAATCTTCCATTGCAGACATTTTTGAGTAATTTCTTGAACCGAATGAATGAATTGCAGGAATTTTGAAGAAGATTGAGAGAAATTTGCAGATTATTCTTGCCTTTTTTTCAGGCGTGGTTGGCGGTTTTGAAATGGAAGTTTTGAATATTGAAGTTTTCCTAATTTGGTCTGAGTTTAAATGGGGAAGTTTATATATTTTCTGATTTCATTTTCCTTTTTTTAATTGTTGCTGATGTTGGGCTGGGCCGTCTCAGAATGAGACGGTCTCGGCCAAGACCGGCTGTTTGATATATTTTCTTCATCATTAATGCCCTTGCTTTGTTCGTTTGTTCTATGCCCCTAATTTTGATATGTTTTACTCATCTGTAAATCTTTTGTTGTTGTTTTATTTTGTGGTTGGTTTTGATTTATTTTTTTCATCTGGATTTTAATCTATTTTTTTCATCATCCAACTTTTAGTCTAACTATGGTATATAAAGTTATATTCTTTAGGGAAAATTACTTTTAAAACTCCCAACTATTCGCGATTTAAATATAAAACTCTCAACTATTGATTATTATTCAAAACTCCCAACTTTCCAAATTGTTACACAGTAACCAATGAACAAGAACTTTCCAAATAAAGCACAGGGCAACTCACATTTAATTTCCCTTCAACTAAAGTAATTAGATTATCTACAGTAGTTAGATTAGCCCTTTCTATCAAACCCCATACAAGACGAATCAATTGATACAAACTTTACCAAATGTTTTATAGCAACTAAAATCAGAAGAATTTTTCATACCAAGTGCAAACTTCACAACTTCATCACAGCTCATCTAAAACATTGGATCTACGTTTGTTAAAATCAGATAACAACAAAGATCCAGCAATCTTAGCTCTAGAAACATGTCTCAATGGAGCCTACATAAGAAGAAAAAAAATTTAATTAGAGTGTTTTAATTAAAATGTCAATTAAAAAATACAATTAAAAGATAATATTAAGAAGAAAATCGTAACCGCATTCAATTGAGCACACTGGAAATCAACTGTTTTCGCAAAAAACAACGCTTATCATCATGAATACATCGCTTTGGATGTTGGTCCTAGCAGTTGTTTTCCAATCAGTGGAAACTCGTTCAATTTTCCATACAGGAATAACATTAGTAAACTGCATTTTTTCATCAAAAATGGTTGACATCAAATCTTTCTACACAAGATTCATCTAAATATTTATTAAATAAAAAGTTCATATTATAAGCAACATAGGCAAAGGTTTTTTAAAAAATAAAATTCATATTGTAAATGACATTGTTTTTAGAGTGGCAGGGAGTGTGAACGATAGAATAAGAAAGATGCTTGTAACTAGATATGACTTGTTTTTAAGGGTTTCTTAGAGTTATCGTTATCCTATTTTTTCTGAGTATAGGGTAGAATGGTGGGTCTTTTGTTAAGAAAGATGCTTGTAACTAGATATGGTTTGTTTTTAGGGGTCGCTTAGAGCTATCGTTCTCCTACTTTTGTCTGAGCGTAGGGTGGCATGGTGGGTCCTTTGTTGGAGTTAATTTCCAACTTGAGCTTTTGTACCTGTTTTTTCCTTTAGTATATAATACAAATTAAACTTCAAAAAAATATAGATGAAAGGAGAGAAAATATGGGGGGATAAAGATTTAGTAAAGAAAAGATGATTACCTTTTTAAGAAAAATTGTCCAAATTACTCCAACCTATTATCTATGCTCTACTAATAATCCCATCTTTTGAAAGGTTTTAAATAATCTAATCTTTGCATTTCTTTTGTTCCGAATGGACCTTTTTTGCAAATACTGATTACAAGTGGTGATCCTTTTTCCTCTTTATTTAAATATTAGAATGCCTAATCCTATTCCTCTTCAATTCTAATCCCATGAATCCCTACATCCCTCTCCCATTTTACTCACAATTCCTAATTCCCTCTCTCAATTCATCATTTCAATTCCATCCGTTAATGCATGAATTCAGCGGCAACGATAATGCAATATGTTCTATTGTTTTTTTAATATACCTAAATGGTTAGCAAATTTCTTAATTTTCAAAATTTTGATGCTTTGTTCTATGAATTTATTTGTTTACAAATTTTGTTTGCATGTTTAGGCTACTGCTTTTGATACATTCACTATGAAGTTTTTAGTATAGTGGTAAATTCAAAATAAATGGGGTGGGTTTGGAGTATGTGGGTGGTGAATCAAAACCTTAGTTGTTGATCTAGATCTAATTTCTTGGTTTGACTTAGAAGAGTTGTTTTACACTAGTGTTGATATCAATATCCTCATACATTATACTACTTGCTTTCTAGTTGCTTCACATTTGAAAAAGGATTACAAATATTAGTGGTGATATGTGTTAGAAAGGTTGTTTTATCTCCTTCAATAGAACTCACAGTAGCTCATGAGACCTCTTCCCAGTCAATTAGGAAGCGAAATAAAATTTAAGGAGAGGTCACGACAGTAGAGGAAGAGGTGAGAGAGGTGTGATAAACTAGGTCATTACTTCTTTCATTTTTCTAAATAGAAAATACATTTATTCATGATATTACATCTTCATTCTTGCATGATAACATGGAAAGGTCAGAGTGTTCACAAACATCCCAAGAACTAGACATTTGTTCAATGCAAGCATCTACCTCAAGTTTACCTAAGAATGTGCAATACTTAAGTTAGAAATCATGTTAGGCAATGACTTTTCGGTTTTGTCATGACATGTGATCAAGCCTATATCTTGCTATGTAATGACAATTGCAACTCCTTATAATACTATATAATGATAGTTGCAACATCTTAATTAAGGCATGTAGCCTTAATCCTACTCTCCCTGGATGATATTTTCTAAACTGGAATATTGATGGGGTCTAAATGCAATGATCAAGTTCTTAAGCTCGAGAAATAATAGCAATTAAATTTAGCTTATGAATTTTCAATTCATCGTAATTCGACATGCAACAAAGATTATCCACGAAGAAAAGAACAAACCTTAACATTTGACTAAATTTGGTTAGTGATATTAAATGGTGGTAATGATAATGCTATAGTGTAAAATTTCATAAAAAAATTCATATTATTCCCATAGTAATGAAACTTTGATCACAAAAAAGTTTTTTGTTTAGAAATTTTCATTACCAACTAATACAACCTCTTTCAATGGTAATGCAATGGAATGAATTTTATGAAGAAAATAGATGATCGAAGTTGAACAAGAATGACCATAAACATAACCAAGAGATTTTTCAACCAAAATTACATTAGTTTTTCATTCCCATTACTATCATTTATTACCACCTACCCAATGGGTCGTAAAGGTATTAACTTGCTCCTTTAACGACCGATTTTTCGCCTTCATGTTTTCAATTTTTTTCTCTTAAAAGTAAATTTCAGCTTGAATCCATTTCAGCGCTTTAGAATTTATGCCTCCCAAAATCATATTATTTTCCCACTTGAACTAGCATCCTACGAAGAACAAGGATAATGAATCAAAATCTAATCAACATATTAAGATGAATATTATGATCAAGGTAGTACTTAATGGCCACATTTTGGAAACGAATATAAATACTTGATAGCACGAGAACCTTTCTTTGCCCTTTGCGACTGTGCTTCAGAACGATGCTCACATTTCATATAGTTTTCGAAAATTGAAACAACAATTTGAGAAAAAGAGGAGTTAAAATTAATAATTTCTTGAAATTATTAAGAGTTCTCATTAAATTAAAGGAGGATGAAATGTTGAACATGGTGTTACTCCATGAAAATTCCATGAAAGCAAGCTTATAAAGAAGGAGGATGATGAAAGGTTAAATGTAACGACTAATAAAAAAACCTGGAATAGGGAAAGGTTGTATTATTAAAAAAATTTGGGAAATTCCACGTGGTAATCTTGAGGTTTTGAGTTTTCCACGTGGTAACCAAAACTTTTAAAAAATCCACATGGTAACTCGGAGGTTTGCCAAATTGTTCCACCATGACCTTTTTGCACATAAAACGTTACCAAAACATTAGGAAACATTAATTTCGAAGCTTTGAGGTTGTTGTACGCTTATATATGCGACTCACGATTGTAAATGCCATCATTTTCAACTTTTTCCCTCAATATATAAACCCAAACTCTACCATCTTTGGATTTGGAGGAAAAATATGATTTGGATGAAAGATGGTAGAGTTGAGGTTTATGCTTTGGGGAAAAAGGTTGAAATTGATGGCATTTGAAATGGTGAGTCCCATAAATAGGCATACAAAATCCATAAAGCTTCAAAATGTTTTTATGTGCAAAAAGGTCACCATGGAACAATTACGTAAACCTCAGGATTATCGCGTGGATTTTAAAAAAGTTTTTGCTACCACGTGGAAAACCCAAAACGTTAGGATTACCACATGAAATTTCTCTTTTCAAAAAGTGGGGTTATTCACATATAATGGGAAATAGATTGAATCATTCAAGACAATTTCTCCTAAAAATTAATTGAAAGATGACCTTTTAATAGAGAAAGAAAAAGTGAATAGTGCCCAGACCTTTAAATAGAAGTCATTGTTAAGGATGCTCTAAGAATAGGTTCGAAAATAACCATTAGGAGAGAGAAAACGAATGAATAGTGTCATGAACTTAGAAGAGAGAAAAGAAATGAATAGTTTTACGACCTTGCAAATAGGGTTAGTTATTGTTAAAGATGATCTAAGAATAGGTTGAAAGATTACCTTTTAAAAATTTTAAATGATGTGATGACCTTTAAAATATTGTTAATGATGGTCTAAGTCACCAAAGTGTTTGAAATGGGTCTAAAAAGAATATCGATTAACTTTCTACATGGAAGAATAGAGGAAGAAGTTTATATGAAGATTGCAACAATGACAATGTTTGGCTATAAACAAAGTAACTCTGACCATACATTGTTCCTTAAGAGGCAAAACAATCGTATCAAATGCTTGATTATCTATGGGGATGATATGATCATTATTGGGGATGATAATGAAGAAATCCAAACTCTCATAGAACAACTATCTTGAGAATGTGTGATGAAAGACTAGGGGCAACTAAAGTATTTTCTTGGTATTAAGGTTTTGAGGTTAAAAGGAGGTATCTTTATCAGTCAAAGAAAGTACATTCTCGACTTTCTAGCAACTATAGGAATGGTTGATTGTACACCAGCAGGAACTCCCATTATTGCAAATCATGTTCTTCAATGATTCAAGGTGAGAATGGTTGATTGTACACTAGCTAACAGGGGAAGGTATTAGAGAATGGTTGGAGAGTTCATCTAACTCTCGCACACACGACTAGACGTTGCTTATGTTGTTAGTGTGGTTTACAGATCTATACACCAACCACAAGTGCATAATATGACAACAATTATAAGGATTTTGAGCTATCTAAAGGGTACAAGCTCCAAGGGCATCTTATTCAAGAAAATGTCCATTTAGATATCATGGCTTATTTGCAGATTGGGCAAGAGATCAAGATGATAGAAGATCCAATTCTGGGTACTTTACATTGGTTGGAGGAAACTTAGTTAATTGGAAGAGTAAGAAATAGAAATTGGTTGCTTTATCAAGTGCAAAAGTAGACTTTCGAGGTACTGCCATAGGTGTAGTTGAGATCATATGGCTAAATGATGTAGATCAACCCAACCCGACACTAATTACTCCAAAGGTAAACTCGTTCAACATTTAGGTTTGGTTCTGTTTAAGCTTTAAGCTAATTTTCAGATTATTCGAGATTTATAAAGTAATATCTTAGTTGTTCTTTTAGTTCACATTTTTATATTATGTTGCCTTAGTTAAGTATTCACTAATTGAGTCTTTTCTTTGTTATTTTAATTTCATAGTCATGAACTAAATCTTCTTTAAATTGAATCGTTTTATTATTCAAGTCATTTATTTTCTTTTCGGTTAATTTGAGTCTTTATCTATATTTTTTCGATTTTGCAATAAAATAGTCTTGGAGATGATTAAGCTAGGTTTAGGATCAAGCTTAACCATGTCTCATGTTAAGTTAGTTGAGTTGTGATTTTTTTCGTTTGTCGAGACTTTAAGTATAAAATTGCTCAATTGGTTCAAAAATTACAAAGCTTATGAAGCAAGAATCGATGCAAAGCGCGATAAGCCATAATCTCATCAAAGGGCTGAAAATATTCAAGGATATGTGAAGATTTTGTAACTTATTTATAAGATCTCAAATCAAGCAAGATCAATGTTAATCACTTTGTTTCCTAAATTCAGAAAATACAGCCATTGGGAAGCTTATATCAGCCAAATATTTGTAAAATACCATAAAGATTTTGAGAAAAATTCTTGGAGATATCGTCCACGATTCAGCCCCAATTTTACACAAATATTGAAGTAATTTGCTATGAAGACTGATTTCTAGTCGTTAGAATCAGCATACAATCTTGAATTATTTTATTTTTGCAATATTGTAATATTTGTTTACTTAGTTTATGCTTAATTTTATTACTATAAATAGGCTTGCTTAGTTCTCTTGTAATTCAAAACTTTTTAATACAAACAACTTTTGGGCAAGTTTGCTTAGTTTTTTTTTTTTTTGCAATTTACTTTAACTTGGATTAGTTTAAGTAATTTGAAGTTCCTATACTTTTCATTCTTTTGGCTAAAGATTGAATGTGTTTTTAAGAGCCCTTAGTGATTAATTAGTGGTGATTTTTGTATCGAATTAATTCTTTAGTTCAGCCATTTCTTAGTTAATTCATTCAACATATCTCTTTCAATTTTCCGTTGTTAAAAAATCAAAAAACCACAAAAACATTTTATTGAAACCGAAACAGCAAAATCACGTGTGCATATAGATTGGTGCTTGTTCGATACATAGCCTAACCTATATCACTAAAGAAGCTCTTGAGCGAACTATACTTGCCACAAAAGAAGGCAAGCAGACTATTTTGTAATAATAAAGTAACAATTAGTATCTCCGTAGAGAAGATAATAAGCTTTCGGATGATATCTTACAGAGGTAGTTACATCAGAAGCAATCGAGCAAACCTTATGCAAGTTCGGTATTGGTGAAATGGTGATACGAGAACTTCGGTATTGGTGAAATGGTGATACGAAAACCTAGTATAGGAAGGTGTTTAAATTGGGGCATAATATATACTCTAATTTATTTTGTTGCCATCTTTACGAGCTAGGTGTTGTGAATATATTGAGATGTAATAAGCTTACAGAAATTAATACAAAACAAAACCTATTTTAAACCTAAATTTCGCAATATTAATTAATCCCATCGAAAACAATCTCTTAATTATTATTAAATAGTATTTGATATAACCAGAATAATAATGCGATATATATAATTTAAGTACTCATAAATTGTTATTAAAAAGTAAATGATGGCACAAGGATACATAGCTAATAAAATCATTTTTATGGGTATGTTTGGAAATGAGAATTCTATAATTAAAATCATTAATTTGAAATGATTTGCTAGTCTCAAATACAACCTTAGCTAATTCTAAGACTGCCACATCAAAGTTGAGAATGTGCAGAACTTGTGCAATAACAATAACAATATATAATTATAATTATAATAAATCTAACTCAAGCAGCAACCATGCATGGATTATGCATACATCATACATCCATGTGCCATCTGTAACTGTTACTAGATCTCTATCCACCACCTCCACCGCCACGTACACGATCCTGATGTAGGCCCCACCGTCGAATTCCAAGCTGCAGCTCAGCAGCTGCTATCAAAAACTCAGCTGCCTGTTGCGGCGTCAGTAGCTCTACCACCTGTCGAATAGTCTTCATCCTCAACTCATCCGCCCTTACCACAACCGCGCTGAGCCGATTAAGCAAATGATTTAACCCATCCGGCCCACCTCCACACAGCCCTGACCATTCGGGCTCACACCGGGCTACTTCTTCTTGCCATGCACCAAGCTCATTTCCAATCTCGTTCTCTTCCTTAACAGTTAAACATTGGAGTTCACTTACACGCGCTAGCTGTCCTGGTGTAAGTTCCCCTAAATCCCCGGTTCGACGCCCACGTAGTATATCCGCTACGTGGGACTCGAACCGAATACTGGATTCGGTATAAACAAGGTGGAAATGGGTAGTGGGTCTAAAGCCCGCTACCCAATGTAAGGATCTTTCTAAGGCGGATGCCCATGGGGCAGCAAACAGAGAGAGGACATCGATTCGAGCGGCTTGGGCTTTGGTGTCGTAATAATGGGCGTAATGAGCCACCACTTCATCGACAAGGTGGCGGATGTGGTGTTGGTCTGAGGAAGAGGTGGCGCGTGGGGTTGGGGTGGTAGAAAGTTCAGTGATAAGTTTATTGAGCTTGTCGGTCCATGAGTCATGGAAGCGGTGGAAACTTGTCATAGCATCAATTGGGATTCTTTGTTTGAGAGAGGATTATTAGTTTAGAGAGCATGAAAGGTTTTTCTTAAGGTTAGTGTAATGAGTAAACTATTTGTGCATTGTAGTGAATTTAGAAGATTTTAGATGACACTTGGGACATGATGGCATGCTTTCGACGTGGAGTATAAATGGTCCCACTTATAATATTTAACAACACAAAAACAAAATTGCACCTATATATATTAACGGGGTCTGGAATTAGCTCACTATCCCACCAAAAGTTAGGATCTGAGAGGAAGAGGTAGCGAATTGAACAAAGTTAGAGCCTGAGAGGGAGAGGTAGCGGATCGAACAAACAAGAAAAGCGGCTGATATTAAACGTAAATTTGTCTATTGTCTAACTAATTTTAATTTCCTACATGTTTATACTCTTGGCCTGTTAGATAAAAATAATATTTTAATCAGTTAATGAAATGATTACATATAAACAAATTAAGGGAAATAATAACCTATAATAAAACTAGTTCAGAGCTTTAATTTTCAAAAATTATGACTGATTACATGAAACAATATATCGAATCAAATAGTTGTCTACATGGATTCTTCCCCTCCATTTATTCTAATTTTATACCTTCTCAACTTGTAAGTCTACATCTTTCATATGATTTTCTACTCTAGTCCCACTAATCTTCTTCAATCTTCATTGCCTTCTTTTTAAGTCTTCTAGGCTCAAATTTTCTATCTTCCTTGTTAGCTCGCTAAGAGCCTGCCTTTGCACATGTGTAGGGATGACAATGGGTATTGGACCCGACCCGGATACGTGGATCCGTATTCTTTTTTCACGAATCTGGGTCCTTAAGAGACCCGTCGGATCCAGATCCATTTAAATTTCACAAGTCCGAATCCGGATCTCAAAGAAACCCGAACCTAGACCCTTGGATCCGGAGGACCCGTTGTTATCTTTTTATATAGGGAAATTATCATTGTTGCCCTTGAGGTATGAGTTTTTATCAATGGTGTCCATATCTTTTTGTTCTAATGGTACCCCTAACGTCTTGAGGTATTTACAACCGTGACACTTTTTAGGTTTTTCTGTTAAAAATCCGTTAATTTTTCGAAATTAACCTAAATAGGATAGTTTCTTCTTCTTCTTACCTTTTCCCCTTTCCTATGTTTTTCTATATTTGATCACAAAACTTTGGTAGAATTGGCATCAAGGTCAGTTTCGAAAGAGGATTTTAAAAGAGACCCATCTTCAGAAGCCTCTTCAAGAGCATCTCTAAGCTTATTCTCTTGCAATTTTCTAAGAATTGAAGGGTTTTTCTTACTATCTTCCCCTAATTCAGACACATCTTTTCTTCTACCTTTCTTGTCAACAAGTAAAGCCACACAATGGGAAATAGGCTTCCTTAGTGAAAGATGCATCTGAACTAAAAGAATAAAAGAAAGCCTAATTTTCAACAGAAATCTACCTAAGCTTGAGTTTTCAAGCCATTTTCTAACAAGAACAATGAGCAGATAGAGAAAGAAAGTTCAAATTCAAAAATTTCAGGAGGGAATCAGTTCAGATTGCTTTCTCTAAAATCAATAAGTCCACTTTTAGAAAATAACCCAAGAAAGAAAAACAAGTTGCCACTAAACAACTTCAAACAACTTCAGCTGGAGAAGTAGTTTGCTTTACTAAATCATTCAAAAACACAAAAAATCATACAGATTCAAAGGTGAAAATAAAGGGTATAATAACTTAAAAAGGAAAGTCTAAGCTGGACCACAAAGAAAACCCAACAAAAGGATTAATAATATATAACATAAACTAATTAAAGAAGAGGTTTTAAGCACCAATCCCGGCCATAAAATAAGAGCAAAAATAGGGTATTTGCATTTGACTTATAAAGAAGAAAGTGAGAAGAACAAAATTAGGGTAAATTAAGCTAAATTAAACTAAACCCACTTCCTATAATGAAATGAATTTAAAAACACAGATCCAAAATCACTGAAAAAAGATTAACAAAGAAAACACTAATTGGGTAAAGTAAAAAAGAAACTAAGAAAAAAGAAGTAACCCCCCATTTTGACTTTGTAGGTTAAGAACTTCATGGAAAAGAAAATTGTAGTTACTGGTAAGTGGTAATTTGATGAGTGAGACTAATTTTGAGGTTTAGAAAATAGAAAAATATGGGATGATGGAACAAGCCATTAACTTGCCCATGATGTGCAGCAAATACAGAAAAAACTGTGGAAAGAGGAAAAGCGAAGATGTAGCAGGGTCGGCACTCTCGATCCGTAATGAACATTGATAATTATATTTAAAATAAATAATACAGAAGTGTAAAATACCGAACTGCTAAAAACCTTTAAAACTAAAACCGTTTAAAACATAAGTTAAAAGAAATATTACAACTGAGAAAATATAACATAAAGTTTGCTTAAATACGATAAAAGAACATAAGTACAAGATAGTCATCAAAGTCATCAAGTAAAATCAATGCAGCTAAGTCCCTGATAGAAAATAAATTAAAGTTGCGGCCTGGATCGAAACCTGAGCTAAACTTTCCTGCAAAATACTGCCATCCATGATACGGATGACAGCCGATTAAATCGGTCAGCGATAAAGCCGAGTACAATTTCCTCAACAAGCTTATGATGCGATAGTTAAATCATGCTTACAAAATAATCATCAAGCACAATCTAAAAGTTTATTACTCTTTATTGACCATTATTTAGCCATTAAGTTACATTCTCAATACTTGCAGAAGTTCACTGCTACTAAATACTTGGTAACTTTAATGCCTATTCAATCAAGTTCGATTAAGCTTCATAACTTTACCGTCATAGCACATCACAAGATCACAACAATAATGACTACTGATATATGTAAGGGTCTGGTTAGGAGAGAACCGTAGTCCTAAACCCTAACTGTGGTGGGAGTCGTCACTCCTCTCAATACTGTTATGCTCGAGACTTCGTACAGGATGGGTTTTTCTCGGACCCCCTGTCTGACACCGCATTTTACGTGCCGGCTAACACGGACGCCGGGATTTTACATGCCAGTCCATGGTTCGACGTTACCTTACTATCAGAGTCATACAATCAATATCAAACAATATCAAACAAAACTCCAAATCGAAATAGTTTACATTCTTATAAGTCTGTCAAAATTTTGACAATCTTACTCTTTGGATAAAATACTAGTTATCTAGTAAATTAATATTAATTAAATAATAAATTTCCATAACTATACTAAGATTCTAGAGGCTAAGCTAAGTCACTATTATGTCATAAATAATCATAAAAGTTAAGGATAATATTTCTAAAAACTTAATAACATATTTTATCAAATAACCAAGTAAAATAAAAAAAATTAATCTGAATAGTTATTAAGGGTCCAAAATATAAATGAAATGAGTCTTTGACTAAAAAGGAGTTCAAGAAAAACAATGTTAAATATTTTAACAAATTAATTTGACTGTTTAACCGATAAATCGATTAATAATTACTTATATTTACTTAAGTTTAAAATAAAAATTTTATCAAAATACCCAAATGATGAAAATCATTTTTAAGAGATAAGTTTATTTAACCAATAAAATCCTTGACTATTATTTTAAATAAATAATACGATAATTTTAGCCATAAATCGATATAAAAAAAATAATAATAATTAAAGCCCATAAGGTCCACAATTATTTAACTAAGGGTCATTATGTGTTTGTTATAGAGTGTCCCAAAAACTTACAAGTCAAGAAGAATTCATCTAATATTTATTTTCTTTTTAAATTTTATTTACAAAATTATTAATAAACTTTTAACTTATTTCAAACTTAAATATTCTTAGCTATTTTTTTATTAAGAAAGTATTTAACACCTCTTCCTATATAAAAAAAATATATTTTTTTCTTACCAAAATTTCAATTAATATTATTTTAATGAAGTAAAAAAAAAAATTCAAGGAACATATCTAAAATCATATCCTAACTTTTAGCCACTATAAAGCACTTATAAAATTATTCTTTTTTAATTAAAGTTCTTAAGTTACCAATTTTATCTACTAAGATTTCATCATAAAAACATCACTAAACATCATTTTTTAAAAACATTTTCTCAATGCAAAAGTTCATAAAACATACATGAAACTTAAAATAATATTTCACATGATAAACTCATATGCATCTACCTTATCATATTAACAAAACTTTCCATATTTATAACCTTTCTAGAGTGACTTAAAAGTGTTATAGTGTTTTAAAAAAAATGTCACTAAACCTTATATTACTTTAACATAACCATGTAAAACTTAAATACCTAATTAAAAAAATCAGATTAATCATGCTTTTCATATCATCAAGTAAACATAAATAATTATCACATAACGAGAGAGTTAAGAAAATGTGTACCATTTTCCTCCAAAGGTGGTACTAAACCAAGCAAGAGAATAATAAGAAAATAAGAACTCAAATAAATAAGCTCCAAAAGAGAATGTCTTCAAAACTCCAAGCTTTAAAGAAGTAGATCTTCAATTACCCAAAAGGAATGATATCCAAGCTCCAAAATGATAATACTTGACTTTTCAAAAGTTGATGACTATTGGATTAAGAAGTGATAAGGTCAAGCTCCATCTTCATTTGATTCTTCAACTAATAAAAAGGGTACAAAGTTAGTAAGATGTTAATGAAGTGAAGACATAAGAAAGAATGGTAGAAAGATTTGATGATGGGGGTGCAAGTGATCTTATGGATAAGGAGGGTATTTATAATGGGTTTGGTCAACTTGATAGTTCATTAGATTGTATGAAAAAGAGTGTTAGGAGTATGGAAGAAGACTAACTTGTGTAAGAGATTTAGAGTGTGTAAGTGAATTTGTAAGAGTTGGAGTGTAGGAGAAAGTTAACTTGTGTAAGAAAATGGTGATAGCTTGTGTAAGTGATGAAAATAATGGATTGATGTAGAAAGGATTTTGGTTCATCTAAGTTCTTAGTTTATACAAGTGAATATGTATTAGAATAATGGGTAAGTTTGGTTAAGGTTTGATTATGAAAATATGATAGTTTATTTAGAAAGTTTT
Source organism: Amaranthus cruentus (assembly GCA_019425755.1). NCBI lineage: Eukaryota > Viridiplantae > Streptophyta > Magnoliopsida > Caryophyllales > Amaranthaceae > Amaranthus > Amaranthus cruentus. Next base: position 7,724,431 of record CM033456.1, read on the forward strand.
GTTAAAAACTATACTTAAAATTAATAATAAAAATATGATAAATTTTTAGGTATAAGATAATTAAATTAAAGTTGTAAGGTTAAAATAATAAGTGGTAAAGTTAGTTTAATGAATTGAAATTAAAACGTAATGTTTTAACAAAACCGTAAATAAAATATTAAAATAATATTTTAGTGCTTCTAAAGAAATTTAAGAAAACATTCTTCTTTTTTTTTTTATTTTTTTTTTATTTTATATAAGTTTAATATTTGGAAGAAATCACAAAATCGGAAAAAGATTTAGGATTAAAGGTGATTTGAATTAGATAATCAAAGGATTAGAAATTCTAATTGAAAACTCGAAAGAATTAATTGGAAGATTAAGATTACGAAATTTGAGGCTGTTACAGAAGAAGAAGAAGAAGAAACTAACCCTAGTTAGGTTAATCTCGAAAAATTAACGGAATTTTAACGGAAAAAACCTAAAAGTGTCACGGTTTTAATAACCTCATAACGTTAGGGGTACCATTGAAAAAAAAACTATGGACACCATTGATAAAGATGCATATCTCAGGGCCACCAATGATAATCTCCCTTTTATATATATATTAGATATATATTCTTGTTGTCTGTACATAGTTTGGATTATAATTATAACTTGAATGTGAATATGCTAATCCCCACTCCCCATTAACTCACTAATGAGTCGCACACTCACTCACTGTACACTACTCCTAATACTCCAGTACCCCAGTTCCTAGTACACTACTCCTAAGTCCTAATATCTAACTTTAATGTGTTCGTTGGATATTTTCAAGACCATTTTAAGTTGTATAATACTTTTTTGAGTGATCGATTGTGAAATTAAATATATTATTATCTTTAGTATATGAATATAACATTATGGCAATCTCAACACGATCAAAAAATGAAAAAAAAAAGAAAAAACAAGTCAGACCCATTTTGGACCCAGATCCGATACTGGATCCGTAGTATCCACGGATCCGGATATGGGTCTTGCAAAATCGGTCCCGCAGATATTGGTTCAGATCTGGATTCTTGTAACAGAAGCGACAATCTCGATACATATTGGTTTAGATCTGGATTCTTGCAAAACTTTAAATCATAAAAACTAAAATTGTTTAAAATAAAAGTAAAATATTACATCCGATAAGATAATTTTTTGCTCAAAATAAAAAATGTAAAAGTACATCAACATCAAGTCATCAATAAAGGCAAAAAAGCAACTAAGTTCTCAATAAATAATAATTGTTGCGGCCCGGATTGAAACCTGAAACTAAATCCTGCAAAATGCTGCCATCCATGATATGGATGACAGCTGATTGGATCGTTCAACGGAAACGCCGAGCATAACATCCTATCCAACTCAAAATACAAAAAATATACATTACATTTACAAAATAATAATTTAAGTAAAAACTTCAAATTAACTAACACTACTATATACTTTTATGATATTCTTTTACTGTTCCATACTTTTAAGTCATTAAGATACTATTCTCAATCCTGACAGATGTACGTCATTGCCACTTATACAATTTGGTAATCTTAACATTTAAGTAAGTTCGTTTGGTTAATACTCATAACCGTACCATTATTCATAGGATTAACACTAATCAAGTTCATCCCTAATTAACAAGCACAACAATATGACACCTGATATATGTAAGGGTTTGGAACTAAACCCTAACTGTGGTGGGAGTCGTCAACCCGCCAATAGAAGATCTATGCTCGAGCTCTACATGATAGGTAGCGAACCCCATGTCTTACATCACATTTTATGTGCCGGCCAACACGAACGCCGGGATTTTACATGTCGGTCCATGGTTCGACATTACCTTACTATCAGCATCATTCAATCACACAAGTACATCACAATTTTATTTGACTTTAACTTTGAATTTAACCAACGTAAGTGGTAACCTTATTTATTTAATAAAATTGTTGATCCTATTGTTACATTTGCCTTTAAGGATAAACTTTAACATTAAATTAAAGTATAATAACAACATTCTTAATATAACCACACTTAATAAATATACGTTCATAAAATAATTTATTAGCTTATAAACTAGTTTGAAGGCTAACGTAAACATACCAATAAAAATTCTTAACGTAAAAGTTCTTAATTATAGTAACATTCCTAATATAACACATAACTCATAAACATACTAGCACTAATTTATAACATAAATTATAAATTATAAATTATAAATAAATTTTATTCTAAATTATTTACTAGCTTTGATTATCAGGATCACATCTGGAGTTGGGAGGTTATTTTAATTGCAAGGGTAAATGATGTTAGAGTATATATAACATATTTTGTATGATGTTAGAGAACAATTGGTGATATTGGTTATTATTAATTCAAGATTGTATTTATGTTGGCTAATATATACTTGAGTATATAATTTTAGAAGGGTATTGTTGAATAGATATGACCATATGGGTGAAGCTTCTAGGCTAGATTCTAATGTTGGTAAAGTAGGCTAGATTTTAGAAGTGTATTCATAAGTTTACACTTCACACTCTCTCAAGTCAATAGTACTAAGTTTTACCCTTTGTATATTCTTCTTCTTCTTATTATTATTTGTTAGTATTTTTAATTAGTTGATCCTATTTAAGTTGTCGTAAAAATAGAAGTATTATTTATTCGTTGATGAAGTGCAATATTTTTAAATTTTCTTGAGTTCCATACAACTTTTGTTTAGAAGTGATAAGACTATTACTTATAAATAAAAGGGCTCCGATCACTACAAAAAAAGTTGCAGCTACCCACGCTTAAAAATGCATTTAGGCACGCTTATATGTGAGGCTGATAGATTTAGCCACGCTTAAAATAGCGAGGTCTCTGCTTGTGTGGGTAAATTTAAGGCACGCTTAATAAGCGTGGCTAAAATGGCTCTTTGTCACGCTTATAAGAGTGGCTGATAGTACCTGTAGCCACGCTTATAGGTGTTGAACACTATCCTCACTTAATAAGCGAGGCTAAATGAATTCATAGTCAATTGTTTTGCTCTTGTTTTTACACACAAAATAAGCGTGGCTAATGAGTATAACTAACATTTTAATTATTATTATTATTATTATTATTATTATTATTATTATTATTATTATCAATTATTATTAATTATTATTATCATTATTATTATAATTATTATTATTATTATTATTATTATTATTATTATTATTATTATTTTGTCAAACAATTTTCTATTAATACTAAAACCAAAATAGTTACAATCAGGGGTAACAAAACCCAGATATCCAAGGGGATATCTCAAAAATAATGTCACAGACGACGTTACAATATAAGAGCTAAGTATGTGTTACTCGCTATCTAGAGAAACAAATCGAACCAAAACACTAGGGTCCCCGGTACAGGAAAGAGTAAAAAAAATGATGCACTATGGATGAAGGTAGGATAACAGCTAAGAGTTGCATTGAGGAACACCATCAACTGCATTCCATGGGCACAAAAGCTATTGCACATATATGCAGAACAACAGCTATCAGCTGCAATGAGGATGGACTGCTGGCGCTGCTGGCAGTGGCTAAAACAGAAGCATAAAAGAATATTTTTAGTCCTTCAAATAACAAAAAGCTAATTAGTGGCAGCTAATGCTGACCAAAAATAATTATCCTGCCAAGTGATATAAAATTATAGCAACTCACCAATATGTGGATTTGTTGATTCATATATAACAAAAGCAAGTGAAAAACAAACTTACAACACAAAAATGAATTAACCAATCTATCTTTATCAACCACAATTTACCCATCAATGGATAGGATTTAATTTATAACATTTCACACTGTAGTAGTCAATCAAGAGATAATTCCGTTAACTAACCAAAAAACAAAATCAGCAATGGCTAAGATAGAACATACCAATAATGGTGAGAATTTGAATTAAACTTGCAATCTGCTCAAGCAGTGAAATTGACCACCACATATATTCTCATGCCATCGATTCTATTCTTGCAATCTACTCAAGAAGCAAAGTCTTGAGCGATTAAGCAAATTGCAAGGTCAGTTCAGCTCACTCTGAACATGTTACTTGGACACTTAATAAGACTTCAAGTACCCGAGGTGAATACTCAGATCTATACGTATAATCACATTGATGCTTCACTTTGAGCAACAATCATGAAAATTTTCAATTGAATGTTGGGCTCATATTCATATTTCACACTAGTAACAGATCATATCAGAAAAGCATTCTAAATTATTCAACCTCAGACGCATTAAATTATCGTTGTGATATAACATTGTTGTGACGACAGTAAGAGTGTATTAAAAACATCTTGCGAATTGATAAAAGATGCTGTTGAGGTGGGGGGTGTATCATAAAATATATTTTGTCCTCTCAATTCAAGACAGTTTTAAAGTTTTTCTGTCAACAACAATCATATATCTATATGGACTTCTTCATTCAAATAAAGAAACTTAGACACTTAAAAATTCTAAATATAATAAGCAATAATGTTTATAAGTCAAGACTCAAGATTTATTTTCTAGAACATTTTACAAGCACATTGATACAATTCTTATTAAATGGTGTGGGTTACCGGCAAGCGACGCAACTTGGGAGGCCTTTCAGACTATTCGTACACAATTTCCCTCTGATGTTCACTCAGAACCTGAAGTCTGCAAAACAGAAGAGTTATAAGCTAGCCAAGGACAAAAAAGCATAGTCACATTCATTACTCCTACAACTTAGTTATCTTTATTTGAACACACTTTCAACTTGATATTATTCAACCAAGAAATGAAGCTTTTCAATCATACGCCATAGCAAGACACTCCCTCTAAGGAATACCTTTCATTCTTGATTTCAGTTTATTTAATTTTAATCATGGCATCCAACAAGGGTTGATACTCTAAGGAGACATATTGCTTGGTAGAAACAGAGTTAATTAACAAGAAAAACTTAGCAATGGAAGAGCGAGTTATCATTTTCTATTTGTTCGATAGCATGTGCATGTGGTTATGAATTATGTCACTTGGACCTGGTTTGTGATATCAAAACGCATGTGTCCCAGTAAATGGTCACCTATATACGAAAAATATTCCTTATCTTCGGTTCAAGTGATGTCTCTTTTTTCAATGGGCCAGAGATTTATAGTACTTTACCTTCAAATTATTATGAATTATATTAAAATGACTTATTAAATAATGTAAACTTTTTTTATTTGAAGTTGAAAAGACAGCAAACAAGACGGTGTTTGCCAGCAACCAAAGCAGATGCAAAAATGGAAACACTACCCCCATGAATTGCTATCATTTTCCTGATTCAATTTACTTTGAAGAAGAACCCTAATTCACGAAAATGAATATTAGAAGACACCAAAGCAGAAACCCTAATTCACGAAAATGAAGATTAGACGACACCAAAGCAGAAATTAATAAATTAATAACAGGATGAATAGTTGCAGGGCTAAGAGAGTCACCGACCCAATTTGCTTCTACTCAACCAAAATATTCACTAATTAGCCATAAAAAAATTGGTGCTGAGAAAAATTCCCCAAATAAACCCTAATTTTCCAAGAAAACCAAGAGAGAAGAAGGAAGAAAACTTACCCTAAATCTAGAATTTTTGAGACATAAACATGGAGAGCTTGCAAGATTGTACAATTCTGTTGATAATTTTGCTGTGAAAATGGGAAGGAAGCAGATGCAGGCTGGAAATTTTGAGTGTGCTTATTGTGTTTAGACATTTCATTAGTTAAGTTCAAATTTTTAACGTAACCCGCATATAATATTTTTTTCAATTTTGTTAGTCACGCTTATTTAGTGTGCCTGAATTTATTATACATTTTATTTAATTGATATTTAGCCACACTTATTTTGTGTAGCTGAATTGATTATATTTTATATTTAATTGATATTTAGTCACCCTTATAAGTGTGGCTGAATTAATTACATATATTATATTATTTAATTGACCTTTTAGCCTCAATTATAAGTGAGGCTATTATTCTCACACTATTTAAGCATGGCTAATTACAAAAAGTGTGCCTAATTGCAAAATATCTTGCCACATATGGTTAAATAAGTGTAGCTATATGCCACATTTTTTGTAGTGGATACATAATTGCGCCTAGGGCCCTAAAAAGGTTAGGGTCGGGCCTGTCCTTATTCGAAAGCGCGCATCTTACAAATTCTTTAAAATATGTATTCCTCCACCTATTTTACTCCCATAAAAATTGAGAAAATATTTAACGTTATTTTAACACATCATCACAACTATATTTGAAAATGGTATGTCATGATTAGGGATGGTGATGGGTAATAAACTCACCCTGTATACGAGAACATGATCCGTTTTTACGAATATGGGGCGGGCTGGGTACCAATCATGTGTTAAAAATACAAATACGGGCACGACTATTGTAAAAATTATTAAATATGAAAAATGATTTTTCAAATATTTCATAAGTCATGACCAATCGGGTCAATCCGAACCGATTCGGAACCCGGAGTGACCCGACCCGAAAATAACCTGACCCGAGAATGATCTGACCCGAAAATGACTCGACCGAAATTGATCCGATCCAAAACCCGACCGACCGACCGTTTTCCTGGTTTAGTTGAAAGTATCACTTTTAGAGTGTTAATCTTTTGTATTTTTTAAAAGGAATATAAGAAAATTATAGCCGTTAATATAAGTTTAGGTGATGATGAATAATTGGTGGGAGGTAAAATAACATGATTTTTTTTTTTTTTTTGGTTTTTTATTTTTTTATTTTTATTTTTTTATTTGTTTTACTTTTGCAATAATAAATGGAAGTAATAGAAAATAACCAAGTTAAGAAAAAAATACAATAAAATATTAAAAAAAAAAAAAAACTAATAAAAAAAACTTAATATAATTAGATAATAATTTTGCATTTATTATTTTTTATTTCAATCATTTTGAAATATCATTTATTACGAATTTATTCTATGAATGATGATGCATTTACTATTTTTATCTTGCAAATGGTCATTTTTATCATTATCATAAACATAAGAGAATAATTTAATTTATTTACGTAAGATTAGAATGTCCGGCGCAAAGGCAGAGTTAAATAGTTGCAACTGAGCCTTCACTTAAATTGAAATATTTTATTTTTTATGTCAAATCTCGTTTTATTCAACAGGAAATGATTGAAAATTCATGGGCTATTTCTCAACTTATCTTCCTTGAGGGGTAAATGAAATATTAATTATATTGATTCAGGTTTTTGTATTTAACCTAACATAGAGTTGTTTGAATTTTTTTAAAAACTCAATATCACTATAATTATACAATTTTTTTTGATAATTTTATTTTAAAACTTTTGATAATCTTGACAAATATGGGCATGTCTAGAAAAGGATCAAAAGCATGCCATCTGTTCGATTGAGTGAGAAATGAGTATAACTTTGCTCCGCATATACGGCTATTTTGGCTTAGAAATAGTAGCAAAATTTTACAATCTTTGTTTACAATTTAAACAATGTCAATATAATTGATACATCAATTGCGAAAAAGTGCAAAATATTCTTATTCGAATAAAAAAAAAAATCCTATACAAAATATCATTATAGACATGTGTATAGGCTGGTGAAGAATTTTGTTATTGATTTTGACTTGGTTAATGATCAATTGCAGGAAAATTTATTTGTTTATACCTAGATTCAAAAGTGTTGGATAAATGGTGATTTAAAGCTTTCTCCAACAACTATATTTTCATGGAGTGATTTAATTCTATATTAAAATACATTTATTCTATTTGACTAAGGTTAATGAGGTTGAAATATGACTGTTGAGAAATGCCTATGTATAGTGGATGTTTCATCCTTTTGGAGACGCACAATTTCTCAATATCTCATCTCTTTTTTTGTTCACTTTTGCAAGAGTGGTATTTGCTCCACACCTTTAGTAGTGAGTGTACATTGCTATTGGTGTGTGTGTTAACCTTGGGAAAGTCCCATCTATTTACACTTGGGATAGTCGGGAAATAACTTTCTTAATGCAACGACAAGTTCGTGTCACACCATACTTTTACATATCAAATACATGTTAAACACAACTCTAAACACATTTCTTATATACAAATGTTATACATATTATCATCAGTAATATGTGTCGATGATTGTAGCTATAAGAAGATTTTGAGAAGACCTTTAAAAGGTCTATATTTCCAACAATTAAAGAAAGTTATTCCAATTCTTCTTTGAATACTTCAATCTAGTTTTTGATATTGGCAATGTGTAGAGAAGATATCATGTTTTGTTATTGATTTTACTCCATAAACAAAAGGAGAAAATCAAAACTATATAATAATGATGTTATTATTCAAAACATTAAGCAACATGAGAACTCTTACTCAAAATCGTGTTCCTTATAGTACCAGATCATGAGGGAGTTCAAATAGTACACTATGGATTTCATGCTTTTAGAATATAAATGTTTTTCTCTTATTATATTATTTAATCAAGAGAATGTAATATTTGAGTCTTTGAAGACGCATATAGTGCTATATATTTTGGTCCTTAATAATTCTTTAATTATGAGACAAAAAGGTAATGGCAAAGAAGGTAAATCCTAAACTTATACTTTTTTATAAGTTATTTGAATTATATTAATCAATTTGATATTGATTTACATTTTATTGTGGGTATTAATCTTGGTGAATGTCATCACATGCAATTTGGGTTTTTCATGAGTATATCTTTACATAATATTAAGCGAATATGATTTATTTTGCAATTTAAAGTATGGATTATTGCTATTAATTCATGTTCATGTGTGTGATTTGTGTTTTATACTCATGATGATCATGTGTGTCACCAAACAAATGTTCGGGATATTATGATCATATTTCAAACCTAATTTTTGGTAATATAATTATGTTATTTTAACATGATGACTATTGTTTTTGTTAATGAAGTTTATATGGGACTTATGTGTCATGGAATTATGTGAGTTTAAATATAGTCATTATTTTGAGTTTAAGATGGACTAGTCAATTTGTTTTGTATTTGTTGATAGCAATGTTTGATCCTAGGAATTAGGGGGTGGAGATTTGTTTTCCTTACCACTAGTCTAACTAGGTAGTTGCTATCATATATATTATTATTCCTCTTAGTTTTGTAATTAATATGCAAGCATTTGATGTCATTTAAAATTAGTCAAAAGATGATCATGGTAATAAAATTTTGAGTTCAATGTGATTTACTACTTGATCATGAATTTAGAAAAGAGTAATGGCATTATATTATATGACCGTTATTATGACTAATTTTATGACAGGTGTTAAAATTACTTTTAAGAGGGTAATTAGTTGGTCATTTATTACGATGATTATGATAGCTTTATCATATGGACCTCTTTGATGATAATTGATTAAATGGTGGATAATTATGAGTATTTATTTGCTTTTAACGAATATATTACAACGGCTAGTTTATTGTAAAGGTTAGTTTGTGACAACAACTTTTGATGGGTTTTAATCATGCTTTTATGGTGTAAGAGTTAAATGTTGTTTTTACTTCTTAATGAGGAGGATTATTTCATGGCAAATAAAGTTGCTAATTTTTAAGTCATCTTGTTATCTAAAGGAGTAGTTAATATATTGTTGTAAGTTGCAAGCCTTAAAGTGGTAGTGGTGGTTTGTTAATTCTTAATTAGCTCCTTTAACTTATGATGATATATATGATCATGAATATGAGTAGTAGAGTCTCATTAAAATTGCATGATTATTTTTGACATAAATGTTGATTTATTTCTCATAACAAGTGTTAAAATTTTATATTTTTAGTGGATTGTTAAGAAAATTGTTATTATTGGAAGATAGTTATAAATTGACTAAGTGGTAATTTTTATGACTTATGAGTGAACTTTGACTTATGAGATGTCTTATATGTTGTGTATGTGGGGGTTGTAATTTGTACTCCCTCCTATTATCCCTATTAGTCCCATTTCTAAATAGGGTCAAGTCACTCTATTAGTCCCATTTCCATTTTTAGTAAGTATTTTTTACTATTTTACCCTTACCCACATTTTTATTTTACAAGTATACCCTCATTAAACTCTATCAAATAACTCTTACTAATCTTAATAAAAATCATTACTAACCTTAATCTACCCACCCATAATTAACCCTTCCCTCCCTTTTTATAAACAAAACCCTAAATCTAGAATATTCACTCTTGTGGGTATTTTCATGAAACTTCCTTCTGTTTTGTTTTACGGCATTCTCTTCTTCTTGAAACCCTAATCCTTCTGTTCATGAAACTTCCTTCTTGAAACCCTAATCCTTCCTCTTGTTCTTTGATTCTCTAGGTTTGTTCGTCCATTTTGTCGGTTGGTTCTTCGATTTTTGACGGCAAGTTCTTCGAATTTGTTGCTTTGTTCTTCGAAATCTAGCTTCATCAACCGATTTTGTTGGTTTTGTTCTTCGAAATCCAGGTATGTAATGTAGATATGGGCTTGTTTGATTTTTATTGTTCTTCGATTTTTAATGTTTTTGATCTTTGTTTGTTCTAGATTTTAGTGTCCTTGTTTTTGTTCTTCGAAATCTAGATCTGTTCTTGTTTTTGTTCTTTGTTTGTTCTAGATCTGGGCTTTGTTTGTTTTTGTGGGTTTTGTATTTCGAATTTGTGTTCTTTGGTTTGTTGAAGATCTGGGTTTGTTGTTTTTTGTTTTTAACTTTGTTTTTTTTTCACTTTATTTTCTTCGAATTTCAGTGCTTTGGTTAGTTGAAGATCTGGGTTTGTTTTTTTCGTTTTTAACTTTGTTTTTTTCACTTTATTTTCGAATTTGTGTTCTTTGGTTAGTTGAAGAAATGTGTTTGTTAACTTTGTTTTTTTTTAACTTTATTTCTTGCAGATCTAGGTTAGTTTGTTGAAGATCTGGGTTAGTTTGATGGATACTGATAAGGTTCTTGATGATGATGAGTCTAAAAAGGTTGAACTTGATAACCCTAAAGGGGTTGATGATGAGTACCCTAACTATGCTGATGATGACTATAAATCATCTGTTGAGACTGATCCACGTTGGGGTCGAGAACTGAATTCTGATGGTGAACCCATCTACACTCCAAAACCCGACGATCCTAACCGTGTGTATATCGCGGCAGATGTTGTATTTGCTGATAGTGATGAGGATGAATGGCTTGATAGCCTTGGTCCATTTACAAGTATGTTTGTGGTCACTGATTGCGTATTTTACCGACTTGTGATGAAATCAATCTTTTGTCTTGTTGTTTGAATTGATGCATTAATGAATACATGCCTAATGAAATTTATTGAGGGCAAATATTCTAGGCCATATTCATAGCATTCTATTCTTGAGTTGATTTTAGGAGGCTTGGTATTGCCACCAGATTTCATTTTGGAGGCTACCAATTGCCACCAAAATCAAGTGCATATAGGAATAAAGCTATAACTCAATGATGAGTAAAAATAAAACCTGAGAGTAACTACTAAACAACCACTGTTTTCATTTCATTAGTTTGAATACAATTGTTTCACAATAAACAACTTAAAATTTTACACTAGTTGTTTACATTTGAAACAAATGTTTCACAAAATGTATCCAAAAGCTGTCCAAAAACTGTCCAAAAGTGTGTTTATATGCTGAGTTGCTGGCTCTTACGTGCTGTCCAAAATGTGCTGCTGGTTGTTTTACATTGTATTGCTGGTTCTGTAATGTGCTGCTGGTTCTTTTATGTGCTGTTGGTTGTTTGGATGTTGTTGTCCATATTGACTCTGCTTTGTGTGACTTCAATTTGTGGTTCTGTCACTTGAAAATCACCTTGAAACCCAATCAATTGTAGTAATTCATTAATTGTCTCAAGACTCACCTTACTTAGTAAATGTTGAAGTGATTCAACTACTAAGACTTTGTCCACCGACAAGTAATCTGGTAATGTTCCTTCTCTTGCTTGCTTGGTCTTGTTCATGTGTGGTATGTGGTAGTCAAAACCACCCTTTCTTTTCATGACTTCAATCATGCAAGCTTGTAAAGTAATGAACACAAATCTCAAAGATTGAGGATTTAAGTTCTCAAATGCCAAATTCACAGCTCTTAATAGTTGTTTTACATTGTATGCTGCCTTTTGAAATTGTAATGCTTGAATAGATCTAAAGAAACCAAGATCTAAGACATTCATATTAGGTGAATTTGGTGGTTGTTGCACAAGTTGGATATTAAATCCATCTTTTGTTGCTTCATCAATAAAATCCTTGTCATCGGGTGCTATGTGAGGCTTTGCATTATCTTGTTGAATGATAATGTCTTTTGAAAGCATACTAGGCCATTTAGCTCTGATTGTTGGTATGACATTGGTTATGAGCATTGCCCTCATATGCTCCTTGGTGATTGATTGAATTGGTTTGGTTTCTAATTCCCCCCTCCTCTTGTTCTTTGAGCTCCTCTTCACAGGTTCCTGACTTATAAATGGCCACATACCTATCTTCCCATCAAAAATCACATCACCATTAGATGCATATATGGGTTTTGCTACAGCACACAAGAACATGATTTTAGGAATAAACCTTTTAGACTGAATTTCTCTATGTGGCTCTACTTCACCCGGAGCAAGATAGTATGTCTGTGTTTCACGGGTTAGATAGAAATGTTTTTCATCGATATGAATAATGTTATCTTGTGATTTGAATTTATATGCATCAATATTTCCATCATAGTAACATTTAGAAACTGCAAAAAATAACCTGTGCAACTTATTTTTTTCAATAAGTATTGGTTTTAGAGGATTTGTGTGCTTCCTTATGATTTTCTTCTTCTTCCATCTAAATACAGTTGATTGTGAGACCCCCATTTGTTTTGCCACTGAATGTTGCGTTGTCTTGAGTTCACACTTGATTGCTTTGAATTTTTCATCATCAAATTGAATCTTGTTACTTGGTTGTCTTCCAATCCTCTTGCTCCCCAAGTTGATTACTGTTTGGTTGTTGTTGATTTGTTTTTGAACTTCCTTCCATAACCTTGTTATGGTTTTCCTACAAAGTTGAAATTCATTGGCTAGTTTGTTGATTGTACCAACCTCTAGTCTTCCTTTTTTGTTCAAGGCTGATAGTAGTTTTTGCATAATTTGGGTTTTTTGGTGTGGAGTAACATCTTTTGTCTTACCCATATTGTGTTTGTTTGATGTAATTAATGTGTGCATTTAATAGAGTATATAAAGATGTTTTTGGTTTGCATTTATTATGTTCCCTCCAGAAATTTTTTGGTTTGCCTCCATCCTGTTGTTTTTGTTTGCCTCCAGAATTTTTGGAATTTGACATTTTTTATGCTCCCTCCATATGGCTGTTTTTGTTTGCCTCCAGAAATTTTTGGACAGTTGGGTACTTGATGAAACAAAAAGATTTGACAAATGTGGTTGTTTGGTTTAATTTTGTGGCCTAAAATTATTGCTTTATTTTGTGTTTTGATTTTTCTGAAGTCGATGAAAAAAAAAATACGCAATCACATGATCAGCAAAGACTGTGACTATCTCGATGCTGTTGAAGAGTTGAAAAAGCTTGGGGAAATTAATTAGTCGATCTATGTATTTTTATTTTTCATTGTTGTAACAGTTTTTTTTAATCAATGGTGAACTATGTAATGTATGTTTAATTTCAGAATTTTTATTAACGGGTCAAGACTTGTATCAAATTATCAATGTTATGTTTAATTTTCAGAATTTTTGAATCATTTATACAATTGATTAGGTATTTTTATACATTTCAGAAAATGGGAGGCAAAATTATAATTTTGGAGGGAATCATTAACTTACTAAGAAAGCATTATCAATTCACTAAATAACACTCTCTCTCCTATTCAAGTGGTCCCATTTTGACCCACCTAAAAAATGGTGCCTAGTCAAATGGGACTAATGGGGGGAATAGGAAGGAGTATTATTTACTAATTGGGTAAATTTACAATGTTTTTTGAAAATATGTTCACATACTAATTATATAGATCAAAGTACAATTTTCATGAGTTGATAAATTTTTGTGCATGAGGTACAATATTTATGACTAAATGTCTAGAAAGTGGTTTGACTTGTGAAAATTAAATTCAACTTAATTTGGTGTTTAAGTGAAAAGTGTGGATATTTATTAAATTGTCTCTTTCATGAATTAATTTATTGAGTAAAAATTTATCATTTAAGTGAAAAATTTATTGAGTTTACTCATAAGGGGTTTCTTTTGAAAGAGAGTTTTATTCAAAATAATTTATTTCTTGATGTATAAAGACTTGATAGTAGAAGTTTATAAATAATATCTTGTCATGTGGCTTGAAAGCATCAAGTTTCGTAAGGTTTTGAATATGTGGTTTAAAACTTTTATAGCTTGCTTGTGTATGAATCTTGATTAGTTAAAAATGTTGTAATTATTTAACTTTTAAAGTGATTCATAAAATTTGGAGCTGTAAACATTGAGACTTGTAAACGATGTAAAAACTTTTTGAAGATAAGAAGAACAGTAAAACTAGGGACTAAATTGTGGAATTTATCCGTTAGTGAGTATTATGTGACCTTCTTAAAGTATGGTTGAACTCCTTGCAGTGTGGGGGTATATGATACATATACTCTTCTCAAAATAATATTTATTTGAGTATTTTTGATGAAATTCTTTAAAAAGTATTTACTAAAGGTTATAAATTGCTGTGTTCTTAAGCCTTTTTAAGTATGTGATGTTCCTTGTATTTCCCTAAAATATTATTAATAAAAGTTTTTTTAATAATAGGGAAGAAGTTTATGGAACTACTTTGGGTTTGAAGAACTTGTAAAACCTTTGGTAATTGATATGTTCCTTTGTGATTTTGTTCATAATTTTGATTGAGTCACTTGTTTGATGAATATATGAATATTTGTTACTATATTTGAATAGTTGCAAGGTATTCATAATAGATTGTGTGACTTATTTTGTTGTGTTGAACAAATATAAAAAGGGATAAAAATAGTTATTTAAATAATGCATATGACTTGAAGGTGACGCCTAATTTAAGTTTAGGCTTTAAGTGTTCAAGTTGTTTTGTAGATGCATGAGTTGTTCTTTTATAACCATGATGAGTTTGGAATACTTATGTATTTCTTATTGTTTTGAATATCATACTTAAATTGTGAGCATCAAACTATATGTTACTTGAGGTAATAGTATGAATTTATTTAATGATGTTTCTTTTGAGATAAGTATGATACTGTGATATAAATTCCCGAATGGGGGAGAGTTCCTCTAGAAGGAAGTAAGAATAGCATTCATTATCTTATTAAATGTATATCAAGATAAGTGGATCTTGATACGATTCTCTTCATGGGGGAAAAGAATACCTTGATTCTCGTATGGGGGAAAAGTCCTTAAATAGCAAATGTGAATACCGTACATACCTTTTTCAAAAGGATTATCAAGATAAGTGGTTCTTGATGTGTCGAGGGGGATAGTGCTAAAACCCAAATGTGGGTGAGCATGCATTTCACCTATCCCTATGGCATTTGCTGGCATTGCTCTGTATTTGAGGGATGAGTCATTAGGCTCTTAATGGATCTTGTAGTACTTTGTGGTGTGCTACTTGAGATGATCCACCTATGTGAGTGTGGGGGTTGGCCACCTCCTATGTGGAATTTCGGGCTAATATTCTACTAGAGCGCTCATGAAAATCAAGGTAGGTGCATAGGCCTTAAAAATGCACAATTTAACTTAAGCGGAGTTTGTACCTCTTTAGGCAAGGCAAGTGATTTGAGGGTCTCAATTCAAATCTTACTAGTTCAAGACTTAGTTCACTTGTTTGATTAAGAGTTCTTGAGATTCAAGACTTAGTTCACTCACAAGGACTTGTGAATTGTTGGCTCATTGCACTAAACAACAAGTTCAAGGCATTAGTCCACTTAGTTGCTATGTGCCAAAGTCTTCTCCTGCACAAGTATTTTTCTTTAAATGACATTTGTGGGGGATTGTTGGATAAATGGTCATTTAAAGCTTTCTCCAACAACTATATTTTCACTCATGGAGTGTTTTAATTCTATATTAAAATACATTTATTCTATTTGACTAAGGTTAATGAGGTTGAAATATGACCGTTGGGAAGTGCCTATATATAGTGGGTGTTTCATCCTTTTGGAGACACACAATTTCTCAATATCTCATCTCTTTTCCTATTCACTTGTGCAAGAGTGGTATTTGCTCCACACCTTTAGTAGTGAGTGTACATTGCTATTGGTGGGTGTGTTAACCTTGGGAAAGCCCGTCTATTTACACTTGGGATAGTCGGGAAATAACTTTCTTAATGCAACGACAAGTTTGTATCACACCATACTTTTCCATATCAAATACATGTTAAACACAACTCTAAACACATTTCTTATATACAAATGTTATACATATTATTATCAGTAATATGTGTCGATGATTGTAGCTATAAGAAGATTTTGAGAAGACCTTTAAAAGGTCTATATTTCCAACAAAAAGGTGATTCGAATGATTACTTTTTTAATTTTTGTGTTGTACGAAAGAAAATCATATATAAAGTTTAAACAAATAAAAACAATTAAGAGCATACGGGTAATTAGGGTTTGGATAAATAAAGGATAGGGAGATGATGATGGATGTGGAAAAACAACATAAATTCCTATATTCTTATTATTATTTTTTTTAATTTCTAGTTTTATACTTCGTCCTGCTATCAGGAAATGAGACATTTGAGTTTTACACCAAACCTAAGGAGGGGTGAGAATCAATTAACAATGAGTGAAAAACTATCTTATCTATAAAGGGTATTGACATTTATGTGTTGGTATGTTGTTGTAGTAAGAGTAAAAAGATAAAAAAGAATGATAAAATTAAAATTGAGTTATTTTTGACCCATTAAGGAAATGTCGCATTCTCAATGAATAGAAGGGGGTATTTTTTTGTTTTATTTTTTTTAATTTTTTTTCTTTACCGTAGAAGTAATAGAAAAATAATAAAAGAAAGAAAGAAAAGTAAAATTAATGTAAATAAAAAGAAATGTTGATGTAATTGGGCAATAATTTTGCATCATATCTAACATATGTTTTCAATTTGGTACATCAAAGTAATATCTATATTACATGTTTTAATTACGTGTAGTTATTGCCATATGCGAATTTGTTTTCCATAGCGTTTACGCCATTTTCTACAAAGTTGACTCAATGGATTGTATTCCGAGTGCATGGGTTTTGAGATTTCGAGGTTTTTCGTAATACCTCGGTGTTTTCTCGTATTAGACACCATTTGAATTAATACTATTTTCTTCTCCGAAAGATATGATTGGGTTTTTTCAGCTAGTTTCACATGTCTAGGGGGCAAGTCATTATCACTTATGTCAGCCCATTCTTTGGAGTTATGATCACTTATGTCATTCTCCATTCCAGGATCATAGTGCTTATCATAATCACTATGATTCTCATTAATTAGCAGAAGTCTCCATCTTAGGAACAATTTTATCTTTGAAAAAGTGCATTGTAGATGAGTACTTGAATAAAAATGTTTAAAAGTATATTAGAACAATATAAGAATATAATTTCAAGCACATGCTTATTTTTTCAGTTCTAACAATTTCAAAACAATAATATATATTAATTAGTCTTGTGTGCAAATTTTCAGGCCAAACAAATCATGTTTTAACTGCTTTAAGGGTGTTAGTGCCAAAAAAGCTTTTAAAGGACTTAAAAACGCAACTTGGCACCTAATTTCCAACTACATACCTATTTTTTAATTCTAACCATTTCAAAAGAATAATATATATCAATTAGTGTTGTGTGCCAAGTTTCATGCCAAACATACCAAGTTTAACTATGTTTTAACTATCTTGATTTTAGTCCTGGTGCCTTGTTAAAAAGCTTTCTTGTTTTATAACTTACAAAATACTCTAATTTTTAAATTTGGACTTGTTTTAAGTAATCATCATGTCTCATAGAATTGAATCAAAAATATTTGATTAAGTATGAAATGTGAACTTATATCATGTAATAATCTTGTGAAGAAGATTTAACTTAAAAGTATATGAGTAATACGAAATTTTGTTGTTAAAGTTGAGTTATATTAAAGAATCATTCAAGTGCTTTTTGCATGCAAGCTTAGTTTGTAGCACCCAGCCAGGTTGACTGGAGTAAAATCTTACAAGTTGTGTATCGAATGGAGGGATGACGATCCCCAAAGATAGAGAATTAGGAACTAAGCTCCCCCACTCTATACATATTGATGCGTTCACTCAAATACCCCTAAAACTTTCATGTTGTTTCTAAACTTGTCTGGCACCGTGTTATGTTTAAGCTTTTATATTAAAACTTTCCAAATGAGTTGTTTTACTTCTTTTTTAATACGTTTTTACCTAAAATTCACCATAATGTTTTTACTTTCGAAAGTGTATACTTAATTTATACTGATGTATGTACCGTTTTACCATTTCTATGGCCTATTACTTTGGGTGACAATGACTATATGTAGGTGAGGTGATTGACAGGTTCACTAGGGATTAGGTCTTGTTTCCGTAGTAAATAGTATGTTGCAAAGACATTGGAACTCTCAAATTTTGTTATTATTATTTTAAGTTTAAGGATTGTATTATAAGAGAGTTTCTACACCTTTTGCTGTAATAAGAGATCATTTACATCTGCCCTCTATATCTTCATACCTTAATGGGTACATCATATAGACCTACTGCTTTCATTAGTTTTTACTTTTCTTCATAGCCTTTTGTTTAGAAAATGTTCACATGTGAACCCACATCAATGATTGTGTGAGTTGTTTTTAATCATATAATCTTTGTGGGCTTCTCCTAATACCATATGAAAAAGAAAATCATCAAGCTTGTGTGGACTAACCGTTTTCTGATATGTGATGAGCTAGTCTACAAAAGCCTATGACATTTTGTCATGGTATCAGAACCAAGTTCAGAAGTGCTTATATGTGATCAAACATTGGTGATTAAGTGAGATGCCCTAGCATATATGCTTAGTGGCCTGCTTTTACTACCATTAGGTTTTGTGAAGGAATCTCATCAAGTTTATATGTATTCTACTCTTCTATTTTCTGTACTCACACACCAGCCCATTGGTGGTTGTGGGCTTGTCAATACAAGCCTGTGGCGGTTTATCATGTTAATTTTTGAGGATATGTTTACGTGTGACATCATAGTGGTATCTAGTGAGAAGTTGAGTAGAATGTTTGTTTGGTGGAAAAGTCCTCTTATTACCACATGAATTTGAGAAGGAATCTAAGCAAGTTTGTGAGTATCCAATTATCCTCCTATTTTGGCTTGGACACACGAACCCACTAGTGATTGTGTGGTTTTGCAAACGAGCCCATGATGATTTGGTATGGTATTCCTAGATCACAGATTCAAATATCATCCCCTCTTATTTAAGTAGAATTATTAGTACTAATTAAGTATAAAGGACATGTGTGTAGCCATGCGTCTAACCAAAACGACCCTTGTGTGAAGAGGTGTAATAGCATGACAAATTGTCTTAGGCTCGTGTGACAAGCACTCGTAAAAGGAGAGTTGACTACACACAAACTTGATGAGATTTCTTTCGAAAACAAAATTGTAGTAGTTGTCCGCAAAACTTATATGCTAGTCAGTAGTTGTGTTGTCATCTCATTTTTTAATAAAAAGAACACATTTCAGCTATTACATGGAAGAAGCATAGTCTTGTGGAACTTGTTTTATTCGTCTTGTCGCATATTTTCACAATATTAAATTTTTATAATTTTTGTTATGGTCTGTATAAAACTTGTTCTGATCCAAGTGTTTGTTCATGTCGTGCAATATTCATAGGCTTCAGCTTTAATAGTTGTGTATGTAAATTGGTATCGTACAAAACTACAAATGTACTTTGAGGAGAAAGTCTGTAATGGAGTAGATAATCTACCATGTTCATTGCTGCTTTTGTTCTGAGGATGCACATAGAAACACAAAAGTCAAAGAGGAGACTGATTGTGCAGATTTTAATCCACTGCCTTCTTCATTGCGGTCCTGCTACTGGTTATGCAGATTTTAATCCTTGGTCTCCAGTAAAAAGTAGTGATCCTTATACGGTAATGCATGCAGAAAGAAAGCATAACTTTTTATAGTTTGAAATTTGAAGAGTAGGATTTGCTTCTTTAAAATTAAATATATTGAATGGAAATGAACTTTAGTATCTGAACCAAAAATGTTTTCAAAGGTATACCGTTATATTTATATCCTATTATCCTATATTATTGTATTGATTGCATTAATAAATGTTTTTATTTTAATTTGTTTTGTTTATTATTTGTTTTGAAGGAGTATATTGCAACATCAAACATATATAGCCCAAATGAAATAGATGAGGTTCGTGAGCAATGGGCAAAGTACTTTATATTGAACTTTTTTTTTTTTTTGAATTTACTTTAGATTGAACTTTTTGTTAAACTAAATGTAATTTTAATTTGTACAAGCAATATATAGTAGTGTACTACTTTACGATCATATATATTATGTAATCATATATATAAGTGTAGTAGTGGATGTTATGTAAAACAATATTTTCTAGTTAATGTACGTATTATTCAATCGTATATTATTTATAAAATAGCCTGGAATGACTTCTACACACACACACACACACACATATATATATATATATATATAATATATATATATATATATATATATATATAAAAAAGATTTTCATTTTTTTGTTTATTATAAACTAAATTTTTTTATTTTTTTTTTTTTTTTTTGGTTAAAAAAGGTTTAAATTAAAATTAAAATTTATGTCATAGTTACTTTTCTGTATAACATAGTTACTTTTACAATTATATGTTTTTGTTCTAATCGTGACCGTAGCTTTTTTATTTTAGTGAAATCAAGGTTGTAGAGTCCTTTTTACCCTTCTTATTTTCAACCCCCTCCTCGTTGGATCCCTCCCCTATATATATATATATGTAATATTATATTAATAACCCCTTGTCGATATAGATATATAGGCTATATATTTTTTTTTAATTTTAAAAGGTCATTTGTATCTAAGGTTCACACAAGGGATACATTTAACAGGTTATTTGTATCGTTTGTTTGAAACGAACAATACAAATAAGGGTTATTTGTATCGTTTGTTTGAAACAAACGATACAAATAAGGTTATTTGTATCGTTTGTTTCAAACAGGCGATAGAAATAACCCTTATTTGTATCTTGGGTTTTCAAACGATACAGATAATGTGTTATTTGTAACCCTCTTGTTAGTAACCCCAATATAAGATAAAAATAAGCATCAAAACAAGATATAAATAAGAATTTTTTTTACTAGGGCATTGTGCTAATTATTGTTGAATTTCTTGGGTTTACTTGATTAAATTGGGGTTATTAATTGATTTATGTGTTAATTTGTTATTAGAACAACAAAGGCATGATGTAAATGCAGCAAACAAGAATCGACTGATGATCATAATGACTATGCAACTGAGAAATTGGCAGATTGGAGAGCAACAAAAAAGAAAGAGATAGAATGTGCTTCAAAAAAATAAAAGCAGTATATAGTCATTTATAGGGCTGTAAATTCGGTTACTCGGTCGGGTTTTGGGTCGGATTTCATCGGGTTCGGATATTCTCGGTGTTCGGGTTTTTTCGATTAATATAACGTTTTAACTCGGGTCGATTCGGTTACGGGTCTAATCGAGTGCGGGTCTATATCGGGTTAATACCACATTGGGTCGGTTTCAGTTTTAGTTCAGGTCGAATCGAGTTCGGTTTGTATCGGGTTCGGTTAATACAGTTCGGATCCAGATCGATTATACTGTAGGTCAAATTGAGTTCGGTTAGACTATGGGTCGGGTCATTTTTCATTTTAAGTTAACGTCAGGTCGGGTTAACTTCCAATCGATAAATTATTTTTGAATTTTGAGTCTTCCATTCGGTTATTCTTCGTATTCGGGTCGGTTAAAGTCCAATTCAATTGAACTTAAGCTGAATTAAACTTGATACATGTTAATCAAACTATATTTTAGATGAACAAGATTTGATTTAGTTACTTTTAGCTAACTAATTCGATTTAACTGAATCAAACATTTTTTATGTTAAACTAAACTTGATTCAGCTAAATTAAACTTATTATTACTGAATCAAACTTATTTTAGCTAAACTATAATTCATGTAGTTGAATCAAATTATTTTTAGATTAATAGTTGATTTAGCTGAATCAAACTTAGAACAAATTTGATTTAGCTCAATAAAATATTTATTTTTGTTAAACTAAACTTGATTCAGTTAAATCAAACTGTCTTTTTTATCTAAACTAAACTTGATTCAACAATCCAACGTATTTTAAGCTAAACTATATTTTAGATCATGAAAAGTTGATTCAGGTGAATCAAACTCACTTTAACTGAACAGATTTGATAAGTTGATTCAGCTGTATCAAACTCATTTTAACTGAACAAATTCGATAAGTTGATTCAGCTGAATCAAATTCACTTTTAGTTGAACAAATTTGATTCAGCTAAATCAAACATTTACTTTTTTTCTTAACTAAAAATGATTTAGCTAAATAATTTTTTTACACTAAACTTGATTTAGCTTAATCAAACATTGTTTTATTTGACTAAACTAGATTAAGCTGAATCAAATGCTAAAATAAACTTGATTCGGCCGAATCAAACTTATTTTATCTAGACTACATTTTATTCCACCTAATCAATAGTCACCAGCGGTCTGTTGGGTCAGGGTGTTACAAAACTAAACTTAATTCAACTAATCAAACTTATTTTTACGTAAAGTAAACTTAATTCAGCTGAGTCAAACTTATCTTTATCTAAACTAGACTTGATGTTGTTGAATTAAACTATTATTTACAGAAACATTACTTGATGCAAATTTAAACCTAAACTAAACTTGGTTCAGCTAGACAAACTTACACAATATAAACTAGCAATTCTTTTACCTTATATGATACCACCAATTTTGCTTTTACATATTTTCTTTTATTTATAAATATCCATTTTTATAATTCAATACGCTTTTTTTAT
The DNA here is from genome assembly GCA_019425755.1 of Amaranthus cruentus. Classification (NCBI taxonomy): domain Eukaryota; kingdom Viridiplantae; phylum Streptophyta; class Magnoliopsida; order Caryophyllales; family Amaranthaceae; genus Amaranthus; species Amaranthus cruentus. The sequence goes on from CM033456.1 coordinate 7,747,421, forward strand.
TAGTCTTTTTGTTAAAAGCTTATAAGACTAGAGACAAAGTCAATAATAATAATAATAATAATAATAATAATAATAATAATAATAATAATAATAATAATAGGCATACTGAAAGTTGCATGGGTTATAAGAATTTTCTTGCAAAAAATCCAAAAACGGTGATAACTTGTGATCAAGATATGTATTGCAAACTATTTGTCGATGCTATTTTGATTCATAATTACCCTTTGAGTATAGTTGAGCATAAAAAACTAAGGGAATTGCATCACTATTTGAATCCTGAAGTGAAGGATATTTCAAGGTATAAGATCACTAAATATTGCATGGCTAGGCATATTGAATACAAAGAAGTTCTTACAAATTCATTGCATTCTGTTTCAAGTCGTATTTGTTTTACTTGTGATGGTTGGACTGCATGCACCTCGCGTTCTTATTTTGCTCTTACAGCTCATTATGTGGATAACAATTGGAAACTTTAGTCAAAAATACTAAATTTTCGACGTTTTCCTCCACCTCATGATGGTGATGCAATCTATAAGCTTGTAAAATCAATGCTAGTTGAGTGGGGTCTTGAGAAGAAAGTTTTTACAATAACTTTTGATAACGCATCAGCTAATAATGTTATGATTGAGAAATTAAAAACTGACTTACATGCTATTTCACCCCTTCCATGCAATGGAAAATATTTCCATGTAAGATGTGCTGCACATGTTCTCAATTTGATAGTTCAGGAGGGTCTTAAGGTGATTGATTCTTCTGTTAAGAAGGTGCGTAACGTCGTAAGATATATTGATTCTTCTGATCCTCTACTTTCTAGTTTTGAACTAGCTATTAAAGATTCTGATTCTAATTTTCGAGGTCAGTTAATGTTGGATGTTCGTACTCGATGGAACTCTACCTACTCAATGATCTGTAGAGCAATTGACGGAAAATCAACCATTTCCTTGTTTATCATTAGGGAAAAGAATAGCAGAAATGAGTTGAAAACTATTACCACAGAGGAGTGGGAAACAGTTGAATTAATATGTGACTTTCTTGAGCCATTTAACTCAATAACTAACCTATTTTCAGGATGCAACTATCTTACTTCCAATTTGTTTCTAGCTAACATAGTTACAATTGAGAAAATGTTGACAGATTCTCACATTCATCCGTGTTTGGGTATTCGCACAATGTCAAAACCTATGCTCGAAAAATATGAAGAATATTGGTCGGAGCACTCGATGATTCTAAGTTTTGCTGTAATACTTGATCCTCGATTCAAGATTAGGTTTTCAGAGAAATTGTATGGAATTCTTTATTGTAATGATGAAGCACACCAAAGGGTAAGAAATATACATAAACAGTTTGTTGATTTGTTTAATGTCTATTCAAATTCTACTCCTAGTTGTTCCTCGTCTTCTTTTATCCAAAGTTCAACAAATCAAAATTCAAGTTGGTCTTCTCGCCCTCAGCGCCCATTCACTCTTTCCAATGTTTTTCAGGTTAATGTACTTATAAATTATTTTGTTATGGAATATCTGATATATTTTATCTAAATGTTTTGTTTGTTAGAATTTTAATCCGGCATGTACGAGCGGAACATCAGAATTGGAATCTTATATTAGTTTACCCTATATATCTCATACGGAGGATATTGATATTTTAGCCTATTGGAAAGCTCAAAGTGTTTCTTTTCCAATGCTTTCTCGCATGGCCAAAGATATTTTAGCCATTCCAGTTACCTCTGTTGCTTCAGAAACTTCTTTTAGTTTGGGGGGGTCGTGTTTTGAGCAAACTGAGAGCTTCACTATTACCCAAGAATGTGGAGATTTTTGTAACAACTAGCAATTGGATGTATGGCTTCGAACCAGAAGAGAAGAATGAAGAATACCTTAATGTACTAAAAGAAATTGCAATTTCAGAGCAAATCAACAACTAAAGGATTTTCTATGGCGTTTTTGATGTTTTGGTATGGTATACTCTTTTCACATTGGTGGATCAAATTTAATGTTGGTTGTGGAGTTACTAGGTGCTTTCTATAAATGAAATCTAAAGTGTCTTGGTTCTTTTTATGTTGATTGTAGGGTTAGCTACTTTTTCTCGCTTTGAGGCTCTAAGCAACCTGCTATGAGGTGGTGATTTGGTTTAACTATCTTGGTTGTAATATCATTGATAAAAGCTACATTAACAACACTAGATGATTTTCTCTTTTTATTATATTCAATGTAGTTATATTAAAAGTTCGCCTTAATGGTCAGACTTATACAAGTTTTTTCAAATGTTATAATTAGAGTATTCTTTCTATTATTCTAAATTAAGATTATATAATACAACAAGGAAATGTATATCAAATAGTGAAATTGACACATACACTTATATGACTTAAAGTTTGTGTATTTATTTGCTTTCTACAAGAGCAGTTTGCGTTCTTGATATTGCTAACGGGTCTAGCTTAATGAAAGTTGTCTCTAAATTTGACAATATGCTCTTGTTTTAAGTGTATGAACAACAATTAATGTACAATATCAGGATTTTTCTATCACCTTAATTTTCAGCCTAAATAAAATATAAAAAAAGTAAGTTTCCCCTATTAAACTTAGTCATCATTAAAGCCATAAAAAATATACTTAAAATAATCAAAATTCACTCAAAATCAACATGATTTGTCAAAATGAGAAAAGTAACATCAATATTCAAAATAAGCATGAAATCACTAACGTTGACAATCATACAAGAGAATTAAATGTTATCAATAAGTGCAAATATTTGCAATTATCACATCAATTTGGCCATTTGCCAGCTTGGTCGATTTCAGGCCATGTCAATTGCTTGTTAGGTCAATTACGAGTTTCAAGTCATTTCGGGTGGGATTATGTCATGTACTTATTATGTTAAAGACGGGTTTGAGTTGTAACAGGTCGGGTGCAAATTGAGTTTGGTTAACCATATTGTCCGGTCAAACTCAAGTGTGGATTATGGGTCGTTTCAGGAGGGATTGTGTCGAGTACCTATCGGGGGAAAGACATGTTCGAGTTGTATTAAGTTTAGTGCAATTTAAGTTCGGTTAACAATATTGTCGGGTTAATCTCGGGTGTTGATTGTGGGTCATTTCGGGTAGGATTATGTCGAGTACCTATCGGGTTAAAAATGGGTTCGAGTTGTAACAGGTCGGGTGCAAATCGAGTTCGGTTAACCACATCATCGGGTTCATATCGGGTGTGGGTTATTCTCGAGTCGGGTGTCGGTCAATTATGGGTCTAAAATATTCGGGTACATGTTGGGTTACGGGTCAACATCAGGTCAAGTTTCGATCGATTACAGGTCACTACACTTCGGGTCAACCAACGGGTTGGATACACACAGCCCTAGTCATTTATAACAGAAGGAATATATAGGAGGGAACAAGTGAGAAAATGGAGGAAAAATTTAAAAAAGGTTGGAGGGAAAGCGTTCATTAAATAGTATCACTTGACAACCGCATGCTTGGTCAAACCTACACTTGAAGGTCAACAAACAACTTCCGTCAAATGCGAGTGTTTTGCAAGTGTTTATGTTATATAAGTAGTTTTTGTTAAAAAATTAGGAAAATTTGCTCAAAATAATCCTAACTATTATCCGTTGGCCAAAAATAATCCCAGCTATCAATTATTTTTTATTGATCCCAACTATTCTCATAATTTGTTAAAAACATACCCACCCTCTTGTTACCGGCTGGAACATGTAACTTTTTCTCTTTTTTTTTTCTTTTTTACGTAACTGTTCAAAATAACCCTTCCCCTTTATTTATTAATCAAAAAAGACAAAAAAAGTGGAAAAATTACATGTTGTAGCCAGTTAAAAAGGAGGTGGGTATATTTTCAACAAATTCTGAGAATAGTTGGGATTATTATAAAATAATTGATAGTTGAGATTATTTTTGGCCAACGGGTGATAGTTGAGATTATTTTGAACAAATTTTCCAAAAAATAATTGATAACTTTCTGCAAAAGGTGTTATACATTTGGTAGTTTATTTTGTAATTTTTCAATTAATTAATTATGTTTGTGTTCTTCGGCCGGTGTCTTGAGAGACGTCTCTTAGTCCCAACCTATTAAAGTTTATTTTTACTTTTATTCTACATTTTTTTATGGACCGATTCAATTAGGAATGATCTCTCAGAGAGACCGTCTCTCACAAAAATTTGTGTTCTTATAAACATATAATGATGGTTATTCCAATTCTGGGACATATGTGCTAGAGTAGTTATGGTCAACCAAACATTAAGGAAAGTAAATTATGCCAATTAAATTGATCTCCAAATCAACGTATGAAGAGTATGAGACGTGCAATTAAACTCCACTTTCCGATGAAGACATGTATGAACTTACTCTCAAGCCAAGTTGCACATGTATGACGATATACTTCGGGATAATTTTTTTCCTCAAATTAATTTGTATTTCTTCATTAGAAAATAATAATAATATTTACGTTTAAAAATCAAAGGTAAATGATGGGATTTTCAAAAATAAATAAAGTGTAGGATCTCTAAATGAAACCGTCCAAAAGTGGATATTTTAAAAATTAACTATTCCTTTAAAATAAGGAGATTCTCCTAGAATTAAGAAGATAGGTGGAAATTGTCTTTCGGAATATATAGTCTATTATAAAAAGCTTTAATGGGAAACAATTAGCGAAAATCAAACTTAAAAACTTATTAAAAAAGTAGGACATATTTCTAAAAACAAAACGATCAGTATAATAATAAGTATCAATGAATATACCTATACCTATAAACTAAAATACTAATTCTTTATTGAGATCGTCTCACGATGAGACAACCTCAATTTGTTCATTCCAAACTCTAAAAAAATTGCTTCCTTATACAACTCAAATTACATTATCATTGTCTTTTATGTATATAATACTCCCTCCTATTCACCTTAGGTGTCCCATTTACTTTTTGGACACTATTTATTTGTCACTCTTACATTGCATTTTATTATTAATCTATAAATTAAAACATAGTCATGTTAGATCTTATATGATTCGTTTTGATATAAATATTATTAATATCAACTTTTTATAATTTTTAATTATATATAACTCGGTATATTATGGATCGAATAAGTGCATTGGATAGAGTGCATAAAGTAAATGGGACACTTAAGATGAATAGGAAGGAGTACTAATCAGCTACTATTATAAGCTCGTCTAACGATTAGATGGTCTCATATAAAACTTATAACAAGGGTATGGGCGTATGGTTGGTGCAAGTCGATATGCGTTTAAGGTTAAGCTACGTGGATAAGCATCTGCTGTCTAATTTTATTAAGTTGCGTCCCTACCAGTAAACATTAGTCCACCAGTTCACCATTCCACCTAATATATATCATTTCTAAACCAAACACCACATTCTCCTCTATATATAAATCAATTGATGTTAAACATTATAATTTGCACAACCCAAAAGCACATTACTTCAATATTAACTAAGAGTCACCATAAATAATAATAATAATAATAATAATAATAATAATAATAATAATAATAATAATAATAATAATAATATAAATAACAAATAAATTAATTAATTAATATGAGTTCAGAAGAAATGAATGGAGTGAAGGTTGATAAGTATAGACCATTTCTTGATGAAGATGCCAAGAACGACTCCATAGTTTGGAGACTTGGTGCTCCTCCTGAGTATGACCAAGTTAACAAACTTTTCGAACAAGGCCGGAAAAAGGTTTGTTTTTCTATTTAATACATTCATATATATCAATGGTTCAAGTATATATATGTTAAAGTTAAATGATTTTAAATTGTTTTTTTTTTTTTATTTTTTATTATGTATCATTAATTTTGAATATTCATGTTCTTTTTTAATTTAGGTGCATCATCTATTTGTTTTCTGTATATGCCATAATGCCAATCATGCACCCTTTAATTTTTATGTAGGGCTAAGTTGTAGTATAACCTTAAATACGAATAATTAAAGATTCACTCCTTTTTTCTTTTATGTGCAATTCTTCTCATTTTTCTTATATTGAAATTTCACTCAGTGTTTCTCAGTACAAATATTTTTATTTTGAGATGAGACATGTTTTTTTTTTACAAAAATAATCTCATTATATATTTATATCTTTAACCTCTAAAATTACTAATTGATTCTTATTTATATCTTTAACCTCTAAAATTACTAATTGATTCTTTCATATGAATGGTAGATCATCTCCCCTCGTTCTGACTAGAGGTGTTCAACGGGCCGGGTCGGGGCGGGGCGGGTCAAAATTTAAATGGGCCGGGCGGGACGGGTCATGTCAAATGCTAAACGGGTCGGGGCGGGTCAAGCCCATTTAAATCCGACCCAATTTGACCTTTTTTGAAAAGTTCATAAAATAATTTTTTTATTATACTTTATGGCCCGATGGATCGACGCACTTACGTATATAATAATATCATTTAAAAATATAAAAAAAAAAGTGGTAATTTTTTTTCCGCAATTAATAATTATCCGGCCCGGCCTGGCCTGACCCTTTACACCAAGGCCCGTTAATGACCTGCCCCATTATTGACCCGACCCGCTAATGACCCGTTAAAATATGACCCGACCCTTGACCCGTTGGGTCGACCCGCCCCATTGAACACCTCTAGTTCTGACCTAATATATTTTATTTCTATGTTTTTGTGGGTGAATAGAATAAAATACGAATGACTACTAAGATATTATGTGATCGAAATGTGCCCTAAAAACTTAGGGGCAAGTTCTATTGAACAACACTACTCTATAGAACAGAATAAATAGTACTTCCTTTTCTTCCTATATTAGGACTCCTTATTGATTATGAAATATTAAGGAACATGTTTTGCTTTTCATGTGAATATATGCGAGTTAGCTTGGTTAGTCGTTGATTTAATTTAATTCCTCCATTCCAAATAAATATCTACGTATGCATAAAAAACATTATAGTCATATAATATTTTTTTGATACGTCTTAAAAAACTAATTTTTAAATATAAAAATTTTATAATTTTTTATCAAGGGAAAATAAAAATATTTAAATTAATTTTATATCTTTAAAAATGTGAAAAAAGATATGTTACAAGTAATTTTAAAGGGATAAAATATATATTAATAATAAATTATGTTGATTATTTTAAAGAAAATCATATGCACTTTTTATTTACTATGTGAAAATGTACATTATGTCTGTCATTTGACAATCAATTAAAAATAACCTTTTTGTAAGACTTATTATCACTAATAAAGGTATAGTTACTTGGATACGATCTGTGGCCTAAAAAAAAATATAAAATATAAATTAGAGATAAAATTATAAGGTGTAAGGTTTGACTGTGACCTTTTTTCACGAAAATAAAATGAATTGATAAAATGATAGTTATTTAGTTGTAAATTAGCAATATATGATACGTACCATTTTAAAATTGTTGATTAATTTATGTAATTTTGTGGGAGACAGGAATGGCCTGAAGGGTCATTAGAAGAAACAGTTCAAAACGCTATCAAGTCATGGGAGATGGAGCTCTCTCATAAACCTCGCTTGCAGGACTTCCGAACTATTAACCCTGATAAGTTCAAGCTATTTGTCAATGGTAATTACCTCATCATATATCTCACTTTAATAGAAATTATTATAAGCAAGACTGCAAAAGGAAAAGTAAGTTAAAATTCGGTGAAGATGCTTTTGATTAGCTAATAAGGATTGGTTCCTTTTCTGTGAGTAACTCGGGCAACACTAATTCTAGGGTATAAATTTTTCAGTGACTAGCTTTATAAATTCAAAACAGGCTGGGTGCTCAGCTTGTCGCTCGACTCCCCACCAACTTCTTATAAAGTCTCATTTTATGAAATGAATTTGGTTATGATAAAAAATAACAACAATAATAATAATAATAATAATAATAATAATAATAATAATAATAATAATAATATTAATATTAATAATATTATTATTATTATTATTATTATTATAATTATTATAATAATTATTATTATTGGCAAATAAAAGATTTATTTCATTTATCAGAAAACAAATATACAAAAACGAAAGACCACAACCTAACTTATTTGCATCAGTATGGAAGAATAGCTTACCTTCGAGGAAGGGTATCCGCACCCCCTGCTCATATGCATACGAGAAAGGAAAGGTCCAAGGCGATACAAAAAGACACGCCATAAAACTGCACGTATACAAGGAGATCAATATTATTATTATTATTATTATTATTATTATTATTATTATTATTATTATTAATGATATAATTAAAGTTAAAATCAACATTGAAAACTCTAGAGTAAATGATAACTGAGCAAATAAAGTTGTTGAAATTAAATCTTGTTTGCATAGAAGTAGAAGCAAAAAAAGGAAATGACATTTACATTGTATAGTAATGATAATAATAATAATTAAGCAAATAATAAAATAGCATTTAATTAAGGAATATGATTTTATAAAGTAACACATGAGAAATAATTAAAAATTCCTCAATTCACATTCTAAAGCTTCTATATATCAAAATGATTTTTAAATTAGTATATTACTATAATTGTATGTTTAGAGCTATATTTTATTACAACATGTAACGCTTTGTTTCAAGAACATTGTGAAATCAATTTTCGTTATTTTCCTCCAAATTCCAATAGCTCACCGCTTCCTCAGGCTAACATACAAAAAAATAGACTGTCATAATGTTGGCATCGTCCCTGTGTAGGGCCAGCCCTATATATTTTGGAATGATATTATTTAGGGTTTTTTTCATGTGCAATTTATAATATATATAGACCTTTTTAAAATCATTAATTTTGTTTTTTTACATTGGATCTTTGGTGACGGCCCCTTTTTCCATCGTTAGGACCGACCTTAAATATATTTATGAGAACAGTGATTATTAATTAATCACATAGGCAGTAGGCCATGAATAAAATTCACTTATTTAGGCAGTTTAAGATATGTAAAGCACTGTTGTCCGGTTCCTCTGCCGTGAAGAAGTGGATAGTTTATTTCACATCCATACTTTAAAGATGATGTCAATATTTTATAAGTAATTCTAGTATTTTTCTATTTGTCATATGATTTTGAAATGATATTTTTTTGGCATAGTACATCATCGTATCAAGATCGTATTGTAAAGATTTTTTAGTTTACAACGACAGAAATATAGGCCGCATTAACCGTAAAAACATCTGTATTGACTGATATTTATTTTGCAACCGCTACTACCTAATCCTTGGTGTATGAAATTTGATATCGAGTTTAACATAATTTAGCGTGTAGAATATTACTTGAAGTATAATAAATTAATATAAAAGGTTGGAGTAATTACTAGTTATGATTGTGGTTGTATATAGGTAGAGAAGGATTATCAGGTGAAGAAGTTCTAAAGCTAGGAAGCTATAATGCATTACTAAAGACGTCTCTGCCTGATAAATTCAAATACTACAAAGTCGAGGAAGAAAGCTTTGAGTCATCTCATGAAGCATTTCGATCAGCATTTCCTCGTGGATTTGCGTGGGAAGTGATCAGTGTGTATTCAGGACCACCCAACATTGCTTTTAAGTTTAGACATTGGGGGTTTTTTGAGGGTCCTTACAAAACTCACGCTCCAACCGGTGACATGCTTCAGTTTTATGGTTTTGCCCTTCTCAAGGTATATTAACGCTTCACAAATTCTTACTTGAGACCGTCTATACAATAGATATCTCAAATTTTGGGGTTGACTCAATTTATAAATTAAAAAAAAAAACTAATTGGTGGTTTTGTAAGTTAAAAAGAAGATATGGGTTGGGCTCTTGAGAGACGTCTATACTATAGACGGTCTCTTAAGAGAGGACCAGTTAACGCTTATAATTTTGATTAAAAATTAAAAATAACTATATTTCCAATTAAATGTGCAAATTAAATAAAATAAAAGAACATACACCTTCATCAACTTTAACTTTTGACATAATGATTTAGATAACAATGAACACGAGATTGAAAAAACCACCAATATTTTCATGTGGTCAAATAAGCCAACTATAAAAAACTAACAATAACCAATTGTCAAAGACTCTAAGAAAAAAACCTTTCTTATCAAATCGTTTTTTGCTTTTTTTTCTATTATATTTATTTCATATCATTTGCAACAGTTTTATACTCCCTGATCCTATTCATAAAGAATGAGACATTTTCTTATTGGGTCAATTCCCTGAAAATGTCTCATTTCTATTTTTGTCATTCTTGTTGACCCTTTTACCCTTACTACAATAACACAACAACATATAAATATCAATACCCTTTATGGAAAAAGAGAGTTTTCACCCACTTTTAAGTGGTCCCTCATCCCTCCTAGGTTTTGGTGCATGATAAATATTATAAGCGGAAATATAAAGTAGACAGATAAAGGTTTTAAGTGTTTGTTATTTTGTTAATCAATGAGTAAACAGCCTATTTATACAAGATTAATAACTGAACTAATATGGAAATAAACTAATAATCAACCTAGAATATTACTATTGCCTAATATAAAAGATCTCCTAAATATACACATATTCTATGAGATATTCTATTTCCTACACTCCCCCTCAAGTTAGGTCATAGGGACTCCAATGCCTAACTTGCGTAGTGCTTCTTCAAATACTTCAGCTGTAACAGCTTTTGTCAGAATATCTGCAAGTTCATCTTTGGACCGGACTAATGGTAGACTGATGATTTGATTCTCAAGTTTCTCTTTGATGAAGTGTCGATCTACCTCCACATGTTTTGTTCGATCATGCTGAACCAGATTATTAGAAATGCTCACAGATGCCTGGTTATCACAAATCAATCTGCACGCTCCTTTGGGAGGAAATCCTAATTCACACAGAAGTTTCCTGAGCCATAGAACTTCTGTTACTCCTTTAGCTATCCCTCTAAATTCTGCTTCATCACTAGATAGGGCCACTACATTCTGTTTCTTACTTCTCCACGTAACCAAGTTTCCTCCAACTAGAGTAAAGTAACCAGATGTTGACTTCCTGCTATCTTTGTCTCCTGCCCAGTCTGCATCGGTCTAAGCTATGAGATCTAGATGACCATTATTCCCAAACAAGACTCCTCAATTACTCGTTCCTTTCAAATATCGGAGGATCCTCATAACAACTTCCATATGTTGGAGTTGTGGTCGATGCATGAATCTACTAACAACGCCTACTGCATATGAAATTACGGGTCGAGTATGAGATAGGTATATGAGTTTGCCAACAAGTTTCTGGTACTGTTCTTTTTCGGCTGCTTCCCCGTCTAGTTCAGTATGTAACCCATGGTTGACTACTATTGGAATTTCAGCTGGCTTGCAGTCAACCATCCCAGTCTCTGCCAAAAGATCTAGAATATATTTCTTCTTGTTAATGAAGATCCCTTTCTTTGATCTTAGAACTTCAATACCTAGAAAATACTTCAAGTTTCCCAGATCCTTCATCTCAAATTCCAAGAACAGTCTCCTCTTGAGTTCATTGATTTCACGTTCATCGTTCCCTGTAATAACCATACCATCCACACAAATTATGAGGCAAGTGATCTGATTTCCTCTCCTTTTGAGGAATAAGGTGTGATCGGAGTTGCTCTGTCTATATCCGAACTTCTTCATTGCAGCCGTGAATCTCCCGAACCAAGCTCTAGGTGACTGTTTTAAACCGTATAGAGCTTTCCTAAGTCTGCAACCTTCATCTTGCCTATAATCATCTGCAAATCCTGACGGAGCTCTCATAAACACTTCCTCCTCGATTTCCCCGTGAAGAAAGGCATTTTTAACATCAAACTGATACAATGGCCATTCTTTGTTAGCAGCTACGGAAAAGAGAACCCTGATTGTATCGATCTTTGCATCTGGGGAAAAGGTTTCAGAGTAGTCGACAATCTGTGTGTACCCATTCGCAACTAGACGAGCTTTGTATCTTCAATTGTTCCATCAGCATGATACTTAATGGAGAACACCCACTTACAGCCGACAATTTTCTTCCCTTTAGGCAAGACACACTTTTCCCACGTATTGTTTTTATCTAGGGCTGCAATTTCATCCTCCATGGCTTTTCGCCACTTCGGATCTTGGAGAGCTTCATCAACATTTCGAGTGACTTTATTCGAGTAGAGTGAGGCTTTAAAGGAAACAACAGTTCTTGACAGGTTCTCATTTTCACCCGGACTTACTGGATATCGAGACCGTTGTGCCTCGAACTCTGGATCATATCTCTTGGGTGCAACACCCCTAGCTCTCCTTAGAGGGAGCTCATATCTACACTTCTCATCAGTAGATGAAGGCATAGTATCATCAACATCAATAGGAATATCACACATTGGCTCAGAAGTTACCTCTATCTCATCATGGGATGCCTCATACAGGTTTGGAGCAGTTTGAGGAGAAGGGAGTATTACAGCTTCAATAGCAACATCTACGGGATTACCTACTTGCTCTTTTGGGTCAGGATCTGTAACAATTCGATGTATTAACCAGCTTAAGTCATCACTTATGGTCTCCCCCTGAGGACCAAGCTGGGAGTAGTAGTATTTCTCCTCAAAGAAGTCACAATCCATCGTAGTGTAAAGTTTGTTTTGAAGGGGATCAAAGCACCTATACCCTTTTTGGTTTACCCCATACCCAATGAAAAGACATTTGACTGCTCTAGGTTCAAGTTTGTGGCGAGTATGTTGTGGAAGGTGAACATATACAACGCACCCGAACACACGAGGGGGTAAACAATGAAGAGATGGGATGGAGATGTGGGTTTGAAGGGTATCTAAGGGTGTTTGATAGCTGAGGATTTTTGTGGGAAGGAGATTAGTTAGGTATGTAGCAGTGGCTATGGCTTCAAACCAGAAATAGGAAGGTACTTTGGCTTCAAACAAAAGAGCTCGAGTGATCTCGAGAAGGGTTCGGTTTTTCCATTCAGCAACTCCATTTTGTTGTGGAGTATAGGGATAATTGGTTTGGTGGATTAGGCCATTTGTGGTTAGAAAGTCCTTCATTTTTTGGTTTATATACTTTCCTCCATTATCAGACCGGAAGATTTGGGGTCGGGCTTGAAATTGCGTTAAGAGCATGTTATAAGTTTACAAACACATCAAAAACTTCAGATTTGGATTTTAGAAAATATACCCAACACATGCGAGTACAATCATCCACAAAAGAAACAAAATATGATAATCCATGGTGATTAGATTCAGGAGCAGGTCCCCAAACATCGGAGTGTATCAAAACAAACGGTTTACTACTACGAGATTTGCTAGAAAAATATGAATGTTTGTGACTTTTAGCTAGAACACATGATTTACAATGTAAAGGTTCAGTAATATTATTAAGTGATGGTATAAGACGTTTTAAATACCCTACTGACGGGTGGCCAAGACGTCTATGCCACATCCAAAGCTGTTGATCCAATGATCCTCGAGTAAGCAAAGTATGTCCCTTTTGAGTTGCCTCATCCACGTAATACAGACCTCCTCGTTCAGTACCGCGTCCAATAATTTTCCCTGTCTGAGCATCCTGCACAACACAATCAGTAGAAGACATAATAACAATGCAATTAAGCTCTTTAGTCAATTGACTAATAGATAGTAATTTAAGAGATAGACTGGGAACAAGGAGACAATTTTTTAAATTAAGTGACGGAGAAATATTAACACTTCCAGCCCGAGCTACACTAACACATTCACCATTTGCAGTTTGAATATGAGTTCGAGAAGTGGGAACCGTAGATAAAAGATCAGATGGATTAAAAGTCATTGTGTCTGTGGCCCCACAATCAAAAATCCAAGAGGAATAATTTGGTTGACAAGGAAGACCCATGAGTGGATTATTAGGAGTAGGAATGGAATGGAATTGGGTGGGTTTTGTTTGTGGGCCATGGGAGGTGGGTTTTGTTTGTGGGCCGTGGGATTTACTAGTAAGGCAATGTGTAGGTTTATTTTTTAGATAATCTCCCTTATAAAAAGATTTATTTAAGGAAAAAAATAAACCCCCTTCCCCATCTTCTTGATTTGTAATATCTCTCTCCTCATATTTTTGCTTTCCTATTGTTTTCGGTTGCTCACTGGTTTTGATGGTGTGCATTACCTATCTTGCCTTGTTCATGAAATTTACATCCTTGTCATCGGATTGTACCGCACTAGTGCAGCAGGCCATGCCGCCGGTGGACGAAAGAGTAAGTTTCTTGCTTGATTTTCTCCGGAAAAAATGGAGTTCCACTTCCCCTGAGAGTGACCGGAAAAATCAAACCGGTACTCCTTTTTTGAAACCTTTTCCGGGTAACATTGTTGTGCCTTGTGATGTTAGATCTGAGTATACGTTTGAATATGTGGAGGGAACCACCATTTTTGGTGGCTCTCATCGGAAAAATGCGGTCAGAATGTAATTTTATTTGATTAGTGTTGAACCTCCTTGGTTGCAACACAAAATTTTCTAATGAATATCGATTTTCGATATCCATTGTTTTGGTAAGTTATTTTGGTAGATGATGAAAACCGAAAAAATTCGTCGGATCCAGATATGAACCTTACGGCTCTGATACCATGATAAATATCATAAGCGGAAATATAAAGAAGACAGATAAAGGTTTTAAGTGTTTGTTAGTTTGTTAATCAATGAGTAAATAGCCTATTTATACAAGATTAATAACTGAACTAATATGAAAATAAACTAATAATCAGCCTAGAATATTACTATTGCCTAATATAAAAGATCTCCTAAATATACACATATTATATGAGATATTCTGTTTCCTACAGTACAAAACTCAAATGTCTCATTCTCTATGAATAGGACGGAGTATATTGAATTAATTTAACCCTTAATATGTTTAATGAAGTATATATACTACAAAAAAGAATCCATATACCAACAAACATTTACCTACAAATAATAATAATAATAATAATAATAATAATAATAATAATAATAATAAAGGTAGATATTAATAATCTTTGAATCAAGACGAATTAAACAGGATTTTCCAAGATTATGTTTTAACTTATAAATTAAAAATTATAAAAGACTAACAATAACCAATTGTCAAAGGCTCCAAGAAAAAAACCTTTCTTATCAAATCGTTTTTTGCTTTTTTTTCTATAATATTTATTTCATATCATTTGCAACAGTTTTATACTCCTTGATCCTATTCATAGAAAATGAGACATTTCCTTATTTGGTCAATTTACTGAAAATGTCTCATTTCTATTTTTGTCATTCTTGTTGACCCTTTTACTCTTACTTCAATAACACAACAACATATAAACATCAACACCCTTTATGGAAAAAGAGAGTTTTTCATCCACTTTTAAGTGGTCCCCATCCCTCCTATGTTTTGGTGCAAAACCCAAATATCTCATTCTCTATGAAAAGGAGGGAGTATACTTCAATGAATTAATTTAACCCTTAAAATCTTTAATGAAGTATATATACTACAAAAAAGAATCCATATATGAACAAACATTTACCTACAAATAATAATAATAATAATAATAATAATAATAATAATAATAATAATAATAATAATAATAAAGATGGATATTAATAATCATTTGAATTAAGAAGAATCAAACGGAATTTTTCTAAACTATGTTTTAACTTATAGATTAAAAACTAAACACGAATTATGATATGAATAAATAGTGTAAAACATAATAATATTGCAAATTATTTGAAACAGAGAAATCATAATACAAATACAGTTATATAGTTATACACATAGGAATAAATTTTTGTTTGATTTATGTTGTGTATAGGTTGATGAATCTCTACGTGTAGAAGATGTGGAAATCTATTATGATCCAGCAGAATTATTTGGAGGTCTTTTACAAGGACAAGAAGCAAATAGTCTTGCTCATCATGATACTTCACTTGCTTCAGGTTGCCCATTAGGACATTAATTTTGCAATTATTTTCTTTGATACTAGTAGTCACAAAACATCCAACTTTAATCCTAGTATAAGTTTTTATCATGCTAGTGATCAACTTTGATGCGTACGTCCTATATTATATATGCAATAATTTTGCAATAATGTGCATATTGTTTAAGTCTAAGTATCCCAACTCGAGAGTATACAGAAGTAGATAATAGTTGGGGTAATTTGAGTCAATGAGCAATACTTGAAAGCAGTCTTATTTACAAATTTTCCTATATTATATATGCATAAACTATCTAAAATAAGAACCAATTGTTGCTTGGCATGCTCTTCTTCAACCATGTTCCACCCAATCTCTTTATTTGTATGTTAATACTGTAAGAAATAATAATGCGAACCTTTGTATATGGCAACGGACTCCTTGCTTTGAATAACCATGAAATGAACAACACCGTGATGAAGATTAGTTTGCGACGATAAACATCACTCGGTAACTTGATATGAGTAGAAGGCGTTCATGCACTTTCCTATTGTGATATTTCTCCCACAAAGGTGCTTAGTATGATAAATGAAATTCACAATGAGATACAATCTACACAACAAAATCCTAGCACAAGGAAATTGCAATAGTAAATACAATTGTTGTGGTGAATTAAGAACTTTGATGATATTGAGAGTTAATTACTCTCTCAATATTATCTCATGAAAGGAAGAACAAGAATGAGAGTATTCTTAAGATAGAAAATGAGAAATGATATGGAAAATGGGATGGAATGTCCCTTGGCATGCAACATTCTATTTATAGAGCTATGCATCAAACAATACCTCCTTTTGAAACAAAAGTGTTTCACCAAGCAAAGCTTATGAATCAAAGTAATGTTTCACCAAGCAAAGCTTTATGAACTAAAGTAATGTTTCATCAAGCAAAGCTTATGAACCAAAGTAATGTTTCACCAAACAAAGCTTATGAATCAGAGCTATGATTCATCAAACAAAACTTAAGAATCAAAGTTTTAATAATTATTTCTTTTAATACTTAGATTATATACGACACTCCAAGGGAAACACGCGAATTGACGAAACGAAAATACGCGAAGTGAAAGACAAAGTTGCCGTGTATATTTCTAATTTATGTTGGTAGCTTATGTTTCGTAGTGGTGTACATTAAGTTTATGTATATATTATAAATATTATATAATTTATTTGTAATTTATGTATATTATATATATTATTTTGGTGATAATTAATGGTGATCATAGCTGGTTTATTATTGTAAAATATTGATTATTTTATAATTAGGATAATATATACAAATATCAATAAAACAAAAAAAAATTTAAAAAAAACATCACATTGGCTGCGGTTTGGGACTTGTCCGCATCCAATAATGTGCCCCAAATATCAATAAAACAAAAAAAAAAATAAAAAAAAAACAGTACATTGGCTGCGGTTTTGGGCCTGTCCACAGCCAATAATGTGGCCCAAAATTGGGTTTCTGAAAAACACACTATTGGCTGCGGACAAGTCCAAAAGCGCAGCCAATAGTCTATTTTTTTGCTGCGTTTTTTAACCGCAGCCATTGTTTAAAGCTATCAGCTGCTACCACAAGTGTTTGGGTCCAAAACCGCAGCCTTTAGTGGCCTAAAAACCGCAGCCTATGAGGTTTTTTCCACTAGTGAAAGCTTATGAATCAGAACTATGATTCATCAAACAAAACTTATGAATCAAAGTAATGATTCATCAAATTCTTTGAGGCATTTAATTGGACTTATAATATATTTATTTAGTCCCATACTACTATACTAAGTATGTAGTATATACAAATCTAGGTCTATATACTCTAAATGTTCAACAATCCTCCACATTTAGAGTATAACGGACCTCCTTCTTCCTTCACACATTAAGTATATAATTTCGTTTCATGCATCAACGCTAATGTCCCTACGTATTGAATTAACGTCTAGTATAAAACACTTTACAAGCGATCGAACTAGAATGATGTCCCTATGGATTGAATCAACTAGCCCATCCAACCACTTGAAGGTTAAATACACACAAAACCAATAACACATTGTCATTTACCTTGACACATTATATAGGGCCATGTCCATATATGTTCATAAGTTTATCATAGTCGAATATGTCAATCTTGACTACTTGAAGCGGCCAAAACTTCAAACTTATATACGTAGGTTCTCACTACGTAAAACATATCCCCATGATAGGATACCACCAAGAGCTCTTCAACCCTTGACCTTGAGAACTTAAACGACTACCTTGTCATCACGGTCTAAAGCCACTATGGTTCATTCATTCTTGTTGCTTTCAAAGACTTTAAAGGTCTTTTCCACATTGAATTCAAGACACGATGCTACTTGTGTGTGAATTGGGACTTTTCCTTTAAACTTTATTGACATAAACCGATCTCAATTGACGCTTGTTCAATTGAAACCTTACTCATGGCTTTAGTGAAAAATCAGCCAAATTGAACCTGGTGTTCACATAGTCAAGAGTTATGACCCCATGAATGATAAGACCTTGCACTAGACTGTGTCTAAGAGCAATATGTCTCGACTTACCATTATACACTTGACTATAAGCTCTTCCCAAAGCCGTTGTGCAATCCGTATGAATTGCCACCGGTAAAATTGGCTTTGGCAACAAAGGTATCTCAAACATGAGATTCCTTAACCACTCTGCTTCATTTGCCGCCGAGGCGAGTGCAATGAATTCCGCAGACATAGTGGAATCTGCAATTACCGTTTGTTTCTTGGAAGCCCATGAAATGACACGTCCCCCATAAACAAACACCCAACCACTAGTTGAAGAATTATCCTCTTCATTAGTGATCCAACTAGCATTGGAATAACCTTCCAAAATAGGAGGTTCACCACTATAAGTTATACCATAATCTATGGTTCCTTTCAAGTATCGTAATACTCTCCTTATCGCCATCCAATGTAGGGGACCCGGGTTACTAGTAAATCTACTCAATTTACCAACTGCAAATGCTATGTCCGACCTTGTACATGTCATAGCATACATCAAAGATCCAATGATCTTTGCATACTCTAATTGAGAAATTGGTTTTCCAGTATGCTTGGTAAATTTCATACCTTGTTCCATGGGGCTTGAGATTGGTGTCGAATCTTGCAATTTAAACCTATTAAGCACTTTCTCAATGCAATGAGATTGACTAAGCTTAATACGACCACCATCTCTTTTGATCTTTATACCTAAGATCACATCGGTCTCCCCCAAATCCTTCATTTAGAAGGATTTAGACAAAAAATCCTTTGTCTCTTGGATATGTACTAAACTAGTACCAAATATGAACATATCATCAATGTAGAGACATATAATGACTCCGTTGCCTTGCCCAACAAACTAGCTATAAACGCACTAATCGGCTTGATTCAATTTGAATCCAAAGGACAAAACCATTTCATCAAACTTTGATGCTATTGTTTCGGTGCGTGTTTTAGTCCGTATAATGACTTTACAAATTTACACACCACATTCTCATGTCCTTTTTAAAAACAACCCTTCGGGTTAATACATTAATTATTAAATATTATGGAATTTATTTACCATAATCTACATTTTATACTTAAGGTATAAAATACATTATCATACCACTTGATAATTACATGTTTGAAAGAACACAACTTCATAAGTAGAAACTTATAAATTATAATCACTTTATAGTTATAAAAATAAATCAACTTGTCACATATAATTTATGAAAAAATTATATACCATCCATTTCCTTAAATGAATCAAATAAACATACAAAAAATATTATTACAAACTAGTAATAATAATAATTTGATTTATAAACATTATGGAATTTTAATCACCATAAAACATAATTTGCAAAATCAATGCAAATTAATTTATTCTCTAATTTAGAATAACATATATTTCATAACTATTTTCATAAGTAATGATAAAAACAACCATTTAATTATAATTTCAACATTGTTGAATTATACATAATAATTTAAACTTAATTATTATAAATAATGGTCAAACTATATTAAATTTAGATTTAATATATTTTATATACACAAATATGTATATCCATATGACATAAAAATCATACCCCTTAATCTTAGTCATACCATAACTAGATTGACTTGGGTAATTACATAACTCATTTGAGTATGCCAAAATAATTCATTACCCCTTATAATTATTTTATAATAAACTTGGGTAAACAAATTATATGTCAATTTAATTTTTGTCTCATTTCAAGAGATACTTGACAAGAGTCAATAAACATCAATATAAAACAGTGCAACAAAAGAATTACCATAATCAACCAAAAATACGATTAATAACTTCAACAAAATTGTTTCACTTTATACAGGAATGTCACTTTGCTATTACCAAAAAATGAAAAACTAATTTCTAGAAAAATTATCCGCCCAAACATATGTAAACTTTAATCATTAAATTGATGTATATGCATAAAGGATATATGCTAACTTTATTATTCATGTTGCAGAATATAAACATGCTAAACAAATTAAAATGTCATACGGCACACCCAACATATATCGGAAATAAAGAAAAACCATCAAAATATTATGAACAAAAACATCTTTTAATCAAATAAACTTTGATTAAACACATACTTTATGTATACTTAGCAATTTTAATTTATATTTAATATATAAATCTTAACCATTGTAGTAATTTTATACTACAAAATTTTCATTGCCCTTTTAACCATGATCATTACATGAATCGATTTCTATTCTCTTTTCTTAATTAAATTATTAAGAAAGATAACACTTTATGATTTCCATCATAAATTTCCATCATCAAACTAACACATACCCACTTCTCTAAATCATATCCTTGTAAAATACTATTTACCCACATGCTTTACTTCAAATTAAAATAAATTTGAACACATGTATATGATCATCCAAAAGAAGATTTAAATGTATGTAAAAAAACTTTCTCACAATTTTAAACACAAAAACATCAAACATAATTCATGATTAAATAAATTACATAAAACTAAACTTACTTGTTTTCCATGACACTACTTATTAAATATATACTCATGAAAATAATATTTCATTTGCCTTCATCAAAAATTCCATACCGAAAACTTGTCCGATTTCATGAAGTTTGATGTGAGATCCTTAACGCTTGCCACGATCAAAGAAGTTATCACAATAGATAGTTAGAAATAATGATGCGAACCTTTGTATATGGCAACGGACTCCTTGCTTTGAATAACCATGAAATGAACAACACCGTAATGAAGATTAGTTTGTGACGATAAACATCACTCGAAAACTTGATATGAGTAGAATGCGTTCATGCACTTTCCTATTGTGATATTTTTCCCACAAAGGTGCTTGGTATGATAAATGAAATTCACAATGAGATACAATCTACACAAAAAAATCCTAGCACAAGGAAATTGCAACAGTAAATACAATTGTTGTGGTGAATTAAGAACTTTGATGATATTGAGAGTTAATTACTCTCTCAATATTATCTCATGAAAGGAAGAATAAGAATGAGAGTATTCTTAAGATAGAAAATGAGAAATGATATGGAAAATGGGATGGAATGTCCCTTGGCATGCAACACTCTATTTATAGAGCTATGCATCAAACAATACCTCCTTTCGAAACAAAAGTGTTTCACCAAGCAAAGATTATGAATCAAAGTAATGTTTCACCAAGCAAAGCTTTATGAACCAAAGTAATGTTTCATCAAGCAAAGCTTATGAACCAAAGTAATGTTTCACCAAACAAAGCTTATGAATCAGAGCTATGATTCATCAAACAAAACTTAAGAATCAAAGTAATGATTCATCAAATTGTTTGAGGCATTTAATTGGACTTATAATATATTTATTTAGTCCCATACTACTATACTAAGTATGTAGTATATACAAATCTAGGTCTATATACTCTAAATGTTCAACAAATACTAGTATACCGTATACGAGTCGTGCGATGCCATAATTCATTAGTGTGTAATATATGATATTGTGATTACAAAGAATTATGCAAATATATATTATCCAATGTTAGTTTATTTAAAGAGTACAACAGGGGGAATTGTTGTATATTTTCGACCTGTTTTTGCAGTTTATAAGCATACCAAATAGAAACAGCGGAAGAGAGAAAGAGGCAATTTTACGTTGAAAACCTTCTATGGAAAACGACCCCTAGGCCTAACTACGTGGAAAGAAACATTAAGATCATTCTAAAAATCAACAGTCATCCACAACAACCATGAGTTTTATGTCTCCACGTTATTGGCTCTCTAAGAGCATTAGAGGTCCACAACCCTCTATCATAAACTTCTGACGGTTGGAGTTTTAGAGGAGTTAAGGTATAGTGTGGGGAGGTGGTTGAGTCTTAGACACCTATTATGGGCCATCTACACTTTCTTTTACACCCTGAAATAAATAGTTATTCTCTAAGTCAATATGATTGGGTGCTTTTATTTTTGTAAACTTAATAAGTTCTTCTGCCATGATGTTAAAAGTGTACCTCCAAGGGATGTTCTTCAACAAAACAATCGTTTTCTTCGTATTCAAAATTTTCTATTATTCTCAATTTTATCATAAAAATGCTTTATGAATGTAATACTCCGAGTTAAAGTGAATCGAATATTCACATGTAGATGTAAAAATTGGGCGACAGATAGAACATTTAAGTTAAGCGATTATAAGATTGTTGACGTTCTAGTGATAAAGAAATAATAAAGCAACGGAAAAAAATTAAGTCATCGAAAGTCCAAAAGTTACATCTTAAGAACCATCTGGCCTCGCGAAAACAAAACAAAATAAATTAAATTATCTAAACATCAAAAGTACTTATTCGAAAAGAAATAGTAAAAATAGTTCATGGAATATTTGAACAAGTACAACATAGTAACAGATTCTTAAAGGTCCACCTCTCACTCCTATTTATGCCCACCTACACTAAATCAACTAGTTATCAATATGACAACATCATCGTAGGTTCCAAAGAACAAACACGACAACCAGCACACGTCAAAGACTTAATAGAAAAGCAATATAACAGTTAAGTAACAAGCAATGAGTTCACCCTATCATACAAAGTCTATATTATGTTTATGTCATAATTGACTTTCAACTTCTCCAACTCATATCGTTGCCCATCCAATTTGGGTCGCTAAAGTGTTATATGAGAAATAAACATAGGGGGGCTAATACCAAGGCAACCTTTAACCTAGACGTTGCTCGTCTTGTTGGATCGCCATAGGTAAAGTATGCATACCTCCATGGCGGCTCTTATTAGAACCACGTTCATAGGAACGAATAATGATAATTCCAACCCTATAAGGGAACCCAAGTTATTTTATAACAACCCTTTTAAGGTAATATTACATTCACCCACAAATTATAAGTTAAAGCTTTTAAGTTATTTAAGGGTATAATCCTTAAGTGATATATAATGATCACATAACATAATGAACAAAATCATTACTTTACATAAACAATTACATAACGTAAAGTCTGAACATGTAGCACGTTCATCCAACATATAAAATGACCACACGTCATTCGGTTACGACCCCTTCTGTTTTTAGGTCCTAATACAAACACACGCTAAAACCACGTTTAGAACGCATTTATACACACAAATAATCTTACTATTAGTACATATCGATCCTCAAAAATATTCAATAGTTTAATCATTCAATTTAACAGATGGTTTTAAGCTCCTTAATTCCCGTTTTAAAGTAAGATTATTATAAGAAATTAATAATATTAAGGTTTGAAAATTCGTTATTTCTTTCTTAGTATCTAAACTTTTAAATTGAGTTAATACTTATTTGTTTGATTTATTTTGGAAAAGTCATAATATGTTTATTTATAAAACTATGAAATTAAACAACTATAAAGTCACATAAAGCTAATACAGTATAAAATAAATTGAAGTTTCGGGTTGTTTCATGTTATCGACTCTCTATTCCCTTATTCGCCGATTGTAGCCTATGCCTGAGCTGCAACAATCTAAAAATGGATAAATAGGGGGATCACGCTGTGCACTGCTCTAATGAGATTAACGAGAAGTTTCGGCACAATTTTGTCCAGGATATGTTTGTAGACATATGTTGCAAGGTGGGGAATCTTGCCTGCAAGGAGGCACCGATGGGGTTTATTTCAGAGGCAGGACAAGATCTTAGGTTTCCGTATCTCGTTCTGTTTAATTGGCTTCATGGAAAAGACGCATGTGTAGATGTCATTGGAAGCTCGCCTCTTGTTGGGTCTGGGGTCTCCTCATGGGTGTCTAGTGCTTCTCTTGCCAATGCTGCTGACCGAAAGACAAAGAAATACAAAACTAAGTGCGAGGAGAATGGCTACAAGTTCACCCCTTTTTCTTTTTCCACCTTTAGGGAGTTAGGTGAAGATGCACTCAACCCATTATCAAGGATTGGATCGTTCTCTTTGAGTAACTCTGGCAGCACCAAATCTTGGACATATATTTTGCAGGGACTAGATTTTTGTAGTCAAAAGGGTGTGGGCGCTCAGCTTGTTGCGCGACTCCTGACCAACTTCTTGTAAAGTCTCTTTCTATGATATGCATTAGTACAAATCGTCACTTGTGCCACTAATTTTGCTACGGAAATTCAAAATCTGTGGCAAGTTTTGATCTTGCCACGGGAAAAATAGGTTTCAAGACAATAGCATAGTTATACCCATAATTTTTGCCACATGTAAATATATATCGTGGCAAAGATGCACTTGTGCCACCAATTATGCCACGACTATTTATATCATGGCAAATAAACACTTGTGCCACGGGTATTTTAATATCGTGGCAAACAAGCACTTGTGCCACAAATCATGCCACAGGAAATTTTTTTGTTGTACCAAATTTATACGACTAATATTATTCTATGTAATATATATATTAGTACGAGTAATATTATTCTAATATACGACTAATTTTGTTGCATTTGAGAATATTAATTCACGAAATTTATTTTAGTAATTTTGCAACTAATTTTGTTCAACTAATTATAATTTTGTTTAACTTGGTTTTAATAATTTTGTTCAACTAGTTAATAATCTAAGACCTTTCATGTTTATTTTAATTAACCTCAACATCAATGTCTAAAGTGAATTAACCCAAAAAAAAAATATTAAAGGATTACAATTTTAAAATACTAATTAATGTTAAACAAGATTAAAATGAGATTAGCAAAACACAAATAAAACCTAATTTAAAACTAAAGAAAACCCAAAAGAGTCTCCTATAAGCGTTCACCAAGGCCTTTTTGATTAATCGATGAATGTTTGGTGTTAGGGCATTAAATTGTTACCCTTATCGAAACCCAAATGAGGAAATCAGGATGAATCCAAGGTTCACCAAGCCATTTTCTACATGCAATAGTTGTTAATCATCAAGCTATTTCATGATGTTGGGTTTATCATTTGCAGTTCATCATGAGGAAATGAGAGAGAAAGTTCTAAATCCTTTGAATTTGATGATGTTTTTGTAGAAAAGAAGGGAGGAGAGAAGAAGATGATGAGGATGATGAAATGGTGGAAGAAGATGAAGATGGTGAAGATGAAGAAGTAAAGACAATGATGATGAAGATGAAGATGACCTTTTCATCCGGTTACAGGTCATCCGAACCTTCAAAAGCGGATGACCCCCAAAGTTCGAACCTTTATAAGAGAAACGAAAGTTCGAACCTTTAGAAGCAAATCAGGCAAAGTTCACACCTTGAAAATCAAATTTTCCTTATAATAATAATAGTAATAATAATAATAATAATAATAATAATAATAATAATAATAATAATAATAATAATAATAATAATAATAATAATAATAATAATAATAATAATATTATTATTATTATTATAAATTATTATATTATATATTATTTAGCCGCGCTTATTAAGTGAGGAAAATTTTCAACACATGTAAGCGTGACAAAAGGTACTATTAGCCACGCTTATTAAGCGTGCCTAAAATTTACCCACACAAGCTGAAAGCACGCTTAATTAAGCGTGGCTAAATACACTAGCCTCACATATAAGCGTGCCTAAATACTTTTGTAAGCGTAGGTAGAGGCAACTTTTTTTGTAGTGTTACGAGTGTTATGTTATAAGTATACTAACATTAAGTGGTATGAGTGTTATGTTATAAGTATACTAACATTACTTAGACTATCACTAAATAACTGATGGCCTAGTGGTTGGAGTATTGGTATGCCAACCTGGAGTTCATGGGTTCAATTCCTACCCAAAACATTTGTGTGGAGAAATCTTATTGATTGTTATCATTAAGTTCATACTATTAGTTGAATTTTCCTGTTTACGAGTCTAATTGTATAAATGATTTGTAGCCACGTGTTGTATCTGCATGTGGTAGTTGAATAAATTTACAATAAGTAAGTACATGTAGCTAAGAATAAGATTAGCCACGGGATATGATCGTGGCAAAAGAATAAATTAGCCACGGGATCTATCGTGGCAAAAAAAGAGTTTATGCACCATAATTTCAATGTGACAACAATCTAGCCATGATCTCTTGTGTCACGGTAGTCTCTAACTTAAATTCCCATGGCTGGACATCATAGCCACGGTAAATTCTTTCTTGTGCCATGATTGCTATTGTGGCATAAGTAATGATTTGTAGTAGTGATGGCATATGGTTTTATAAAAATAAAATCAAATAATAATAATAATAATAATAATAATAATAATAATAATAATAATAATAACAAAAACTATCCGTTGAGAGTTTATCTCTCTAGGCGATTGGGAGGAGGTCTTCGTCATCGTGGGTTACAGCTTCTGGGTCCTTCTCCGGTGGGTCTTCCACCACCACCGGTTGGTTTTCTCTTGATCCAGTTGCTCCAACGCAGCAGGGCCACCACGGGCAGGTTCCATAGTAATTTTCAGCTTGTTCACAGACGGGTATAGGGGAGGGTGTTTGAAGCTCTTCAATAGGTGGGTACAAGCCGTACAACAGCAGGTCAGTTCTATAGGTTGTCGGTGGCTGTCAGTTGGCCGGCTCCACCTCTTCTTTCGGTGGCTGTCAGCTTTAGGGCGTTTGAAACGGAGTTTTAGAGGGCTTCAAAGTCCCAGTTCACGACATGTGGTTCACCGTCCCAGTTAGTCGTCGGGCGCTTCCCTTTCAGGTGCGAGCTTCCTTCTCTTCTTTTATTTTCCGGCAGCAGGTCCTTTTTACAGGCTGGTCTTCTCCCCCGGTACACGCTTGTTGTTCAATTTCCAATCTTGTGTCTTCACATTTACAAGTGGGTCTTCTTCGTTGGAGGCTATTCGGGGTTTGTGTGTTTCCTCATATTTCAAGCTTGCTTCGACGTACAAGTTTGTGTGTTTGTGGGTTCTTAATTTGGGATGGGGTTAGTGTGCTATGGGTTCGTGGCAAGTATCTTATGGCTTAGCTTGGGTGTTCTCCTTCTTCCTCTTTGGGCATTATTAGTTTTATTATTATTTTGTGGATTGCTTTTTAAAGTGGGTATGGTCTTGTGGTCTTGTTAGATTTATTCGGTGTTGGTTCAGCTCTTATTTTGGTTTGTTTGATGGTTTTGTGGTTTTACGTGAGGCGTTTGGTGCTTCTCTTGGGTTGATTGTTTTAGTTGTGATTGCTTTTGTTGTGATGCTCTTGTGTTCATCGTGCGTTTTCGCGTGTTGCCTCTACGTGGTCTTGTTATCTGGTGCTTCCATATGGTTGTCGATAGGATTTCTTGCCCTTTTAGGGGTCGGGATGGCTGTAATAGTGGTGGTGGCAAGGGGCTCACTAAGAAATACTTTGTTGATCATCTGGGGTCTCGCCATTTTGGCTCGGAAGCGTCTAGGGTTTACCTCAAAGATTAGCTAGGGAATGACTCTTTCTTTTTCGCTTCTCTAGTCACAGCTCTTAAGAAAGCGGGCATTTGGCTCTGTGGGGAATGTTTCCGTACTCACTCATTTAGTAAGAATTCTAAACATAACAATGGCTCTGTTGTTCTCGCACCTTCCTTTGCTGATGATGCAATCCATGCCATCCCCCGCCCTTCGACCTCTGTGCGTGCTCCTTGTGTAGATGTTTTGACGACCCCTATGGGCTTGTCAAGTGGCTGCCCCACCTCTAGTTTCGATGTTGATCTGCTTGGTCGTGTCTTTCTAAAACCTTTGCGAACTGTTAAATGTATCCCCCCTAAGTTGCGCCTCAGCTTTGCTAGGGTGTTCCTCCAGGCCCTTGATATGGTTATATCTTGTCCGGGTGATGTATCTGCTTGGGTGCAACTTCTTATCTTGCCTTGTTGTTTTTTGGGGACCTTTTTGCCTAAAAGTAGAACCGAGCGGCGGTCCGGCATGAGGAAGCGCTGCCATTTTGAGCATGTTTCCAACTCTGTTTCTAGATGGCGTGATCCTAGCGACAGGTTTTGTTTGGTTCTAGATCGTCTAGCTGAAGCAACCCCCTCCTCCTCTAGTCCAAAGAAAGTGGGTAACCTAGAAGACTCTAATCTGTATCAATGCAAGCGTAAGCTCGGGGATGGTCATTTCTCCGCTGCTATCAAGGTGTTGTCCTCTTCTGGTGTGGCACCACTTTCCCAGGATACTCTGCAGGCTCTTGAATCCAAGCACCCTTTTGCGCCTCCTCCGATTCTACCCTCAATCTCTTGTAATGAGGAGGCTCTCTCTATGTCCAAAGATGAAGTGCTGAGGATGATACACAGCTTTCCTAAGGGTACCTCATACGGCAGGGATGGGCTTAGAGCTCAACATCTTAAAGACATGATGGGAGGTGCGGCGTCTGCTATTGCCGACTCCTTGTTGTACACCATCACTAACGTTGTTAATTTGCTTTTGAGTGGTAAGTGTCCGAGCGTGCTTGGGGGTTTCATAGCAAGTGCTCCACTTACCTCGTTGGTTAAGCCGGGGGGTGGTATTCGTCCTATTGCTGTTGGTACGGTTTGGAGGCGTCTTGTATCTAAGGTTGGGGCGTCGGTTGTGGGGAAAAGCTTGCAGACCTATATTGAAGATTTCAGTTTAGGGTCGACACAGGGAGGTGGTGAGGCTATTCTTCATTCTGTCAACCGACTCGTTGAATGCAAAGGTGACGTTGCAGGTTTCTCTATGCTCTTGGTGGATTTTCAAAATGCTTTCAACCTAGTTGACATGAGTGTCATGTTATCTGAAACAAGGTTGCAGTGTCCTTCCGTTGCCCCTTGGGTGGAGTTTTGCTATTCCCAACCTGCTTGGCTATATCAGCAAGGACACCCCTTAGGCTCTCTTCTCTTTTCCCTTATCTTACACCCCTTGATCTTGAAAATTCACCAGTCTTGTAAGCTCAACCTCCAGGCTTGGTATCTTGATGATGACACTATTGTTGGCGATACACTCATGGTCGCTAAGGCTTTACACAATATTGAGGAGGAAGGGCCATCTCATTTATTTCTCAATATAGATAAGACTGAACTTTTCTGGCCTACGGAGGACCCCAGGAGTAAAGAGGATGGAGTTTTCCCACCTAACATATCTCGCTCTTGTGCGGGGGTAAAACTTCTTGGTGGACTAGTGAGTACAGATCAGATCTTTTGCCGTGGTTTTTCTTTAAAGAGGGTTTCTAAAACCATTGAGCTCATGTCAGCTGTTAGCAAACTCCATGATCCCCAATGTGAGCTTCTCCTTCTTCGAATACGTGTTTCTTTCACCTTAATTTTATCAAACAAAATCCAAAATAATAATGCTTTGACATAAATAGCACAAAGATAGCATATATTTATATAATTAGCATTTGGCATCAAAATGTTAATCTCGTCTTAAAATTAAATTACATATAAATTTAGGTGTAGTAATATGTTCAATAATATGTTCAATTAAATTAATATTTATATAATTGATTTTATTTTATATTTCTTGATAAAAGTCTTAATATAAAAAACAAACTAATTTAATTTTTAAATTTCTTTTAATTGGTGTTGAAATTAAATTATTTGATTGTTAATATTTATTTCTAATATGCTAACATTTGTTATAATTAGACTACAACTTTAGATATCAAAATCATAATTTTAATTATCAACTCATTGATATTAAATAGTCAATATCTTATGTATTGTTCATTGTTTTGATTTTCAATTATTAATTAAATTTTAAAAAAATAACTATCTCAACTTTGCTTATTAGTATATCAAATTAATAATAAATTTAAACAAAAAATGATGATTGATTTTCTTATTTAATTCAGATTGTCATTTTGATTATTTAATTTAAGAAAATTTGATTTTAAAGGTACAAACTTTAGTTCATTTGTTTTGAAAGGTTTGAACTTGTGTTTATTTTTAAAGGTTCGAACTTTGGGGGTCTCCGCTTTTAAAGGTGCAGTCGGTTCTAGTAACCTGGAATACCAGATTACCATCTCCTCAACCTAAATGGCTTCTTCCTTAAACCTCTTCATCAATGGCTTCTACCTTTGTCTACCATGAAGTCCTAAGCACAAACACTTAACTCACTACAAAAATCCTCAAATCAAGAAAATAGACTTAGAAAATACTCTATTGAAAAACTTAAGAAAAATCCAGAAAATTCCCAACTGAAGAAACACCCCATTGTAGAAAGATGAACGAACATACCAAGGTAAAATAAAAATAAATAAAAAATAAAAAACTCCATAAAAGAGCAATCTTCAAAATCTTCAAAATTAACAAATACTCAATTGAAGAAAATCTTCAAAATCTTCAAAATTAACAAATACCCGATTCAAGAAAATCTTCAAAATCATCAAAATTGACAAATACCCGATTCAAGAAAACTTCAAAATCTTCAAAATTAACAAATACCCAATTCAAGAAAATCTAAAAAATTAACAAATACCCAATTCAAAATCTTCAAAATTAACACTCGCAAACGAGAAACAAACAAAAACTCTCCAACAAATGGCTCAAATTCCAAGGTCGTGACTTATAATTCCACTTGGGAAGAGAATTGGAGAATGTTGTTGGGTTTTTTTGGGTCCCTTCCTATGTGGAGAAACCAATTTTATATGGAGTATAAATATCCACTTATTTTAACTCATGTGGGGTCAAGTTTTTTTAGCTTCCTTGAGAAGCTTAAGATATATACATTTTGTCTTCTTTCATAAGACAAACATCATCTTATTTGAAAGAGAGTAAGAGAGAAACACAAAGAGAAGGCAATCCCGTATAACACTTACACAGTCCCACGAAATTGCTATTTTCTGAAGTTTAACCGTTGGATCGTCCTATAATTTTAATAGCCTGTGAAGGACACATAGTGCTTCAATTTAAACGGTTGGATCGTCGTTTTGAGCTTTGGTTCGTTGGTTATAGCTTATGGACAGAAGCTGTTGTTTTGGGTGATTTCTTTCTTCTTTTGTTTCTCAATTGTTGATTATTATGTTCGGTTGTTCTTGGGTAGTTTGAGGACCCTTTGGAGAACTTTGGATTGGTTTATGTAACTCCTTTTCATCATAATAAGAGAATTTGGGTGGACTCCTAAAGTCTCGTGGTTTTTACTATTCATACCGAAGAGGTTTTCCAAGTAAAAATCTTGTATCTTTGCACTTGATTATTACGTGCCTTTATCTTGTTTGTTTGTTTATGTTATTGTGGTTTATTGGTGATATTTGAGGGTGTTGAATTGGTGTTTTGGTGAATTAATTTGTCCGAGTTATTTCCGCTATTTGTGTGTTATCAATTTGTGTAATTGGTAGCTATTGGAGGTGTTCTTACCTCATCATCTAGTATCAGAGTCGGATTAATTATTAATTCTCTAAATGGATGTTAATCTCAACATTAGTAGGATGATTAGTTTAAATGGGACTAATTATCATTTGTGAAAACGGAAGATGAAAGACTTGTTGTATGTTAAGAGTTGGCATCTACCTGTTTTTACCACTCAAAAATCGGATGGCAAAAGTGAAGAACAATGGGAATTTGATCATGAGAAAGTTTGTGGGTTTATTCGTCAATGGGTTGATGATAATGTTTTGAATCACATTAATGAAGAAGTTAATGCTAGAACCTTGTGGCAAAAACTTGAGTCACTTTGTGCTAGCAAGTCTGGAAACAATAAGTTGTTCTTGATCAAGCAATTGATGAACTTAAAGTATAATGAGAACAAGGCTCTTTCCGATCACTTGAGTGATTTTCATGGCATTACTCAACAATTGTCGGCCATGAAAATCAAATTTGATGATGAAGTCCAGGGGATTGTTACTTAGCACTCTTCCTGATTCTTAGGATACTTTTAGAATGACACTTTGTAATGCAGCTTCTTCAGGGAAGGTTACCTTAGACTTTGTTAAAGTTGGCATCTTGAATGAACAAATACAAAAGAAGTCTCATGGTGTGTCACCTTCAAAACCCGAGAAAGCTTATGTTGCAGAAAATAGGGGGAGAAATAATAGTAGAGCTTCAAATGATAGAGGTTCTAGTGGGAGCAAGACCCGTGGAAAATTCAAGAACATGAAATGCAACTATTGTGATAAAATGGGTCACATTCAGAAATTTTGCTACAAGTGGAAAAGAGATAACAAGGGAGGGAAACGTAAACATGTGAATTATCAAGATAAGAAAGATGATGATAAGGATGATCGAGCAGCAACCGCAACTAACAGTGATCTTATCATTGTTTATGATGAAGATGTAGTTAATTTAGCTAGTTGTGAAACTAGTTGGGTAGTTGATAGTAGAGCCTCACGACATGGACATCAAAGAAAGAGTTCTTTACCACTTATACTCCAGGACATTTTGGGGTATTGAAGATGGGTAATGATGGTTTGACTAAGGTTGTTGGTGTTGGAGATATTTGCTTGGTGACTGATAGTGGTGTTAAGCTTCTTCTCAAGGATGTTAGGCATATTTCTGACCTTAGGTTAAATTTGATCTCCGCTAGTAAGCTCGATGAAGAAGGATATTTAGTACCTTTTATGGTGGGCAATGGAAGCTCACTAAGGGAAGTCTAGTGTTTGCTCATGGGATGAAGCACTCTAGCCTATATTGGATGCAAGCCTCTATTTCTATTGATAGTATCAATGTAGCAGCTAATGATCCAGCACAGTTATGGCATAGGAGACTTGGTCATATGAGTGAGAAAGGCCCTTGATGTTTTATGAAAAAAGAATGTGTTACCTGGTTTAAAGAATGCAAAGTTAGAGAGATGTCCACATTGCTTAGCAGGGAAGCAGAACAGAGTTTCTTTCAAGAAACTCCCTCCTTCAAGAAAGTCTAATTTTCTTGAGTTAGTTCATTCTGACGTGTGTGGTCCTTTGAAGATAAAATCCTTTGGTTGTGCACTTTACTTTGTTACCTTTATTAATGATTGTTCAAGAAAGCTATAAAGCTATGGTGTTATGCCTTGAAAACAAAAGATCAAGTGCTTGATATTTTCAAGCAATTTCATGCTCCAGTTAAATGACAGTCTGGTAAAAAGTTGAAATGTCTACGATCTGATAATGGTGGAGAGTACATTGGACCGCTTGATGATTATAGCAAGTCATTGGGTATTCGACATCAGTATACACCAAAGAAAACTCCTCAGTTAAATGGTGTGGCTGAGAGAATGAATAGAACTTTGTTAGAAAGAATGAGATGTATGCTTTCAGAGGCAAAGTTACCTAGACACTTTTGGGGTGAAGCTTTATATGTTGCAGTTCACGTGATCAATTTGTCACCTAGTGTTCCTTTAGATGGTGATGTTCCTAATAGAGTTTGGTTTGGTAAGGATGTGTCCTATGATCACTTATGTGTCTTTGGGTGCAAGGCCTATGTTCATGTCCCAAAAGATGAACGATCGAAGCTCGATTCCAAAACTCGTGAATGCATTTTTGTTGGCTATGAAGAGTATCAGTTTGGGTACAGGTTTTATGATCCTGTTGAAAAGAAGTTGGTTCGCAGCCGAGATGTAGTTTTTGCTGAAGAACAGTTCATCTCTGATATTGAGAAGGATCCTGCTTCTACATCTCAGATTGGTGGTTATCTAGTTGATTTGAGTTCACCTCCTTTGGTTCCTGCACCTATTCCTACTGAGGGGCAAGATGATGATATTGAGGACAATATGTCTGAGGTTAATATTCCCGCTGATGATGATAATGTTGGAGAAGTTGATCATCAAGATCACCCTGTAGACCAGCCGCCTCCCGCTCATGTTAGAAGATTCGAGAGAGGTCATATTCCTTCTACTAGGTATCCTTCCACTGACTATTTTTGCTTGACCGATGAGGGAGAACCTGAATGTTTTGAGGAAGCCATTGAAAGTGATGACAGGGAGCTTTGGATGGAAGCAATGAAAGATGAAATAAGTTCATTGCACGAGAATCACACTTTTGACCTTGTGAAACTACCTAAGGGTAAAAAGGCTTTGAGGAATCGTTGGGTCTACAAGCTTAAGTGGGATGAAATTGCTAAAAAGCCCAAGTACAAAGCTAGAATAGTTGTGAAAGGTTGTAATCATAAGAAGGGTGTAGACTTTGAAGAAATTTTTGCACTAGTTGTCAAAATGTCTTCTATTAGAGTTGTTTTGGGTCTTGCTGCTAGCCTTGACTTGGAGACTGAACAGTTTTGATGTGAAGACTGCTTTTCCTCACAGTGACCTTCAGGAAGAAATTTTTATGCAACAACCAGAGGGCTTCAAAGTTAAGAGAAAGAAGATTATGTGTGCAAATTGAAGAAGAGCTTGTATGGTTTGAAACAAGCTCCAAGGCAATGGTATTGCAAGTTTGATTCTTTTATGGGGGAACACGGATTCAAGAAGACTGCTATGGACCATTGTGTTTTTCAAAAGATATTTGCTAACAATGATTTTATTATTTTGCTACTTTATGTTGATGACATGTTGATTGTTGGGCAGAATGTTGATCGTATTGTTAGCTTAAAGCAGCAGTTGAGCAAGAAGTTCTCCATGAAGGAACTTGGGCCCGCGAAAAACATTCTTGGCATGAAGATTGTTCGTGATCGAAAGGCTCGAAAATTGTGGTTATCACAGGAAGCATATATTCATAAAGTGCTTCAACGTTTCAACATGGATAAAGCAAAGCCAGTAAGTACACGTCTTGGTTTAAATTTTAAGTTGAGTGCTCGACAAAGTCCTTCCACTGTTGAAGAGAAGGATGCTATGCGACATATCCCTTATGCATCTGTCGTGGGTAGTTTGATGTACGCTATGGTTTGTATAAGGCCTAATATAGCACATGCAGTTGGTTTGGTTAGTAGGTTCTTGTCTAATCCTGGTAAAGAGCATTGGAATGCTGTAGAGTGGATTTTGAGATACTTACAAGGCACTGCAGATTTGAAGATATGTTTTGGGAGTGATAAGTCTATCCTTGTGGGTCACTCAGACGCTGATATGGCTGACGATATTGACTCGAGAAGGTCTACTTCGGGTTACTTGGTCACTTTTGCAGGGGGAGCTGTAGCTTGGCAGTCTAGACTACAAAAATGTGTTGCTTTGTCTACAACAGAGGCCGAGTTCCTTGCTACGACTGAGGCATGTAAGGAATTGCTTTGGATGAAACGTTTTGTACGACAATTTGGTTTCACTCAAAAGAAGTATGTGTTGTTTTGTGACAATCAAAGCGCAATTCATCTTGCTAAGAATTCCACCTTTCATGCTAAGTCGAAACATATTGATGTGAGGTATCATTGGATTCGTGATATTCTTGATGCGAAGTCACTTGCTTTGGAGAAGATTCATACCAATTACAATGGTGCTGATATGATGACTAAGGCCTAACTTCGTGGGAAGCTTGAGATTTGCCGTGAGATTGTTGGGATGGCAATCACCTCCACATAGTCGTGAGGGGGAGTTTGTTGGTTTTTTTTGGGTCCCTTCCTATGTGGAGAAACTCATTTTATGTGGGGTATAAATATCCACTTATTTTTAACCCATGTGAGGTCAAGTTTTTTTTAGCTTCCTTGAGAAGCTTAAGGTATATACGTTTGTCTTCTTTCATAAGACAAACATCATCTTCTTTGAAAGAGTAAGAGAGAAACACAAAGAGAAGGCAATCCCGAATAACACTTGCACAATCCCACGAAAGGTCTATTTTCCGGAGTTTCAACCGTTGAATCGTCCTATAATTTTAGCAGCCTATTGGGGACACGTAGCGCTTCATTTTAGACGGTTGGATCGTCGTTTTGAGCTTTGGTTCGTCGGTTATAGCTTCTGGACAGAAGCTGCTATTTTGGGTGATTTCTTTCTACTTTTGTTTCTCAATTGTTGATTATTATGTTCGTTTGTTCTTGGGTAATTTTAGGACCCTTTGAAGAACTTTGGATTGGTTTGTGTAACCTCATTTTCATCATAATAAGAGAATTTGGGTGGACTCCTAATGTCCTGTGGTTTTTACTCTTCACACCGAAGAGATTTTCCACGTAAAAATCTTGTGTCTTTGCCCTTGATTATTACGTGCCTTTATCTTGTTTGTTTGTTGATGTTATTGTGGTTTATTGGTGATATTTGAGTGTGTGAAATTGGTGTTTTGGTGAATTAATTTGTCCGGGTTATTTCCGCTATTTGTGTGTTATCAATTTGTGTAATTGGTAGCTATTGGAGGTGTTTTTATCTCATCAAATGCAATGGGTTTACTACTACCCAATTTTAGCCTTTATTCTTATCTTGATATTTTCAATTTCTTACTCACTAGTTTTTACAAAAACCAATGAAAAAGAATCACTGAATTTCCTCAAAACCGAATGTGACACTAATCAGAGGGAGATTTGGATTCTCGAATGCAAAGAACAAACTTTGGGAATTGAGAGTGAGTTTCTGATAGAAAGCAAGAAAAAAGCAGCCATGGATGCTCCTTTACAAACTCAAAGATCATGTTTCTTGCGTAGACAAGGGTTTAGAAAAAATACCCATTCGAATTTCAGATCTACCATTTCAATCGGTAAAAGGTAAACCGCACCTTTAAATGGGAGACCCCTTAAACGCAAGTTCAAACCTTTAAAAGCAAATAAGCTAAAGTTCGTACCTTTAAAATCAAATTTTCCTTTAATTTACTATTTTTGTAGTATATAATATTCAAATAATTTGAACTTATGATAATATTTATAGTCAATTAAATCAATTATATTTGTACGGATAATCTTCTAATCTTATTTCCCATCCTAATAAAAAAGTCTTCTGATCTTATTTGTCATTCTAATAAAAAAAATTAAGTAAAAATATTTACTATATTCATTTCCTTAATTATTGTCATATGTTTTAATTTAGTTATTTACCAGTTTTATTAATACTATTACATAATAAAAATTACTCCAATGAATATGCCATTTAGCTATTTCTAATCCAATGAAAATTTTCTAAGGTGGCATGGCAAAGGGAGAAATTGAGTATTTTAAAAATGGAAAAATAATTCAGATAATTAATCCAACATTTATTCAATTTTCCTACAATAATGTCAACAATTGATTAATCATGAATAATTTAAACTAATAGGTTACTTATCCATGTTGTAGTACAAATTATAACTTGTTTTGTGTGTAATTTAGCCAAAATAAAAAAAGAAAAATAAAATAACAAAAATAATCTTAAAAACCATTAAAAAATAATATTCACTTCCTTATTCCCCTCCCCACGCACTGAACTAGAAAGCTAAAGGACACTAGCTAATGGACACTAGCAAATGGACACTTCAAAGTTCAAACAAAGACCACCCATGGCACCCAAGCAATTTCATCTTCACCACCACCATCACCACATATTCTCTTTATCAATCTTACCAATTACCAAATTTGGGTAATCTTCCAACTATTTATCATAATAATTCTTTTTTATTCTCAAAATAATATTAATTATCAGGTATCTTTTATATCTTGATAAAATATTATAGAATTAAGATTCTAATGAAGAAACTTTATTAATTAGCGAATACTTCAACATAATAAGCAAAATATATATTTTTAAGAAATATGGCTTTTGGAACTGACAGGATCATACAATACTATAAAAGTCTTGGAAAATTCCAAGTGTCATCATTTAAACAGGCATTATATCATACATCATATAATACTATAAAAGTCTTGAAAATTTAATTTTTGGAAAATTTCAAGTGTCTTATTTACAATATTTATAAAAATTTTTTTTTAATTTAAAATTGGAAAATTTATAGTAACTCTATTTAGTTAACTTAGAATTTAATATGTTCAATTGAACGAAAAAAAGTTATGTATCAGACTATCAGGTAAATAATTAAAATAAACGTCAATAATTATGTTTTGGTTTAAAAAATCATTTATTTGGTAAATTTAATAACGATAGTATATATTACTTACATATTATTTGAAATTGTTTATATATATATATATTTCGCACTAACAAATTCGTGCATTGCACGAATTTCTATACTAGTATGATATAATGTGATATATTACTCATATATAAATAAATAAGTTGATGTTAACTTTCGTGAGAATTATTTCATATGAAAAATCACTATGAGAATGTCATGCGGAATTTTAATGTCTTTTTATTAGATTGTGTGATTGTTTAGATATAATTAGCCTTGTTAATCTTAATTTTGATTTTTTATTTATTACTTTCACATATTTTCCACTAATTTTATTTTTGCATATTTATAATGTTTTACATTAAATTTTAAAGAACCAAACACTACTTAATTACCATTTGTTTCCTCTTTTTTTCTCTCAAAAAAACCATAACCTCTACACAAAAACTTGGCCGAGACGGTCTCAATATGAGACGGGAGATGGGCCAGCCCAATGATAGGCGCGCGTGTGTTGCACGTGCGCGGGATTTCCCTCCAAGTTTCCTTATTTTTTCTTTTTTTTTTGGCAACTTTTAAACTTCCTCCCCATCAGTGAAACTGCCATTTTCAGTGTAGTTTCAAATCATTCCAATCAAAAGTTTCCATTGTCTTCTTCCTTTCTCCATTTTCGTTCTTGCATCCGTTTGCAATCGCAGCAGTTCTTTCCTCCATTTTTTCTACTGGTAACGACTTCTTCTTTGTTATTTTGTTTTTTTTGATAATGCATGTTTATTTTGTTGTGATCGGTTTATTTCTTAGTCGTTTTTGATGTTTTTTCAATTTCTTATCGTTTTTTTCCTTTTTCATTTTTTTAGTTTTTGATTTCATACATTTGTTGATTTTGTTGTCTTTCCCTCTGTTTCCATGTTGAGTTTGACAAAAAACGTGTTTTAATGATGAACGATCTATATGTGTAATTCATAATCTTAATATTTTCAGATTTGATGTTGGATGAAGATCAAATAATGGTGATGTATGATGAAGACGACGAAGATATATGACAGTTGTATCAACTGACTATCTTAAGATGAAAATTGACTATCTTAAGATGAAAACTGACTATCTTAAGATGAAAATTGAGTACTTTAAGATGAAAATTGAGTACTTTAATATAATCGAGTACTTTAATATATGAACTGATTATTTTAAGAGGATAATTGAGTATTTTAACATAACAATTTAAAAAGTTAACATTAATGTTGTAATGTTGAGTATTTTCATCTTAAGATAGTCAGTTTTCATCTTAAGATAGTCAATTTTCATCTTAAGATAGCGTTGATACAAATGCATATATCTTCGCGCCTTCATCATACATCACCATCATTTGATCTTCATCAAGCATCAAATCTGAAAATATTAAGATTATGAATTACACATATAGATCGTTCATCATTAAAACACACGTTTTTTGTATTAAAGGGAAAGTTTATATATTTTCTGATTTTAGTTGCTGCTGATGTTTACGAATGAATGTATTGCAGAGATTGTGAGGAAGATTGAGAGAAATTTGCGGTTTATTCTTTCCTTTTTCACGCTTGGTTGGCGGTTTTGTATATGGAAGTTTTCCTAATTTGGTCTAAGTTTAAATGGGAAAGTTTATATATTTTCTGATTTTAGTTGCTGCTGATGTTGGGCTGGGCCTCGTCTCAGAATAAGACGGTCTCGGCCAAGACCGGCTGTAACCTCTATTGTTAACTTTGGGCTAATAAGGTTGATAATAAGCCCATAATCTCTTTAATTTTGCCTTTTTTATGGTTACAAATAAAAATCAATCTCTTTGATGTTATTAGGGCTGAACAAAGTTTGGTCTAAATCGTAAACCAAATCAGACCAAATCGTAATTTGAATATTTGGTCTGGTCTACGGTCTAAATGGTCTGGTATGGTTTTTTTCAAAAAAAATAATAGGGTTTACGTTTTGGTCCCGGGTTTTTAATTTTTCAGACCAGACCAGACCGTAAACCGTACTTTGACAAAAAACCATAATTTTTTTATAAAAAACAAGTTTCGACCTAGATATTTTGAGATGTTATTATTTTTTATATAGTAATATATATTTGAATAATGTTGATGGAATCAACTAATTACAGATTATATTTATTTAGTGTTTGTAAGTGTGAAATATTTTCATAGAACATATATTAATTTGGAAATAAATATAAAAATAAAAAACCGTAAATCAGACAAGACCTAACCGTTGTAGAACGGTTTGGTCCGGTCTGGTCTGACATTTTAAACGGTCCGATCTGATATGAAAAATTTTAAGACCGAAATTTTTGGTCTGGTTTGATTTTAGTGTCAGACCAGACCAAACCGAACCATGTGTACCCCTAGATATTATAGAGGCATTCTATCCAATTGATTAGATCTACCCATAATCAACTTTCGCTTCACGTAGCACCATGGGTGTCAATGCTACTAATATAACTAATAGTATCAAACTTATCTTAATTTCAAAGCTACGTCAAATCTTAAAACGCTTTCACTGAAAGTTGTATCAAATAGCAATAAAGGAAATAATTTAAATTTAAATCTATTTTATAATGATGGTGACTTTATTTCTATAGATGGTGACTTTATTTCTATAGATTTTATTTGATTAAATTTATTATGTATTTAATCGAGTGATATTTTTGTTATTGTTGTCATATGACTTTTATCAATGAATTATTAAGTTCTTTTTGAAAAACTTTTGTAATTTTAATACTTTTCTCGCTAACATTATTTTAATAATTTTTCAAAGCTCATAATCCGCATATTTTTCTCACAAATAGCATTTAAATTTTATAATGTTAAAAATTTTCGTATATTCTCCATTAATTTTTAAAATTTAAATTATATTTCACTATCTACTTTATTATTAATCCCATCTAAAAAGTGAAAAAAGGATTCCTGAGGACAAAGCAAATACTTTTACACTTCCCCCAATCCAAATTAGTTGCAACATTAAAATAACACTATTTATTTATCACTCTTAATATATG
Source organism: Amaranthus cruentus (assembly GCA_019425755.1). Taxonomy (NCBI): domain Eukaryota; kingdom Viridiplantae; phylum Streptophyta; class Magnoliopsida; order Caryophyllales; family Amaranthaceae; genus Amaranthus; species Amaranthus cruentus. The sequence continues at coordinate 7,788,510 of CM033456.1, forward strand.
ATTAGTTTTTAAACTATAGATTAAAACATAGTCAAATGAGATCTTAATTAATTCGTCTCATTGCAAAGATTATTAATATTAAATTTTTTAGGATTTTTTATTATACATAATTAGAATTATTAAGAATTTAATAGTGCATCGAACTATGTAAAAAACAAATGATGCAAGTAAATTAGAGCGCAGAAGTAATATACACATTACAAATAAACTCCTAAAGTTCTTTGTTATATACAGGAATCATAACATGTTTTTACTAGTACGAATATATTACGAGTACAACCAAGAGTAGTAGCCCTTTCTCCGACCTAAACATTGACAAAATTTTGGGAATCTTTTGAATGCCCACCAACGGTTCATGCATTTACGCATTTGAACAATAAAAAAAGCCATAGATCATGGGACAAAATGACCCAAGTTACCATGTTGCACATCAAGCTCAAGTCCCCACATATTCAACAAAAAAGGAGACACCATAATCTTTTCATTTTTCCATAATGGAGGCATTAGACCCAAAACCAAAATAGATCATATTTAACAACGTATTCCAGTTCATCGGTGGGCCCACACCACATCTCAACCTAATCTAAACCGTCAGATCAAATCACGAGATCTTTGATATGGTGGGTCATGCTCCAAAGAGGTATACCTGAGATTGAATAATGGTTTTACCAATTTTGAATCCAGGAACTACCGTGAAAGCCACACATGGTTCACTTCCTGGTAAGAACGCTTCATCGGAGACACTTTCCATGTAGACCTCAGAAAAGCGACACCTCTTCTGAAACTGAAATATTGAGACTACAGGCTCGAACGAGAATGCTAAGCAGTGGAGAAGCCACACTTTCTTTGCCATTTCTGCAAATGTACAGAAGAACTTAGTGTCTGGGTACTCACCGGAATTTACAAGGTTCCTCTGATTCAAATTCCCAAAGAAGGATGACTCCATCTTTGGGTGCACAAGCCTCAAGTATTTGGCTCGACAGAACTTTCCGAATGTTGACTTTGGTTTCTGGCAAAGATAATCCTTTGCTTTAATAGACTTTAATTCTGTGAATCTCTCAAAAAAGAGCCTTCGACGCTGCTTGTGTTCTGGTAGAGATTCGTTGGGAAGAGCAAAGCTTGGAATGTGGAAACTGTCAAACATTTCTTTGTTTACGTAAGACTCAAATGTGAAGCAACAGTGCTCTTGCTTCCAGTATGAAACGCTGGGATGGATAACATTAGCTGCTGCTTCCAAATTCCACCCAGAAGACTGCATTTCCTTGACCAATAACTTCACAAAAGTTCGAACAGCTCTTACAGTATGCCGGAGAACAGGAATGAAATGGTTGGGACTTAAACCCGACATGTGAAGATTGTCAAGGACAGAGAGTGAGCCACTAGCATTCAATTTTTTTTCTATTAATCGGTTCTCTTTCTTGCATTCCTCCAGTTTCTCCTTCAGGAAAGTGATTTCAGATTCTTTCAGCTTAACCTCATACTCCAATTTCTTCCCTGTTATTTCATATGTTTTGACCATATTCTTTTGCTCTTGTAAGTCATATGTAAGGAGACCCTTCTCAGGAAATGGATCAAACTGTTTCTTCAAAAAACACTGTTTCACTTCCGATAAAGTTTTCAACTCAGACACCACCGTCTCATCAGAAGATTGAATGCCATCTGCGTCATAAGGAGACTGCGCAAATTGTAATTGCGCATATGCAGCTTTGATAGAAGAAATGCTTGCAAATACTTTAGCAAGAACAGCTTCCCGGGCAATCCTATTAGCAAGCTCATCATCTTCCTTCTCACCCAACTTGCAGTGAACAACATGAACAAGTTCAGCCTTGATTTTTTCTTGCGATTTCGGAACCCTGGTTTTGTCTCGTGGCTTCAACTCCTTGATCTTTTCTTGTGGTTTAACTTCCTGGATCATTTCTTTTGTTTTCACTCTCTGCAATCCATCAGAGGGAGTAATCCCAGTGACTGCACGGACATGGAGAACCTTGGAAATTGCCCGGGCAATCCTACTCTTACTCGGAGTTGTTGCTGGTCGCTTAACTGATTCCATCTGGAAAAAAGGAACAGTGGAAATTATTAAATCATGATTCATTCAAGTAAAAACTCTCTATTTGCGAGTAGTACTAGGCAAGGAAACCAAAAGCACTGCACAGTAAAAGGGTTGCAATGATTTTAGATATAAGAATATTTATCAGATGGGAAAAGAAAGATTTGCTTAAACTTTTGGATCAAAGCCATTAATTCAAGATATACTTAACTTATTTTTCCCTTGAGGATTAACAAATGCTTACTTATAAAGTGTTGGAAAAGGTGGATACTAGGACTTGGGAGAAGAAAATTTAAAGCTAAAGAAACTAAAGAGACAATGCCAATAAATACAGAATAAAAGGTACCCTGATAACATATGTAAAATCAGCCTAAACACATCAACACGCCAAGATTAGAATGTAATACAACACCAGATTTTATGCAAAACAAAATACACATCAAATTTTAATCCCGACACATGGAAAAGTTGGGACCAAATGTAAAAACTAGATCTAATGGTTCCTAGAAAAGCTCATTAATCTGAAAGACAAGAGTTTGAGTTTCTAAGATAGTCATATTTGAAGGTACTAATATAAATTATCTGAGCAGTCCAGCATCTGGACAAATTGAGCACAACTCGTTCAAAGCCTGTTCTGTCTATAGCACACAGTAGCAAACAAAACTATTTAATTAATCAAGATCAGCCTACACTACAAGTCAAATAAAAAACACTTGAGGAGTGACTATATGCTATCACCTAAAACTTTTCAAGGGAGGGAAATTTACAAGGTAAAAATCAAAGACCTTAATCCTTTTCCAAAATGTATTTATCAAAACAATATACCTAAACAATAATAAAAGGTGACACAAATATAAGCAAAGCTAGAGATATATGACTATTGGCCTTAAAAAAAACTCATAACTTCACAAGAAATTAATATTTTATGAAGCCACAATAAGGAGGGATAGCGTAAGAGGACCACAGTGCACCGATTTATTTGACCATACAAAAAAATGGACCAAGTAGACAAGAGTAGCTAGCCTGTATATTCAAATATTCACTACAAAAGCAAGAAAAGCCAAAAGCAATCTTCTTGCATACATCCAGTAAAGGTTGCCACACCAAAATTGTCATTACAGACAATTTAAAAAGGGCAAGAACCTCACATTTCTAAAATATTAGCAACCTCAGCTGACATCTGGTATTATGAATTGTTGGGAAACTACAGAGCCAAGAAAGAAGATCCAGATTTCTCCACTAATCCCTAATTCGTGTAGATTCTTTGAATATACCTCTCTCACAAACATCCATAATGCTATCAAGAGAAAGGAAGAAATAATGATAGAGGATATGCCACTATTTACACTATCAAGTAGTTTGGATTATGTTTCTACTAATCCAACAGAATTAATAGCACCCCAAGTAAGATATGATTATGAAACTGCTGTTCAGTTTCACACTCCTACTTATTAGATACTACTTACTTTACTCTGATAACTAATAAGTGAAATAAATCACGGCAATGTTGACAACACTACCCCAGGCATAAATTGATGAATCAAACTCATGACATGCATGGTACTAAATCTGGTAAAGTCCATTATATTAAGAGTAATGAATCAAACTCAGGACATGGTACTAAATTTGGAGGTAGATTGGTAGAACTCCTCAAGACTTGATCATTTTTAGGTAAAAGACAAAAGTTGAGCAAACGCAAAAAAAGAGAAAATAAGTATTAAAAAAAATGTAATTTCTGGGGGAGTGGGCGTGATATTAGATGAAAATATAAAATAAATATATAGAAGTAGATATGATAGAATTAAAAAAGAACGTGGGTTATATATTAAAATAGCAAATAGGTCGAAGGAGTAATATTTAACACCTCTTTCTATAATCAAATAGATATTCCCTCGTATTTAACCTTTTATCATTTTTTAGAGGGTCAAATGAAATGTATATAAGATGAAAATTACAATGTTTTAAATTGTAGTATGAATAAAGTGAAATTAATAAGCCTAAAGACGTAAATAGATTAAGTTTGTGTAAGAATAAATTAAATTAATAAAGTTAACGTACAATGATATAGATAATAAAAGAAGCGTTATATTCAAAAAATAAAAATAAAAGAAGTGTTATGAAAGAACAGTGCTCCTATAATGAAATTCCAACATACACCACTGCCCTTATGTTACTTCTCTAGGCCTCTACTATAGTTTATAGACCTTTTAAAAATGAATAAATTATGCACCTAAAAAGTTAACATAAACAGTACACTAGACACCCCACCATTCAACTTTTTCGGTACTGATGTAGAACTTTATTTCTGGATGTTATATAACTTTATCTAATTGCTTCAGAAATTAGATCTATTTAGGATTCTTTGACGCACTCAAAAAATTCCTGATGTTAACCCACCCCAAACACAAACGTTCCAAAAAGCACCCCATGTAGTGATGTAGAAGAAAAATAGAAAATTAAACATGCATGCAAAAATGCAAAATATTATAATTTCAAGTCCGTCAATAGTCACACCCGTGTGACCCACTTCTGCATTAATAAAAACAAGGACCACCACCCAAATTCGTCAGGGAATCCTTTCAGTACAGAGACCATTTATGCTGCTGTTGCTACTACTACTACTACTACAATCCAGCCCTCTATTCCTAACATATCTTTATTTGCGTCGTATTTTGTCAAAATCACGTGGCCCCCATTATTTCTAGATTTTCCTACAAAGAAAACCTTCAACTCATTCATCTACCGTTGGATCCATTTTTGCTAGAGTCAAGATTCATTTTCTGAATAAAATCCCTTCTTTTCATACATCAATCTCAATCTTACGATTGCAGACTTCTCGATCATGCCACGTGGCTATATAATTTCCTAATCTATGGTCAGGATGGAGAGTAGAGTATGAGTAATTTTCATAAATTTTGCGTATCAACAATGATTTATGAGACATGGACTAATAATAAGTGACTAAGTGGTAATACAAATAAATTTAATAACATCGGATACTGGACACGTGTACGGTGGTCATACACGCTTATTGATTCAGAACTAAAAACCAAAATATACATGAGCTGAGAGACGGTCTCTCATAGTAAAATAAGATAATAAAAAGTTTTTATAAAATTAGGTTATTTAACTTGAGTATGGTTACCATCTCATTGTAAATAAACAACGGCAGTATGCATATGTACCTCAAAAAATCGCGTTACAATGGACCGCTTGAAGGATTCCTTAGCTCAACTGTTAAGCATTTTGAAGTGTAAATAGAGGCCTTTCACCTCTGTTTCTGTTGCTGTTTCAATTACAAAAAAATCCCTTCCTGCAGCTAAAGAACAAATAACAATTCAACTACAGCTTTAACATCACTAAAAAATTGACCTTTCATTAAACTAAACGACACATCTAATCTTACTACAAATAATCATTATGAAATGTTTTATACCAAAAACAATTGAAAAAGGATTGTATCAAATAGGAGTAACTAATTTAATTAAGACTATTTCCATAAAGAATTAGACTTCGCTCTTTTTTGAAGTGACGCTAGACTATTCTCAATTAAAAAAGAAAAATCACCGAAAGTAGAGCATTAAATATTTAAAATATACATAAAATCGGATTTAAAGCAGAAAATAATGCACTAAACAGAGGATATATATAATATATAATTAAATAAAAACAGCATAAATAGTTCAAAATGTATGTAACGCAGTTGAGAGACTAAAATATCTCTAATCTTACCCAAAAGAGATGAGTATTCGCTGTCGATAGTTGGTGAGGATGTCGAATATGACGCGCGAGGAAAAATCAACGAACTTTGATAAGAGAATTCTTACCAAAATTGATAACTATTACCTTTCAGCAACCTCAAAAACTTGATGCAATTAGGTAAACGAATCTAAAGATCAACAAACTAAAATCGATGATTTCTGGAATTTTTCTCACCAAAAGATTCACAAATTTCAATATTCAAATGGAGTGAGAAAAATGGCGGAGCTCAAATATGGCGAGAGAAAACCGGGATGAAATTTCCTTTTCTCTTTTTGAAGAAATTGGGAGAAAAAAAGGTTTGAGACAAGAAGGGGGATTGGAGGATGGGGAATTAAAAATAGGTCTAGGTTTTTGTTAATATTAATGAATTAGAAAATAAACTGAATTTACGATTATGACCTTGAAATTTTGCTGTATTAACCGAGGTTTTGTTTTGTACTCTGAGTAACGTTCGGGAAAGACGGTGAGGATAAAGTTGGTATTTCACAAGTTGAGATATACATAAAAAAGAATACTTTGAGTTTCGAGGAAAAATGCAGCTCTTTAAAGACGGCATGGAACGACGCGTTTTCCTTTTTTGGAGTTTACATTTGTGCCAATCTCTCTTTAGTTTTTCCCCAATAAATATAAATATATAATGAAAATAATTCTTTTTAAAATTTATACTCTCTCCTAATCAACCTATTAGTCTTATTTGCTTTTTTCACATTTATCAAAGTAATATTTTAACCCTTAATATCTCTAATTATGCTTGATTAAAAATTATGAAAATTTGATATTAAAAATACTTGCATTGAGACGAATCAAATAAGATCCCACTTGACTATGTTTTAACTTATAAATTAAGAATAAAATACAAATTAATAATGATAAGTGAATAGTCTCTCAAAAGTAAATGGGACTAATAAGAAGTGTTTCTGCTAAAAAACGGTCCAATTTATAAAAAACATTTTAGGTAGGGAGTACCTTCAAATTAAGCGAAATGAGATGATCTGACTGCCGCGGTGGTGTACCTGCAACCACAAAGAAGACTAAACCGGGGGCTGATGTCCCGGGAAGCCCTCCGATGCTTAAGTCAGACCGGGAATCATAGATGTAATAAGTGTAAGTTTTTGTATAAGAGTAGATTTGTGTGTCCTCTTCATGTAGATAAATGAAGTATTTATAGAAATATTGTGGAGGTAGTTACCTCATTCATGGTAATTCATGATAATCATGCTTGTGTAGATGGGAGTAGCGGGTAGTTACCTTAGGAGTAATGGGTAGTTATTGGAAGAGGTAGTTTAGGCGTTGACTTATATATTGACTTTGACCTTTGACTAGGGGTATTTTCGACAATGCAAGTATATGAGATATTTGACCCGTAACATTGGCCCCACGCATATAGAGGAAGAGATGACGACCAATTAGAGGAAACGATCTTGATCTATATGCGGAAGGAAATATTAGTCATACAAAGAAAATATCTCGGATGTTTCAACATTTGGATGTCTCGGAATTTGTGAGATCAGATGTCTCGGACATATGATAAAATTTTAGCTTGAATTTGGCCCCAAAACTCTGTAGGTCCAATAAAGGGTCCGACTTATAAAAGTCTCGGACCTTGAATCAAGAGTTGGCTTGATTTTGGCCCTAACACTCTATAGGGCCAATAGGGGGTCCGACTTATAGAAGTCTTGGACCTAAAGAGTATACATAGGTATACTTAGTCAGATTTGGCCCCAACGCTTTGTAGGGTCAAGAGGGTCCACTTATGAAGTCTCGACCTAAAGAGTATACATAGGTATACTTAGTCGATTGGCCCCAACGCTTGAGGGTCAAAGAGGGTCCGACTTATAGAAGTCTCGGACCTAAAGAGTATACATAGGTATACTTAGTCAGATTTGGCCCCAACGCTTTGTAGGGTCAAAGAAGGGGTCCGACTTATAGAAGTCTCGAACCTAAAGAGTATACATAGGTATACTTAGTCAGATTTGGCCCCAACGCTTTGTAGGGCCAATAGGAGGTCGGACTTAAAGAAGTCTCGGACCTTGAATCAAGACTTGGCTTGATTTTGCTTTCTTCACAATTTGGCTTTCTTCTTATGGCCGAAATTTCTGCGCTTTTGTCTCGTATAATCTCGATGAGTCCATGCTTGGTTGAAGCCCCGTGAATAATAAATACTTGGCCTTTGGGCTATTTTTGATGATTTGGCCTTGGAGCCTAATATGATGATTCGGCTTTTGAGCCTTATATGATGATTAGGCGTTTGAGCCTGATATGATGATTCAACATTCGAGCCTGATATGATAATTCGGCATTTGAGCCTAATATGATAATTCGACATTTGAGCCTAATATTATGATATGGCCCAGTAGTCAATCACCTGGGACTTAGATAAGGAGTCATACTAGATGAATCCTTCGACAACATTGATGAATATTCGGATCAGATGTAAGTCCGCATTTAATGAATATGGATAGGACATAGGTCTGCATTGATGAATATGGATCGGACATAGGTCCGCATAATTAATAAGTGATCGAGTTATCAAGCTACGTGATACTCGCTATGATTATTTTGACAAATAACGCCCAAAATCACTCGTTTTGGGGCTAGACAAGAGTCCGAGTTATCAAGCTAGGTGACACTCGCAAGGATCCCACTTTCAAACAAGGTGAAAGTTTGATAATTAAGATGAATACTGAGAAAATATCGCCCAGAATCAATTATTTTGGGACTTAAATAATAAAATGACTTTCAAACTAAGTGAAAGCTTAGATGACTCCATAATATGATAAATAAAGCCCCCATTTTGGAACTTCAATAATAAATATGACTTTCATCTTGGGTGAAAGCTCAGATGACTTCATAATATTAAAAATAACGCCCATGTTTTGGGACTTGAATAATAATATGGCTTTCATACTAGGTGAAAGCTCAGATGACTTTATACCTTCACCATTGAAAACCACATATAAGTAAGATCCAGTATAATAATAAGAATAATAATGGTGAAGTATTGAATTCCCATGTAGATGTAATAAACGATTCGTTTAATATATGCCAATATCATAGTTCATCACGTGTGACGATCCATGAATACAACAAATACGAAACCCGATATATGTTGATGAATAAAAGCAAGAATAGCCGTATGATGATCATCAGATTGATACAATATATTCTTCACATGGTTTGAACCATTATCAGATCATACCCGGATCTAGCCATTACAGTCATCACTGTAGGTGTTTTCCGGGGATTTGATATAAATAATTTGAACCACTGTTAGATCGTACCCGGATCCAACCAATACATTGAATTGGGCAATATGTGGACTAATATTTTTAAAAGAAATTAAAGTTGGTTTGGAAACATTCTACGGATCTAATAACCCTTTAAGAAAGTGCATCAAACTGACCTTCAACATTAAAAATGATTCATGTACGTTTATTGATATTTGTCAAATTAGGTAATAGATAAAAACTATTAATTAATCTCCCACTTACTGATCTAATAAAAAAAAATATCTTCTCCACTTTAGTCATCTTTTCTAATTAGAAAATTTCAATCCTTGGAGTATAAGAGATAGTGGCAGGATCAGCAAAGTATACTTTGTTTCAGGACAAACAATTGCATAAGTATTTAGAATTGGTGACATCTGTTTCAGGACAAACATCTGTTCTCAAGAAAATGATTCGAAGCTCAACCACGGAAAACATTATTCTTAATATATGTGATCTTCTTTATCTCTGTACCAGTCTGATTGACTGTACCAGTCTGATTGAACGAAGAGTTGCACAAATAATTCGTGATTTACGATATTTCTTTTTTTTTAGGGAGACATGACTTTTATGTTTGCGATCCCCACAGACGGCGCCAAACTGTTTCTGCTAAGAAACGGTCGAATTTATAAAAAAGATTTTAGGTAGGGAGTACCTTCAAATTAAGCGAAATGAGATGATCTGACCGCCGCGAGTGGTGTACCTGCAACCACAAAGAAGACTAAACCGGGGGCTGATGTCCCGGGAAGCCCTCCGATGCTTAAGTCAGACCGGGAATCATAGATGTAATAAGTGTAAGTTTTTGTATAAGAGTAGATTTGTGTGTCCTCTTCATGTAGATAAATGAAGTATTTATAGAAATATTGTGGAGGTAGTTACCTCATTCATGGTAATTCATGATAATCATGCTTGTGTAGATGGGAGTAGCGAGTAGTTACCTTAGGAGTAATGGGTAGTTATTGGAAGAGGTAGTTTAGGCGTTGACTTATATATTGACTTTGACCTTTGACTAGGGGTATTTTCGACAATGCAAGTATATGAGATATTTGACCCGTAACAAGAAGAATAAGAGGTAGTATTATTTTTTTAGTAAGTTTTTAAAAACACTTGTACTTAAACTTTTTTACATTTTGTTTGTGAACATTTTATTTTCTACAATTCAACATTTGCATTGAAATATTATGTTTGTATAATACACCTCTTTCTATAGGAAAAATTACCTACAATAATTCAAATTATTTATGATTTTCCCATAATAATCTCATCTATTGATTAACTATGAATAATTTCAACTTTGAGAGGGTATTTTCTAGTGTAAACTTAGGTAACTCGATGACCTAAATATTTTCTAGAGTAAACTATATAAAGTAGGTAATTCACAAAAAAAATAAATTAAATATTAATTTAAAATTAGAAAGTCCTTTTGAAAATTTACATAAAAAATTCTAAATAATAAAAAAACTCATCAATTTTTTATTAATATTTTTTTAATATTTTTTTCGACATTTTATTTTAATTTATCTTTTTTTAAAAAAATAAAACTTGCTATAGCAAGTCATCCGGTAATCGGGTTTGCTCTAGAAAAATGCCCCTCAAAGTTGAGATTATTTATGGTTAATCAATAGGTGAGATTATTGTAGGAAAATCATAAATAGTTTAGATTATTCTAGGTAATTTTTCCTTTTCTATATGAATTGTTAAACAATAAGCAAATTTTTGTAACATGAAGTTGCTTTATTATTCATATAGTAATTGAGCAATATTCAAATTTTCTTTATTAAAACCAACGATTAAGAATTATTTCATGAATGAGTTATGTGCAGGAGTTTAGCACTATTAACGTTCAACATAAGAAAAACTAAAATCTTCCCAAAATCCAAATATTGACATTGAATGAAATAAGTAAATATTGGCACGAAATAATAAATATTTCTTGCTTGAATTCACTAGCTAAAATATTACAACGAGATAAGAGCCGCAAATGAAGTGTCTCTAGTGAAGTCCACCAACAAATGTCTTGTGAGACCTCGTACATTAGTACGTCGTTTAAAAACATTTCTTAAACTAACTTTGTGTATATACAACTAATATATTAGGTCTCACTTTTATTTATCTAAAATTTGGTAAACATGTAATAAGTATTTCTTTTCTTTTTTCTAAATTGGAATTATTCCTCAAAAACTTCTAACCATATTTCTAGTTCGAATGAGATATATGAAGTGTTTATCATTTCACTAATTGGCTGTTACAATTCGTAAATGAAGTCAAGAATACGAGTAATTCATATGGTTTTAATTTTCCATATTTTATTATTCTTCATACTCTGAATATATATACAAGGATCATCCTATAGTTGCCTAAAATACTAATATTACAGAGATAAATTACTGCCTTAATTACATACACATATTACGGGAATAATTCTTAGAATATTGCTTTGTATATTCTAACACCCCCCTCAACTTGGGTAGTAGGATCGCCAACACCCAACCTGCACAAGACCTCTTTAAAGAACTGAGTCCCCACTGCTTTTGTGAGTATGTCTGCTAGTTGATCTTTTGAACGTACATGCGGAAGCTTGATTACTTATGTTTCTAACTTCTCCTTTATGAAGTGTCTATCAATCTCTACGTGCTTCGTGCGATCATGTTGCACCGGATTCTCTGATATATCAATTGCGGCTCGATTGTCACAATATAACTCGCAACTTTTAGTGGGTGTAAACCCAAGTTCTGTCAATAACTTTCTGAGCCATAACACTTCTGTTGCTCTTTTTGCTACTCCTCTGAATTTTGCTTCAACGCTTGATAAGGCAACAACCTCTGTTTCTTACTCTTCCAAGTTACAAGATTTCCTCCTACTACGGTGAAGTATCATGATGTTGACTTTTTGTCATCTCTGTCTCTTGTCCAGTCTACATCTGTATAAGCCACAAGATCTAAATGGCCATTCTTCTAATATAGCATTCCTCTTCTTGGGGTTCCCTTTAAATACCTCAAAATTCTGATCACAACTTCCATATGCTGAACCTGGGGTCTGTGCATGAACCGGCTTACCACTCCAACTACATAAGCAATATCTGGCCTTGTATGAGCAAGATATATCAACTTCCCCACCAATCGCTGATACTGAGTGCAATTAGTAGGTTCTCCATCTTGAAGCATCTATAATCCATGATTCGCCATCCTCGGGGTTTCTATAGGTTTTCAGCTAGTAAGTCGAGTGCATATTTCCTTTGAGAAATGAAGATGCCCCTGTTTGATCTAAGGACCTCTATTCCTAAGAAATACTTTTAAGTCTCCCAAGATCCTTCATCTTGAACTCCTGGAACAACTTGCCTTTAAGAGCTTTGATTTCTTCTCTGTCAGTTCCTGTAATGATCATATCATCCACATAAATGATTAAGCATGTTATTTTCTCCCCATTTTTCTTCAAGAATAAAGTATGATCAGAGTTGCTCTGTCTGTAGCCAAATCTCTTCATGGCTGATGTAAATCTCTCGAACCATGCTCTCGGTGATTGCTTTAGACCATACAATGCCTTTTTTAGTCTGCACCCTTCATTGTCTAAAAAATCCATAGAAAAACCTGATGGAGCCTGCATATATACTTCTTCCTTTAGTTCCCTATGTAGGAAGGCATTTTTCACGTCGAACTGATGGAGCGGCCAATCTAAGTTTGCTACTATGGAGAAGAGGACCCTAATTGTGTCGAGTTTAGCGACAGGAGAAAAAGTTTCCGAGCAGTCAACACCATAGGTTGGGTATATCCCTTAGCCACAAGACGAGCCTTGTATCTTTTAATGGATCCATCTGCTTTGTATTTCACCGTAAAGACCCATTTGCACCCAACAACTTTCTTTCTGGCAAGGTACATTTCTCCCAAGTTTTATTTTTCTGCAGCGCACTGGTTTCTTCTTCCATAGCTTTTCTCTAATGATCATGTTCTAGAGCTTCTTCAACACTGTCAGGGAGCTTCGTTTCATATAAGGTTGCGTTAAATGCTAGGGCACTCCGTGACATGTTTCCTTCATTTGGTGGTTCAACAGGATATCTCGATCTCTTTGCCTCATAATCTGGATCATATCTTTCAGGGGGAACACCATGTGTGCTCTGAGGTGGAAGAATGTACTCCTTCGCTCCCGTTTGCTCCTGATCTGTCTCCACAATCACATCAACAACTAGCATATCAACAATGTTAATATCAAGGGGCTCCTGCTCACTAGCTAGGTTACTCACCTGATGATCAGACAGTATTGTTTGTGGTGGGGACTGTACAGTTGGATAAGTTGGTTCAGTGACTCCGCCTACTTGCTCTTTTGGGTTAAGATCTAACATCCATGGACTAGTTAACCATATGAGATTGTCATCTTGCTTCTCCCCCTGACATCGAAGATGGCTGTAGTAGAAATCGGTCTCAAGAAACTCGCAATCCATAGTAGTGTGTACCTTTCGATCCAAGGGATTGTAACATCTATACCCTTTTTGATTTCTCCCATAGCCCGCAAAGACACATTTAACAGCTTTAGGCTCTAATTTTGTACGTACCCGTTTAGGACAATGAACATAAACTATGCACCCAAAGATTCTTGGAGGTAAAGAGTGTGAGGATGGGATCGGGTAATGCATTTGAAAGGCTTCTAAGGGGGTTTTGAGGTTTAAGGCTTTTGTGGGGAGTCTATTGGTGAGGTAATTAGTAGTAGCTATGGCTTCTGGCCAGAAAGATTGGGGAACATGGGAGTCAAGCATAATTGCCCGGGTAATCTCAAGGAGGGTTCTGTTTTTTCGTTCAGCCACACCATTTTGTTGTGGTGTGTCTGGACAAGAGGTTTGATGGATTAATCCTTTGCTAACAAAAAAATTGGTGCAAGTCAGAGTTTACATATTCTTTACCATTATTTGTCCTCTAAATACGAGGCTAGATATGAAACTGGGTACATATCATATTATAAAATTCCACAAATTCATTTAACACCTCGGACTTATATTTCAGAAAATAAATCCAACTCATCCAGGTACAATCATCAATAAAAATAACATAATATGAGAAATCATGCATTCCAGTCACAGGGGAAAGTCCCCACACATCAGAGTGAATAAGCATAAATGGTACACTGGTTTTATTCAAACTAATAAAATACGAGTGTTTATGACTCTTCGCAAGAATACATGTTTCACATTTAAAGTCTGAATTTAAAGTAGGAAAAATTTTCTCTAGATACCCTACAGATGGATGTCCAAGTCTTAGGTGCCAAGTCCATAGTTGTTTTTCCTTTGAACCTCGAGCAAGAATTGCTTTGCCTTTTTGAACCATCTCTTCCAGGTAGTACAATCCTCCTTTTTAAATACCACGCCCAATAATTTTCCCTGTCTGAGCATCCTGCACAAGGCAACAATCAGGTTTTATGAGTACAGTACAACCAAGATCTCTTGTCAGCTGACTGATAGACAAAAGTTTATGCGAAAGATCGGGAACAAATAAACAATTATTTAATTTTAACTTTTTCGACAATGAAAATTTTTCGGCTCCTTTGACTTTAGTTCCCTTCCCTTTGCAGTTTTGATGAGATGTTTTCTGGTCTATCATGAGTTAAGAAATCCATCGGGTAATAAGACATAGTGTTTATAGCTCCACAATCAAAGATCCACCCATTATGTGACATAGACAAGGCATAATTAATGGGAGAATTAAAAAAATGAATATGGTGTGGCTCTTGATATGCCACGTCTCCCTCCACCAATTTAAAAGGAGGGTCCTCTTCCTTTGAAGTGCACGACTCATACTTCCCTTTTTCAAACCCTAAATCTCTCTTAGAGAGAGAAAGGGTTTCCTTGTCTCCTTTACCTTGCTTCTCCTTCTTCCTTTGCTTCGTTTGTACTGAACCCCACAACAGCTCTTCCTGTTTTGGGATGATCGGAGAGTTTTTCGGCCACCTTTGTCCCTCTCTTCTTCTCGTCTGGCCACCAGTAAGGGTATCCTACAAGCTTGAAACACTCGGATTTGGTGTGTCTCATTCCTCCACAGTGAGAGCACTATAGATGTCCCCTGTCATCATTACGCTAGTAAGATTTTTCTGGTCTTCCTTTAACGCCGAAGACTGCCCCTGTGCCCGATGATTCAAACGACGATGATGACTCTTTTTTCATGATTCCTTTTCTCATAACTTATCTCCGGATGCTAGCATACGCCTCCTCCGCCGTGGGTAACGGATCTTGGAGGAGTAAATCTTGCCAGTCTTTGTCGAAACTATCATTGATCCCTGCCAAGAATTGATACAACCAATTTTATTGGATTAATCAGTTGTAATTGACGATATCCTCCAGGTTTTTCATGGGGTTTGGTAGCCTTCTGTCGATTTCCTTGCATAAATTTATGAGTGTGCTGTAGTATTGTTCTATTGTCTCTGTACCTTGTTCGATTTTGTTTGATTTGACCGTGAGGTTGAAAATTTTAAGTCCATCAATGCCACTACTGTATAACGTCTCTATCCCCTTCCATAATGTTTTTGCTGTTGGAAAATCGAGGAACTGGTTTACCAAATCTGGATCTATGTTTTTCGATTATCCAAGAAATAACTATTGAGTCTTGCCTTGTCCACCGACTGTACTCAGGGTTGCTTGGTGACGGTGGCTCAGCGATGATGTGATTGAGCCATCCACGACCACTGATGGCCCAGTGCATCAGCTTGGACCATTTGGTATAGTTTTGATGATTTAATTTTTCGGATACCGAAAAGAAGGTGGGGTATGCTACTGGTTCATTGGGTGGTTTGTTGGTGTTTAATTGTGAGAACAGTTGCAACAACTGTCCCATTGTTACTAGTTGATTCGGTGTAATAACGGTTTTAGAATCATCTTCCATTTTTCTGGTTAAAGGTAAGGTTTTTTCGGTATATGATGAAGCTGCTTTGAAGGCCTCAGAAACGTTTCGGCTTTGATACCATGAAATCAAGAATAATAGTAATTCCTAGGGTTTTAATTCTCCATGATTTTTTATTCTTCATACTCCGAATATATATATATATATATATATATATATATATATATATATATATATATATATATATATATATATATATATATATATATATATATATATATATATATATATATATATATATATATATATATATATATATATATATATATATATATATATATATATATATATATATATATATATATATATATATATATATATATATATATATATATATATATATATATATATAATCAAGGCTATTTGATAACAGTAATTCTCCTAGGAAATATATTACAGGAATAATTCCTAGAATATTGCTTTGTATATTCTAACAATAAACATATAATCAAGGCTATTTGATAACAGTAATTCTCCTAGGAAATCATCTCTCTTAGGAAATCATCTCTCTGAGAAATGGCTCAGCTCATCCCATAAAAAAAGTAATTTAAAAACACTAATTAATTATCTTTTAAACATTACTATGTTATGGATTTAGGGTATTCCAAGCAGGGATTTAGGATATACTAAGTAGGGATTTGATATACATCATGTAGTATTTCGGGTATATTAGTAGGAATTTGATGTATATTAGTAGGTATTTTAGGTTCTCAAGTAAGGGTTCAAGGTATATCAAGTAGGGGTTTAAGATATATCAAATATATATTTAGGTTAGATCAAGTAGGTATTTGGTGTTGTCAAATAGGTGTTTGAGGTATATCAAGTAGGTATTTGGGATATACCAATTAGTTATTTAGGGTATACTCAGTAGGTGTTTGAAGTTAGTTAGGTAGAGATTTGAGATATACCAAGTAGGTATTTAAGGTATATCAAGAAGGTATTTGGGGTTGTCAAGTATGTGTGTTTGAGGTATAGTAAGTATGAGTTTAGGTATAAAAAGTAGGTATTTGAGGTACGTTAAGTAGTTATTTGAGGTATATCAATTAGGTGTTTGAGGTATGCCATGTAGGTGATTGAGGTTTGTCAGAATCAGACGATTAAAAAAACATACTTGACATATTGTGAACTCCTACCTGATGTATCTTAAATGCTTACTTGAGATATCCTAAAACCCTACCGAGTACGCGTGCAGTCAGACTATATTTTTGGTTTTTTTATTTTTAGAAAAATAAAATATATAATAGGACGTCCCATTAGAGAGAATCTCTCACAATAATTTGTGGTTCAATAAAATTTTAACGCATGTCTTTTATCTTCTTAAAAATCTCATTAAAATCCATGTAATAGTAATAAAATTAAAAGTTACTCAATTTAATATAATCATTATATTTAAATAAGGATAATGACTACTATCTAGTTCAACTAGAGTAGTCATATGAACCTAGACTAATATAGGTTCAGTTCAACACATAAAATTGGTCTTACACATTGATATAGTTGATCCAATATGATTAGCAACAGTAAGCTCGAACAATTATCAAATAACAGTCATATGATGTTTATTGGTCTCTAATACAACACAAATGTTACTCAATGTAAGCTAAATTAATATTTTGTTGTACACTCACTTAATTACGTTAAACGACTTACATTATATCAACTTGATTATTGAACATTTCTAACATATATTATGAGCATAGCGATAATTTCATCTCTAATTAATTTAAAATTAACATATATGAATCGAAACAAACACCGATTTAGATTTACCTTACCTAGCCTACATTGATTTCATCAACTTTTTCCATGACGAAATCATGTCTCTCAGACATATGCAAGTGTTGCCATTCCATCCTTGATAAATCATGTGTGGAGGATTATATGTTGCTTGATAAAGTATAATCCGCTAAGAGCATCTAGTTTTATTTTAAAATCTAACCCTTGTTTTACTATCAGTTCTCTTTGTTAAAACAAGCTTAGTTTTTGAAAGTTATTGGAGAGTTCTTTGTTGGAGCTTCATGATAAATCTTCCGGTCACACGAGCACACTAGATATTTTTCAATAATCCTATTTTACTCAATTTTTATATCTATTTTTATTGCTAAATCATGTTGTCCTTGCATGTGACAGGTATCATTGTTCAAGCTCTTGCATAGTAAGAGCTATATGTCACGTGCTGACTACTTTGCCCTAGTCACGCACCGTGCGCCACTTGCTTATAGTCCGTCGTAAGACAGGTCAGTCTTTCTCCCTTCACTACTCCTCATGCCCACGTAGTTGCCCAGGAAGCACAACCCTTTTGTGCTGCTAGAATATATTTGCTAGAACGTCCCCTTGGTGCTAACAAGACCTCTTTTTTGAACTAAGCACTCACCCTTAGTGTCTTAGACCGGATTTACGACTAAGTGTCGTAGACAACTGAGTAGACAAGCTATCACCTATGCTAGCACTACAAGAAAACAAGGCATTATTGGACACTTATGTGATACCGGAGCTCCACATGTAACTGCTCCACCATCTTCATGTACTCCATCCCCAAAACTGCTTCTGTGATACCGGAGCTCTGCGCTTATTGCCTCTACGTTTGGTTCTTCCCAAACATCTGATAAACTGAATCAATAATCACGATCATGTTTTGTTTTTTGAATCTTTATACTGGAACTAGAATATCGTGCTCTAACGGAGTCTTTGCAATCGAACTTGCTCTTTCGAATTATTGGAATTGGATCTTGAACTTACTCAATTGAAGATCTACTCAAGTTTTGTCATCTCTTAATAAGAAAATTGAACCCTAATTTGCTAACCTAATTTGGTATTTTTAGTTTATTTGTTGTTTCTAATCTAGTTTGTTTAATTTGCTCTTGTTTGTTATTTAGAAAATTAAAATTGTATTATTTTCTGATATCCGTCATGGAATCGTGATAGCTCCTCTCTTGTTTGCCATAGAAGATTTTCCTCAATTAAGTGAAGTTGTGTAGCGAGGCTTCGACAACCCTTCAAACATAGATCTCGTATGTTTTCTTAAAACTTTGTTAGAAGCTCACTTTGTTGATTTTTTAAAGAAAATTTGCATAACCCTATGCTATTATCTTGTTTTGAGTGACAGTTTCTGAAGTATAATTGTTTTTTCTTTTTCTCAAACATTTATATATAAGTTATCTCTTACAAAAGTATGTTTGAATGTGATTTATGAAATTGCTTGATGGAATATTGTATATATCATTCCAGATAATGAGCAATTCTTTTAATTTGCTATTGGACTCCAATTTTGCCTTTATCCTATAGAAAATAATGTAGTATGGAATAAAGCGAAAAAATCTATCAATATTAAGAAAAATCAGTTCACCTGGAATGGACTCTTTCCTAAGTAATAATCTCCTGAAAACTTAAAAATTCTATTATATACTCGGGGTGTACAGTTTCCTAGGTAAACCGAAAATTATATTGTTGCTTATTTGCTTATTTGGAAGATGCGATATACTCAGTGTTTTGGTTTGGCCTATGAACAAGTTTTTGGATGAAGCAAAATCTCTTGAAATTTGTATTTTGATGGAGCTAAGAGACTTCATTCGACCCATGAGTTTTTCATACTTTTCAATTTGGTTCGTCTCTTTGATTTTGTACGGTTAATCTAATCCATGAACTCATTTATTCTTTTTAATCCCATCCACTTATTCCTTCCACCCACCTGATTTTTGCGTTATTCTTCAACTACAAATTAATAAAAACTACTCCTAACATGTCAAAGTTCTCGAGCCGGGAGACTCTTTGATCGCACTCTTCTTTATGGGTATGAGCCTGCCATTGTTCTTCCCTCCCCAGACCATGATCATAGGTTTCTACGAGCGGGATACACTGGGTATGATGATTATGATGATGATGATGTTTTCCATTTCTTAATCTACACAACTAATGTTTTCTATTGCTTTTGTTTGTTTGTCATCTCTTAATGTTATTTATTTCTGCCATTATTGTTTTGAGTATTATTATTGAGTTTGCATTCTTGTAGCATTCTGACGCAATCATATTTGTTTTGATTGTTTTATTGGAATACATAATTGAAAGATTCATACAAATTAAAATCAGTTTATTCGGTTCTCAGTGTGTGAAACCTTGTTTGAGATTTGCAATTTATTTCATAGCTTTTGTGGAATTTTTCTCTTTAAAGCATTGCACTGCTTTAAAGCCGAGGGGATCTGCCCACAAAGCTGATTGTTGCTGAAATCAATAGATTGCAAAATTGGCAACTGCCCAATATTTTTGGGGATAGACCCATAAATCTCATTGTAAGATATGTCTAGTTTCCTTAATCCTTGGGTAGCTCAATGTTGGTAAATTCAAACTTGAACTGATTCTTACTTAGACTCAGATCACCAAGAAGTTTATCTTTTCCAAATAAAAATGAAATGTCTCCTGTAAACCGGTTTCCTAATACATCCAAGCCTGATAACTTGGCATTACCTAATGATTTTGGGACCGAACAGGATAATTTGTTGTTGGCTAATTTGAGATCTACACTTGATTTGAATGATGCAAAACTTTTTGGGATTGTACCTGTAAGTTTGTTGCTGCATTGAGTGAACTCTTTTGAGATCTACACTAGACATATCTTACATAACACTTTATGTGCATATAGTTAGGATTCCGTTAGAATGAGAATGTGGTTAGAGTAGAAATTCTTAATCAATGATTCGATAATGCTTTCTTGATGCTTCTTTGAAGTTCTCCTCTTTGTTGTTAGTTCGTTTGTCTGTGTAGTCTTCTTGTTTAGATTTAGTTCTTATTGTTGTAATTCTTTTTTTTTTAATTCTTATTTTTCTGTTCATATCATAATATAATTTAGGATTTTTGAATTAATGTGGAGAATCATAAGCAGTTTGGTTTCTTAACTGGAAGATTTTATACACTTAAAAATAAGCTTATTAGCTGACCTTTATGTAATTGTTTAAATTTTCTAGAATGGATAAAAGTTGGGTTGATTTACCTATTGGCCACCCCGACTATGTTGCCGGTAGCATGAAACTCATTGACTTTGCTAAGGTGGGTCATATTGAGGGAGTAATTCTATGTCCATGCAAAAAATGTAAAAATGAAAAGTGGTTTCCTATAAACCAAGTAGAATCGAATATTTTGTTCGAACGGTTTTATAAGCCATACAAAAAATGGTTTTTTATGGTAATTGTAGTGTGAATGATGAAGTGAGTACTAGCCAAGGATATATCAATAACACATTAGCTTCAGTAGGCCGAGATGATATGAATGGACTTTTAAAATTAACTTTTGGTGTTGATGCGCCTTCCAATGCCACACAATGTGATGATCAAGAAAATGATGAATATATTGAGGTGTCTTTTAAGGTTTTGACTAATGATTTAACCTCCATAGAAGACGACAAATATAAAAAGTTATTTGACTTGTCTAACGAGCCACTTTATAAGGGATGCAAAAGTTTTTCGAAATTGTCTTATCTTCTACACTTATTTCACTTGAAATGTAGGCATTATTCGTCCATTGAATATTTTAATATGAACCTTAAACTTCAATTAAACGCCTTTCCCCAAATGATGGAGTTTCCGAAAAATTATTATGAAAGTACGAAAATGATAAAAGACTTAGGCTTAGATTATGAAAAGATTCACGCTTGTCCGAATGATTGTTCTTTGTTCTAGGGTGAATTTATAGAAGAAAATAAGTGTTATGTTTGTGGGGCATCGAGGTGAAAGATGGTCCAGGGTAAAGGTGGTACACTTATGCGTAGGATAGGTATTCTAGCGAAGGTGATGCGATATTTTCCTCTTATTCCTAGACTTAAAAGAATGTACATGTCACTTAAAACAGTGGAAGATACTAGATGGCATGAGAAAAGGCATTCGGAACAAGAGGATGATGGGAAGTTAAGGCATCCGGCCGATGACTTAGCATGGAAACGCTTTGATGAACGGCATGGTGATTTTGCATTAGATCCTAATATTCGACTAGGTCTTGCAAGTGATGGGTTTAATCCATGTCGTTTGATGAACTCAACTTATAGTACATGGCCTATGGTGTTGATTCCTTATAACCTTCCACCGTGGTTATGCATGAAACAATATTCGTTCATTTTATCCATGATTATTCCAGGAAAATCGAGTCTTGGAAATGACATTGATGTTTATTTACAACCCTTAGTGAAGGAATTACAATTGTTGTGGAGTGGGGTTGATGGTTATTAATGCTTATAATCGTGAAAGATTTAATCAGTGAACGGCTTTGCTTTGGACTATTAATGACTTTCCTGCTTTTGCAATGCTATCGGGTTTGAGCACTAAAGGATATAAAGCATGTCCTTATTGCACAAATTTGACACCTTGTTATAGATTTTGGGGAAAGGTTTGTTATGTGGGGCATCGAAAATGGTTATGTGCAAATCACCCTTATAGATTTGAGAGTGAAAAGTTTGATGGAACTGAAGAGCATGGCAATGCTCCGACATGTCCAACCGAAACTGAGATTTTAAGAGAGCAACTTAAAGTTGGATATGTGTATGAAAAGACGAGAAATATGGAAAACAAGAATAAGAAAAGAAAGCAAAGACCTAGAGATCGTGAAGGTGGGAAAGAAGATGATGATGTTGAAGATAATGATGATGATGATATTGATAATGTATTTGGAACAAAGAGAAGCATATTTTTTGATTTGGAATATTGAGAACATAATCTTCTGCGACACAATCTAGATGTGATGCACATCGAAAAGAATGTATGTGATAATATTTTAGCAACTATTTTGGACATGGAGAAAAGAAGAGATGGTGTAAAAAGTAGGGAAGCTCTCAAAGAATTGGGGATAAAGAAAGAACTTTGGCTTAGACACAATTCTAAAAGAGTGCTATTGATGCCAGATGCTTCACATTCTATGAGTCCAAAAGAAATAGATAGGTTCTTGAAAGTGGTGCAAAAAATTAAAGTTCGTAATGAATATAGTTCGGACCTCTCTAAATGCGTGAACTTCTAGAAGAGCAAGTTGGTCAATCTTAAGAGTCATGACTCATGACAACCATGTCTTTATGCAAGATATCCTTCCTGTTGCTTTAAGAGCTTCGAACTCGACAAAAGTGATTGATTTGCTCGCTAACCTATCCTCCTTCAAATCTTTGTGCTCCACAACTCTACATTTGAGTGAGTTGAAGTCTCTTGAAGAAAGAATTATTTTAATCGTATGTGAATTGAAATGGAATTTTTGCCAATATTTTTCACAAGTATGGTTCATTTACTAATTCACTTAATGGAAGAGGTTAGGCTTGGTGGACCGGTACAATATAGATGGATGTATCAAAGGTACATTTCTTATAAATTTTTTTGCTTTTTTTAATGATTAAGTTTTTTTAATATTATAATCATAAATGATTTTATGGAAAGGTACTTGTCCCATTTGAAATCATATGTAAGTAATAAAGCACAACCAGAAGGATCAATTGCTGAAGGTTATAAGTTGGAGGAGACGATCACATTTTGTTCTAGATTCCTTGAAGATGTGGAGACTATTTTCAATAGACCTCCAAGAATTGATGATAATCCTTCGTGTTCAAGCAATTATTTGTTTAATTCTGGTGGTCGAGTGGTCGGAAAGGAGGTTCATGTACGCCTTAATGAGAAAACTTTAAAACAAGCTCATCGTTATGTTTTACTTCACCTAGAGGAGATGAATGACGTTTTGGAGTAAGTAGCTATTATGCTTATTTAACTTTTGTACTTACAAAGAATAATACATGACTATAATATACTTTATTTTTTCGTTGAAATGAGCTTTTGCTTGAAAAGCGACAAATGAATAATATACACGGTTCGATCGATGAGAGCGACAAATTCGAGTGGATAATCAATGAATTTGGAGAATGGCTGCGAAGTCAGGTTAATATTGTCCTTATAACGTTATTTATAACACTCACTAAACATATAAATAAATTTGTAATCAATCAACATTGGAAAGCTAAGAAACGCTTTAGCAGGTGGATCGAGTTGTCATGCCAAAAAATTTAAAGGATTCATGATCAATGGATATAAGTTCCTTGTTTTGGATCGTGATTTAAAGTTGAAAACACAAAACTCCAGAATTATGGTTGAAGCAGATGGAGAGGCATACTATGGAAAAGTGAAAGAGATATTTGAGTTGAATAATTACGGAGCATACAAAGTTGTGTTTTTACAATGCGATTGGGTGGACATTCATAGGGGCGTACAAACATATTGGTAGGGATGGCAATTCAGTTCGAATCCACCCCTGATTCGACTCGATCCGAGGTTTTTTATCCGATTCGACTCCGAGTTGGAAAAGATCCGACTCCGACTCCGATTATACAATCCAACTCTGAGCTAGAGCTAGACCGGAGTTGGACCGCAAAGAAAATCCGATAATCCGACCGACTCCGACTCCGACTCGACCCGACTCCGATTCGACCCGATTCAACCCGACATCCGACTCAAATTTTAATTGAAGGCATTTTTATATTTTGAAAATTTAAAATTTTATATGAAAATAAGTTTATTCTAACCAAAATTGCAAATTTGACATCTGACTATATGAGTCATGACTCATTAGTAACTAATTACATTGTAAGAGAGATTGAATATTGTAAATTTAATTAAGTTGAATGATTGAAACTTATCAAAACAATCGATTAGATTATTATAGACTTACAGTGTTACATAGTTTTGACTTTTGAAATTATTTAAGAATAATAAAACCTAAAACTAACTAAAATAAATTATTAGAAATATAGTATTAGTCTATAATAGTCTAATCGATTGTTTTGATTATACATAAATTTCTAACAGGCTAATACTATATTTCTAATAGACTAATACTATATTTCTAATACTTACAGTCTTACATAGTTTTGACTTTTGAAGTTATTTAAGAATAATAAAACCTAAAGCTAACTAAAATAAACTATTAGAAATATAGTATTAGTCTATATACTAATTAATATTAATCAATTAGATACTTAATCGATTGTTTAATAAAGATTTAATTGGAAGTTGGAACTTGTCTAATATAGTTAATTATATAGACTTGAAACTATGTCGTTAAATTGTAAGTGAGATTGAATATTGTAAGTTTGATTAAGTTGAATGAACGAAACTAATCAAAACAATCGATTAGACTATTATGGACTCACAGAATCACAGTCTTACATAGTTTTTAACTTATATAAGTATAATGAAACCTAAAACTAACTAAATTAAACTATTAATCTTTATGATAATTAATTAGATACTTAATCGATTGTATATCAAAGATTTAGTTGTAAGTTGTCAATTATTATGAATGAAACGAAATTAGACCACTAATAACGAATTAAATTTTTATTTAATTATATTTAAACCACTAATAACCTCATAATTCTATATAATTCTTATTCAATTTTATTGCTAATTAGCTTTTTTAAGAAATTAAAATTGTATTTTACCATTAATTAAATTTAAGCCATTGATGATATGTAATGTGGATGAATGAATGGTTTTGATAATGTCTACCTCATCAATCCTTACAAACTTTCAATAACCAATTACATACAACTATGAATGTCACATGAATTTTGGATTCTAACCATTGATTTCCAAATTGTTTTAATCTTAGCCCTTGATTAATTTTAACATAAGAAAAAAAATTAAAAATAAACCCAATTACTCAATTAGTCTCTATTCTTCCATATTCCAAGTCTAGACCCAGTTACTATTCTTCCATCTTGTCTTGAGTAATAAACCCTAAGTCCTTAACTCCCGCAGCCCACCGCAAGGACGAACCCCACGGCAAGGAGCGAAGGAGCCCCACCGGCCACCGTAGCTTCACGTGACGGCACAAGGAACAGTAATGTACTGAGATTTTGATTTTGTTGATTTTGTTGTTGATAATAATGTAGTATATTGATTTTGTTGTTGATTTTGTTGATTTTGATTTTGTTGATTTTGTTGTTTAATAAAGATGTTCATTTTGTTAGGTTTACTCATCTTGAGTAGTATATAATTGTTTTTGATTTTGACTTTGTAATTGGTAGTGATGTTGATTTTGTTGTTGATAATAATGTAGGGTTTTTGATTTTAAGAAATTGATTGTGTTTTGTTGAAAATTTTGGTTTTATTTTAAGATTGGGTATTTATTTTAGTTTAATTTTTAAGATATTGACTTCGTAATTGGATATTGATTGTGTTTTGTTGATAGTAATTGGTAGTGATGTTGATTTTGTTGTTGACAAGAATTTTGTTAGGTTTACTCATCCTTAAGATATTGATTTTAAGATAATGTGCCTTCAAAGTTGGAGGCGTATGGAATTCAAAGGTATTTAATTTTTTTACATCAGTACGTACAATTAAGAAATTATATAATTATATTATTTATTAATCTTGTTATTTCTAATTTGTAGACGCTAAAGCAAATCCCCTTCAATATGCACTGATTTTTGAAGACGAGGATGTAGAAGCTATAGACGAGATGCACCGATTTTACATCAGTAATGTTAATGTAATTTGAGGGAACTAAGGACTATTTTGTTTATTGTAATTGCAGGACTAATATTTCTTATTAAAGTTGAATTTGAAGAAGAATCTATATTAATTTTTTCGTGCTTTAAAATCATAAATGTAGTATCGATAGAAATAAATCTTGTTAATAATTCGAAGTCCACCGGATGTCCGAGAGTCCGAGTCGGAGCAATGTTGGAGTATGCATAATCCGACTCCAAGTGGAGGTGGACTGAAAAAAATAGTCCGAGATTTATTCGGAGCAAAGTCGGAGGGTGGATAGTCCGAGCCGAGTCCGACCCATTGCCATCCCTACATATTGGGGTGTATGTGTCAATTTCTCTAAATTGATGCATACTGGCCACCATTTGCATGATGATCCTTTTGTATTTTCATGTCAAGGAAAACAAGTGTTTTATGTTGAAGATGAAAAAAGAAAAGAATGGTCCCATGTTGTTAAAACTAAACCTAGAGACTTATTTGAGTAAACCACAAAACTTAATGTGTAATTAACAAATTTTAGATTCTTTCTTTGATTATTTTCATGGTGATTTGTTCTTACGAAGCATGTTTTTTATATATTATTCATTGGTATATGTACAACAATCTGAGTTAAGGTGAATATATTTTTCTCATTTTGTACTTTGTTACTTACTAGAAGCACTTATTAATTTTTCAAAATATATTTAATTTAAGCTTGGATTGCACTTGTTCTAATTAAATATTGGTTTGTTTAAATCTTGCAACACAGGTGCTAAGATGAGTTTTTGAAGTAAACGAACATTTGGAGATCTTCATGGGATTGCGAACATATCCGAATCTAGGGTTGAATCGAGAGAATTACCCAAGTCTCCTAAACTATCAGGCAAGGTCTCAAATAAATGGGGACCATTTTCTCTCCAACTTTAAAGGCATCCGAATCATCTCAAGCTATGACATCACAGCCATCACATCCACCTAAATCCAAAGTCGTTGCATTTATAATAAAGACTATTGAAGATACCATTTTGCCACAATCTTCTCGTAAGGCACCACAAGAATCTAGGATCACTTCTCATGTGCGTAAAACCACAACTTCTCGGCTGCAGTCTCCACCTTCCACTTCGCCAGCACAATCTATGTCCTCTTCTTATGTTCGTAAAACCACAACTTCTTGGGTGCCTTCTCCACCTTCCCTGAATCTTTCATCACCACCTTCACCAACACAAGGAATGCCTACTAATCACGATGAGAATGAAAGATCAAATGAGGATGAAGACTCAAACATAGAACCAAGTAGAAGCACAATTATTTCTAAATCAAAAGCCTCAAAACCTAGACATCGTCTTTTCATCAAAAATTGCCCACAACTGTTCCTTTTGATGAAATGGAAAGTGTTGCGACAATAGGTAAATATGACTAATTTACTCGTTTTTGTACTATTTTTTAAGCGAAAGAATTTAAATTTATTAATTTCTTTATCGTAATGATTTCTTTCTGTGTGTGTTCCCTTAGTATTAATGATTTCTTATTTTTTGTTAGATGATAATAGAAATCGAGACATTGCGTATGGTACAATTCAACACCATGTTGTACGGAATGACACAAATTTAAGATACATTGTCAACTTCAATACTATGCATCAACCAATTGGTAAAGGTGGTAATGTACTTATGAATTTCCTTGTGAATATTGCGAAAAGGGATAAATATTGTCCTATTGAATTGAAGAATTGGCATGAGCCGAGAAACTCGTCCAAATATGAAATTCTTAAATTTGTTATGGTAGGTGTTAGCTTCTTGTCAGCTAAGATTATTTTTGTTATAATTTTTTTATAAATATGATAATTTTTTTCTTTCTAGCAACATTCTCCTACCTGAGGGGGCGACATATGATTCAGCTATTTTAAAAAGAGTTGGTAAAGTATGGAGGCAACATAGATACAACCTCAAGAGGAATCATTTTGATCAAACACCATCAAAAGAAGAGAATTATACAAAATGTTCAATCGGAATTAAAAGACTCAGCTGGGAAGCATTGGTGGATTATTGGCTTTCATCTGATGGCCTGGTTATAATTACAAACTATATATGATTTTTTTTGACATGTTACATTTGAGAAATTCAATTGAAGCTAACATTATTTTTTTGTTGAATCAGAAATACTCAAAAATTGGTAAACAAGCATACGTGTCCCATGCTCATTCACACACCACACCAGTGATGCTACAAGCTTTGCTAATCGGAAAGATATCTTTGTATGAGTTTTTTCTTCAAGTAGCCATTACACTAGAATTACAAAGTACATTATAAGGTTAATTGCAATTTTAGCCATTTAGAATGTTGTACATTATAAAATTTAATGCACATTATAAAATTTAAGGTAGGAAATGGTCATTGAGCTTGTTAAATTGTTGAGAAAGCTATTATAAAATTTAATCCACGAGTCACAATTTTGGAATATGCACTATATTCTCTTGATTTTAATTTTTATGTCATAAAAAACTTTTGTGCCCGCATGCCAACTTAAAAATCATATTTTCTTCACTATTCAAACTAAAATCATGTAGATGATACCGTTTTCATTCTTTATTTATTGTTTTTTCTTTTATTATATATATGTATATGTATATATATATATATATATATATATATATATATATATATATATATATATATATATATATATATATATATATATAGGGGAGGGATCCAATGAGAAGGGTGTTGAAAATGAGAAGGGTGAGAAGGACTCTACACCCTTAATTTCACTACAATAAAAAAATATATGGTCACGATTGAGCCAAAAAACACATAATTGTAAACGTAACTATGTTACACAGAAAAGTCACTATGACATAAATTTTAAAGTGTTCTTTTTTGTAACATAGTATCCTTTTTTGTATATATAGTAACTAAAAGAAATCAAACAAAATCCTTCTCATCCTTCTCATTTTAAAATCCTTCTTATTTGATCCTAAATCTCTCTCTATATATATATATGTATATATATATATATATATACATATATATATATATATATATATATATATATATATATATATATATATATATATATATATATATATATATATATATATATATATATATATATATATATATATATATATATTATATATATATATATATATATATATATTATATATATACGTATATATATATACCTATATATATATATATACATATATATATATATAGGGGAGGGATCCAATGAGAAGGATGTTGAAAATGAGATGGTTGAGAAGGACTCTACACCCTTGATTTCACTACAATAGAAAAATATATGTTCACGATTGAACCAAAAACACATAATTGTAAAATAACTATGTTACATAGAAGAGTAAATATGACAAAAATTTTAAAATGTTCTTAATTTTTAACATAGTACCCTTTTTTTATATATAGTAACCAAAAAATATCAATCAAAAATCCTTCGCATCCTTCTCATTTTAAAATGTTTTGTGTTTAATATATTATGAATTTTTTGTTAAAAAAAAAAATTTGTTGATATTTTAATTTTATATAGAAATTCTTCAAAATTGTTTGGAATTTTGTATTATTTATACAATTATGTGATAGATTCTTGGTGTTTAATATATTATGAATTTTTTGTTGGTTATACGTTATAATTGGTGAATTAAATTAATTTTTGATTGAATAAAAGCATCACAAACTATAGATGATGACATCAAGTAGCGTCCCAATATTGCAGATAGTGACGCTATAATGTATCGCAAAAGCATTTAGTGATGGAAAAAGCGTCGTTAAATTAAATAGTGACGAAATAATGAAGCAAAAAATGACACAAGCGGAGATAGCGACGCTTATAAGCGTCGTAAGAAGACAACTAGTGACTTTACTTAACGTCGTATAAAGACAAATATTAGCTTAAATGTATCTTATAAAGACAAATAGTGACGCTACAAGTGTCACGAATTGGCAAATTGTGCCACTACAAGTGTCGCTAATTGACAAATAATGACATTTAAAAGCGTCGTAAAATGATAATTTGTTATAAAAAAATTGGTGCAAAATGACAATTACCGACGCGAAAAAGCGTCGCTTTTTGTGAGAATTGTGACGCTTTTTGAAGTGTCGGTAAATAGCGACATTGAAAATAACGACGCTTTCGCGAAGCGTCACAAAGCTATATTCGACGCTTTAAAGCGTCGCAAATTGTTAAAAAAGTGTCACCAAATGCCTTGTTTTCTTGTAGTATAGTATGTCCGATCGCTCCTTTGGCACCCTCGTGCCTTAGTTTTCCTTACACTCTCTAAGTGTTGGAAGGAAGAAGGTTGAGTTGCAAGAGAACACAAGTGCTTTTGGAATGCTTTTTGTATTACTCTCAACTTGGATGTACAAATGATCCTTGGAGCTTATTTATAGTGCTCCATCCTACTTACAAAGACTATCTAGAATGTTCTACACTACTCCCTACATGAGTAGAAAGACCTACAAGGTTCTGGACATGCCCAGAACACCCTGGAATACACTACACTAGTCTATACTAGTCTAGTATATTCTAGTATTTACATGATATTGCTAGAACCTTTTAGCACCCCCTAGACCCTTTTTCAGTATGCTAGTATCTTTTAGCACACTCTAATATCTTCCAGAGGTTTCTTCTGTATTTTAGAACCTTCATGAATGTACTAGATATCTCTAGCACATTCTAGAACCTTCATGAGTGTTCTAGATGCTTCTAGAACACCCTAGAACAGTCTAGAAACCTCTAGACCACTCTTGATCTTTCTTGATGCCTTGTTGCATAATGGGATAAATGACGCCCATGGCTATCAAGGGAGATGATCCGTGACATATAGCTCTCTTAGGTTTTTCTAATTGTATCCCAGACCTTGTCATTGCAATCTTATAAAGTTGTTCTCCATGGTCTCCTCTAAGAAAATAGTAGGCAATGAATATAGATTAAATAGGTATATTTAAACTACTTTTTGCATGTACTTTAATGTAAGTTTTGAATCTTAATATCTTTAAAAACGCTTCATAAATAATCATAGAAGTTATATTTAAATTACTTAACATTAAGATGAATTTAACAACTTTCACATTTAATTTAAATTTCTCTCTTATGAAGTGGAAATATTTCAAATGGATAAATAAAAGGGACAAATGTTTATTTTATAAAGTATAGTAGGTGGTTTATATAGTATTGTAGTTTATTTTATATAATTAGAGTAGGCATTTGTTAATTAATACTTCTATAGGTTATTTTATATGTAGGATTTTCGGTTATTAAAGTAAAAGTAGATATATATATATATATATATATATATATATATATATATATATATATATATATATATATTCATTAGCTTCTTCCAAGCAATTGACATAATTTTGAAATACTTGATCAAATTTTTAGGGATGAAATGAATTTTTGTGGATGAATTTTTGAAATACTTGTATAATGTCATTCAATGCATTCTTAAAATTGATTAATGCCATTATCATTTCTTCCATCTCACTTTCTCTTGAGTTTGTATGTAAACGTATTGATCAAATTTTTAGGGATGAAATGAATTTTTGTGGATGAATTGATTAAATTTTGATTATTGAGAAGATAAAAATGAACAAACCCTCTCTTGAGAGACCATCTATAGTATAGACGTCTCTTAAAAGCCCAGTCCATATCTCCTTTTTAACTTACAAAACTACTAATCAATTTTTTATAATTTATAAATTGGGTCAGCCCCAAACTTAAGACGTATATTGTATAGACGGTCTGAAGTAAGAATCTGTGAAAAATGAATAAGTTGAATGGTAATTGTCGAGGACAAATGAAAGTTGTGTATTTTGGGAAATAGAAACGATTTTCTAGAACTATATGTAACAAATTTTGTACATCTCTTACTTATATTTGTTTAATTATATTAGGTTGGGCCTGTAAATAATCTCTTATAAATACAATATTTCAAAAGACTAGCTATTGAGATGATGATTATTTCTTTTTGATTCAGCTAGTCTTTTGAGAGACCGTCTTTTTGAGAGACATCTCTCAGGTCCAATTCATTAAAGCTTATTGTCTACATTTACACTATATTTTTCCTAATGGGCCAACCAAATTAGGGAGGGTCTCTCAAAGAGACCGTCTCTCACGAGAATTTGTGTTTTTTATTTATTTTTCTTTTAATAGTGGGTAACACCTACAAGATCAACCGAAATTTTTTTTTCCATAGTATATGGGTCAGAATTAGTATCAAATAACCGAACTAATATAAGTCATACGAAACGAATTGAAAGAAAACACAATCAATAATTTCTCTATTTTCTTAACTTGCAACTAAACCAACTTTTGCAATTTTTATCTACTACAACATAATTTGCTTTGAATGGGATATATTTATCGACATTTAGTGTAAATGTTACTCTTTTAAATTTCTACTAGTATATATAATAGATTTAGTGAAGTTTCTTAGACTCTTTAACAGAATAATAAAAAAATCATACTAAAACTTTTCGCGACATAAAATCTAGGGACATTTCTCATAAATGTCACTATACACTATACTATATATAGTAACAATTACATATGTCACTATAGGCCAAATAAAGTGTCACTAAATAACTTAATAGTGGAACATAAAAACAAAACCAACAATTATTTCATTAAAAATAAAATCAGCGACATTTTTTTAATGTCACTCCATCTAAGTCGTGGAAAGTTAAATTTGTTGTAGTGATGATCATTCTATAAAATTCTACTTATTGCGGCTATGAAACCAGATAAAATACATGTGAGATTTTGTTTTATTCGTCTTATTGTATTTTTTGATAATATTAATTTATTTTATAATTTATAGTTTTACATAACTCTAATTGTAAACGATCTGATAAATGCATTACACTGCATAAAATAGTGTTGAGTGCAATTAAAAAAAACACCGGAAAAATATGTTTGTAAAAGAAGATAGTACTTTTTTCGTTCTACTATACTTGCTACATTTGACTTTTTGCGTAATCTAATGTGTTATTTTAATCATTTATATATTAAATTATACTTCCTTCGTTTCATAATACTTGCTACATTTTATTTTTGGGCACTGTTTATCGTTTAAGCTTATTTTATATATTACAGCTAATATGTAAGTAATAATATAGTCAAGTGGGATCTTGTTTGAATCGTCTAATCGCATATTTTCATAATATAAACGTTTTATAATTTTTAAATGTGTATAATTCAACATATAAATAATCAAAATAGTACATTGGATTACGTAATAAAGTTAAATGTAGCAAGTATTATAGAACGGAAGAAGTACACATTTACAAATTATAATAAGTTAATATTATAAAATTATTCATTTAGACGATTCTAACAAAATCTTACTTTACTATATTTTTCTTACACAATAACCGTAATATATAAAATAAGTTTTAATATATCGTATATAACTTTAAATATAAATGATCATATAATCAGTGGTGGATCTAGGATCTAAAAACACCGGCAGCACCCATAAATACAGTATTAACAAGCATTATACAAAAAACCTCAAAATTCATTAATTTATTTAAAAATTTGAGCCAAAATTTTACTTGGGCATATTTGATTAGTACAGGTTGTGTTAAAGTCATAACAATTTCATAATTTTTGATTTAAGTTCTAAATTAACTTATAAAACTACAATTATTCATGTAATTCAACTAATTTTTTCAGTATGGTTCATGATTTGAATTGAATATGGATGAAATTTAGAAGTACTCCCTCCATCTATTCCTATTTAGTGTTCATATTTTTCATTTTAAACAATTTTATTTGTTGTTATTAATTAATTAAGCTTAAACATCTGCATATATTAATATAATTTATAGTTTTTTCAATATAATTCTAAAAGACAATTAAATACTATCTCTATTTGAAAATAAGTTCTACATATAATAATTTAGATTATTTTAAACAAATAATACAAGGTGCACATTAAGTTCAAATTTCAACTTATGTACAATTGCATTACACTGCATGTGTTGAGTGCAAGTAAAAAAAAACACGGTGAAAATATGTGTAACTAACTAAAACAAGTGACAAATTATTAACCATTAAGTGGCACTTCATTTATTGATGTGGTATGATAGTGACACCAATGTAATGAGGATAAACGAAAAAAACAATAAGGAAAGTGACTTGGTAAAAGAGTGGGTAATTTTTTCCTTCCACTTGTTACATTGACTTTTTGCATAATTTAATGTGTTATGAGTATTTCAGAATGGTGGACATAAGAGTGAATGATAAGGACGAAATTAGACAAGTTCAAAACAGATCCGACGATATGATATTTATCCGACTTTGAAAATAAATCTGACTTTAAAATGAATTGTAAACTATATAAAACTCAATGTGGATATAAGACCCAATTTTAAACCGACGTGAAACACCAAACTCAAAATCGACTCGATAAACAAAATGAACACCGCTAGACGAAAACTGATGGGTATTACTATTAGTACCTCCGTCCCAAAACTATTACACAAAGATTAAGAAACTATAAAACCATCTTAATATGTGAATGATATTAAATAGAATTAAAATGTGTAAATAATACTCCCTCCTATTCACTCAAGTTGTCCCATATGAGTTGGGCATGGATATTAATAGTGTGATGAGGTCCACCAAAAAGGTGGTAGTGGGGTATTTTAATTGATTAAATTAATTGTAAAGGTGGTAGTTGGGTATTGGAAATTGGAAAAATTGAGGTATTTAGGTAAAAAAAAAGATAAACAAAAAAGGAAATGAGACAAAAAAGGAAATGAGACAACTTGAGTGAATTGCCCATAAAAGGAAATGAGACAACTTGGGTCAATAGGAGGGAGTATATTTTAATAAGAAAAAACAATGAAAATAATTCCTTAAAAAATTATTAAAAAGTATAAGTGATCGAGTAATCAGGCTCTCTCTTGAGAGACTGTCTATTCTAAAGAAGGCTCTCAAGAGCCCAACCCACTATCCTTCTTTAATAAATATCTTAATTTAAAAAAAAAATTATTGTTTAGGAAAAAACTGTTGTTTAAAAAATATTGCTGTTTTTTTTTTAAAAAAAACTGTTTTTTTTAAATATTGTTTTAAAAAAAAACTATATTTTTTTTTAAATTGTTGTTATAAAAAGAACTGTTGTTTTAAAAAGAACTATTGTTATAACATAACATATACTACCTCTGTTTCATTTTTACTTGCAACACTTATTATTTTTGGAAGTTTTATATTACTTGCAACATTACTATTTTTGGCAAAAATAATTTACTTATTTTATCCTCACTTTATTCTTACCCCACAATCACCATTAATCATACATCATCCCATTAATTATTTAATATACCCACAAGTCATAACCACTATCTACTTATAATAAATTTTTTTTTTATTTATACCCAACATATCAACATCAATCATATATCATCCCTACTTTTACCATACTCATTTGACGACTCTTAAAAAACGTGCTAAACTCAATGTTGCAACTAAAACGAAACGGAGGAAGTATATTTGAGGTTATAACTCAACATATTTGAAATTAAAACTTACTACTCCGTCCTCTTTAGATTGCATCAAATAGAAATTGATGTATTTTTCAGAAAGTGGTAACAAATGAGGAGAGAGAATGAATTGTGTGGATGAAATTAAAGGAGAGTTAAAATGAATGGATGAGATTAAAAGAAAGTGGTGGGCCATTGTCCAAAAATAGAAATGATGCTAATTAAGTGGGACGAACTAAAATGAAAAATGATGCAAATTCAATGAGACAGAGAGAGTAATATATTTGAGGTTTTATAATATGAGTAGTTTTGTCAGGAAAGAGAAAAAGGAAAACTGAAAATCAAAGTAAAAAACCATTGTTTAAAAAGTTTACTTTTTAAAAAAAATTGAATAAATTAGATTGACCCTAATTGAAAACGCCTTTTATAAAGACAATCTCAAGTAATAATTTTTGATAGAAAAGAGCAGTAGTTGTTTTATTCCTTGGCAGTTGTATATAGTGATGGCCACGGTCCGGGTTGGGCCGGTTCCGTTCCGGTTCCAACCGGTTCCGGTTCCACCCGGTTCCGGTTCCATTTGGAACCTGACCCGGACGTTTCCGGTTCCATTTGGAACCTGACCCGGACGTTTCCGGTTCCGGTTCCGGTTCCGGCCGGTTCCAACGGGTTCCTTGGCGGTTCATGAGACGGTTCCGGCGGTTTCAATTTCCGGGTCGGGTGGGTCGGACCATCGGTTCCGTTCTTATTTTTCCTTTAATTTTAATAAAAAAAATACTATAATAATGCGGACGTACCTTCGGCGATTACTTGATTATTAGCGAAATTCATTGGTTGTCATCGTTATTAAAATATTTACTAAAAAGAAGGAATAAATAAATTAATAAGAAACGAATCAACGATAAAGATCATAAATAAAAAAAAGGCGAAATTCATGGTAT
Source organism: Amaranthus cruentus (assembly GCA_019425755.1). Lineage (NCBI taxonomy): Eukaryota > Viridiplantae > Streptophyta > Magnoliopsida > Caryophyllales > Amaranthaceae > Amaranthus > Amaranthus cruentus. The sequence continues at coordinate 7,825,388 of CM033456.1, forward strand.
TTTATTGATATTTCTTTCCACCGTTCTAAAATATTATAATTACTTTGGTCGATTTCAAAGTGATGTTTAAGATAATTATCTAATTCTAAATATGAAGCGGAGGAGGAGGAAGAAGATGACTAGAAAATTATCATCTCGACTTATTATGTTAGCGATTACGGGATTATAATAATCGGGACGTGCTGAGACGCTAGCACGCCTAGAACGATCGCATTCGAGTTATATATACTAGAATAATGGTCATAAAGGTCGCTAAAAGTTTTTTACAATTTCCTACACAATTATGTACATCACTAGACCGGCGATCTAATGCTTTGGTACTAAATTCCTATTATTTTACTTAGGTTTTCCGTCCTAAAACACGGATCTAAAATTGTCGCAATTCCATAAATATAAGGAAAATTAGTGAAATACGCTTTCCACTTATCCATCATATCGCAAGAATCGCTTTAAAAACGTTACTATCATCATGAGAATGTTTAAGAAGATGATAAAAAATAATACATTCACTTATTACTAAGTGAAGCGTTTGGTTCATAAACATATGAAAAATCTTAGTTTCATGGACATATGATAAGTGCAATTATTTGCACTCATCATTAACATATTTGCTCATTTTCGTGTTTTAATTAGGTACTTTGAGTCATTTTTGTGGGTTTTTGGTGCTAATCATGTTTACAAGGCTCAAAGAACGTATCAATGTATCAATTTTGTCAAGCCATGAAGAGTAAAAAAGCAAAAGAGTAGAAAAGTGTTGTTAATGCAAAAGTATTAAGGTGAAATTTGATACATGTCTACTCTTTTGGCTATAACTTCGATAGGAATATCGTATTAATACAAAGTTTGCGGCATTGGAAACTAGACTTCAAGGGCTTTCCAACGGTATATTATATGTCCGATTCCGATAACCGAGCAAGAAATGGCGAGCGTTTGAAGTTGATGCAGTTTTTCAGCTCCGGTTCCGGTTCCGGTTCCGGTTCCACAGAACCGTTGGGCCGGGTGAACCGGTCCGGTCCGGGTTCACGGTTCTGGGCGGTTCCACTGAACGGTGGGCGGAGAACCGGTCCGGTCGTGAACCGGTCCCGGTTCTTTGGTCCGGTTTTTCGATTTTTCCGGTTCCACGTTCCAGCAACTTTTCCGCTGGGTTCCACGTTGCCGGTTCGGTTCGGTCTGAACCGTCACGAACGTCTCGGTTCCGGTTCGAACTCCACGAACGCTTGGTTTCCCGTTCCGTTTCAAGCGTTGGGACGGTCTGACCGCCAACCGGACGTGGCCATCACTAGTTGTATAAGCAAGTAATGCTAGTTGCAAATTTAGGAATCACATGACTATAATATAAGATGTTGAAAATTGCCAACTGGTCTACAATAACACTAATTTGATAAGACTCAATACTGCAGACTGCAGTTACCACTCACCTTTTTATCAACTCCTAAGTCAATGCTGCTTCAATGCTTCTCCATTGTCACCATATCTCTTTTCTTTTCGCTCCTTTTTCCTTTTCTATGCGACGGGTTCATAATAGCCATTTTTTCCATTGATTATTTTAACGGTTCGTTTGGTAAGTAGTAATAAATGATGGTAATCGGATTGAAAAATTAATGTAATTTTGATAGAAAAATCTCTTGGTATTATGTGGTAATGAAAATCTGTAAACAAAAAATCTTTTTTTGTGATCAAAGTTTTATTGCTTGAAAATAATATAAAACTTTTGATAAAATTTTACACTATACATTATTTCTCTTACCACCATTTAATACCACTAACCAAACGAGCAGTTAAATCATTAGTAATTGTTTTAAGGTTATACTTAATCACTCTAAGACTATAAAAAATAATTATATTAAAATTATAAGTAATCACTTTAACTTTATAAGTGAACATTTTAAGATAAAAAATGTATATTGGGCCAACCAGCTCAATAAAGATGGTCTCCGTAATACCATCTCATTTAAGAAAGGAAAATTTGCCCAGAATAATCCAACCTTTGTCTGATTTTCCTACAATAATCTCAAGTATTGATTAAACATGAATAATCCCATCCACAGTACAAAAATGCGGCCACGGTCGCGATCGCGGATAACGGAAACGGAAAAAACGCGGTTATCGCGGAACGGATCGTGATTAGGGTATTGTTTTCAATAATCTATTTCCTAAAAAATATTTATTAATTTTTTAAGTTATTTGTTATAAATATTGATTAGACTATGTACTACTCATAAGAACTGTTAGGATTATTGGTGACTTGAGTTACTAAGTAATCAAAACAATAATTAAGTTAATTAATCATATTAGTTAGTGTAATTAGAAGAGGACAAGTACCTAGTACAAAGTACTAAGTGGTAGTGAGAACTTGGATGTGTGTATGCTTGTTGGATGTAAGTCTTGGACTCCAAGACTACCATTTCAGAGATAGTACTTAGTATTGGGGCCCAAGGGACAAGTGGCATGCATTGAAGAGGGAAACAAAGAAAACAGAAACTGATTTCCTCCTCCTGCTGGTCGCTCGACTGCTGGCTCGACCGAGCGCCAGGTCCAGCGGGTATTCTTCTCCCCTTTTAGTATGTTACTGGGCTGTTGTCTTGGCTATACTTGCAGCCCACTTTTAACACATGTATTCCACTATAAATACCCTCTCATATGCATGTATTTAGATGCCCTAATAGTCTCATTATTAGAGCTATTCTTCTTGCTTAGTTTCTACCCATTAGCTCCTCTCTTCTACACATAACCTCCATTTGTAATTCCTTCAAGTCTTGTATTTCTCCTTTAAACACATATTGAAATATATCCTAGGCTAGATGGTGGATGTGGCCAATTGGTGAACCACCTTAAAAATCTTGTCTTGTTTATTTTGTTTATTTAGCCATTCATTACTACTTGCATTATTTTTGTTTCTAAATTTGACACAACACAAATACTCAATTAAACTTCATATTAGTGATCCTTGAGTGAGGTTTAGCCTCTCCTTTCAATTGGTATCAGAGCCAAGGGTTTATTTGAGGTTACTTGAGGTGTTAGTGGTGGTCATTTGAAGTCCAAGATGTCAACAATGAAGTTAGATTTTGAAAAGTTTGATAGTAACACAAATTTCTATTTATGGTTTTCAAAATGGTTTTCATAAGGCACTTGAAGGTGATGAGAGAAAGCCCATTGGTCTTAATGAGGCTAAGTGGGAAGAGATGGATGCAAAAGCTTTATCCATCATACAACTTTGCCTCTCCAATGAAGTCTTGAGGGAAGTTGTAAATGAGGTAACATCAAAGGGGATTTGGGAGAAGTTGGAATCACTCTACATGGCCAAGAGTGTTACCAACCGATTACTCTTGAAGAGTAGATTGTATGATCTCCGGTTGCAAGAAGGTAAGCCTATGAAACCTCAACTTGATGAGTTTTACACTATTGTATTGGATTTGCAAAATATTGAGGTTTTACTTGATGATGAAGACTTGGCTATTCTCTTACTATGTTCTCTACCCCCTTCTTATAAGCATTTTAGAGAGACTTTGTTATATGGTAGAGACACTTTGTGTAGTGAGGATGTTAGAAAGGCCTTAACACAAAAGGACCTTATTGATTCTCAATTTGCACAAAAGATGTCTATTGAGTCTAATGATGCTTTGCTTGTTAAGGAGTCAAGTAGGAACAAGAGAGGTGATCGGGACTTTACGTCCTTCAAATGTAATACCGCAAGTGCCCGGCGTAGCTTAGTACGACGGCAAGTACGGGTCGAATCCACAGGGAGTGGGGGTTATGTCAATGGCTTCTCAATCGATTAGTGAGCTCAAAAACGTATAAAATGGTGTTTGGAGGTAGAACTAAATAAAGCAAGTAATTAAAAAGAACGGAATGAAAAGCAAAACATAAAAGTAATTAAGAACACAATGAACTAAGGCAAAGACAAAGCAATCAATTAGCTAAATAGGCATAGGCTAGGCTTTTTCACCATGGTAGTTTTTACTAACTTCAACCTAAGGTCATGGTTATGGGTTGTTATGAGGAAGAACGTATCTTAAATACTAATGTTCTCTCTCGAGCAACAATAGCTTCCTAAAACATACTTAACCACCTATTCTCATGGAGCTAAGCATACATTAAGACATGGAGCACACATTCATTATTTTCAATCAAAACATCTACCTATTCTCATGGAGATGATTCAACTTTTAAGCATAGATTATCGTTAAAAATCGACTCTCGCCCTCAATTCAACAACACTAAACAAGATAGGAAAACCTATGTTAAACCATAAACAACACAACCAAGCCAAAGGTAAAGATAACAATTCAAACTATATACATAGTGATCATGCCTAACGTAAGCCAAAACAACTACTCACTCATGTTTATACTGAAGTTATAGATTGCAAATGAGTTAAGAAGCATGGATGGATAAATTGAACTAGAATATCTTAACAAGATGAATGCAATTAATTGAAGAACAATCAAACATAAACATAAAAAAGTAAAGGCAAACAATAACTAAATAAAATGAATTGAATTCAATGTAAATAAAGGTAGAAATTACTCTTTGATGAACAAGATGAATTGATGATTCAAAGCAATAACTTCCAAAAGCTTCAATGAAAATACACCAATGGTTGAAGAATTCCAAATTGCAAAGTATTACACTAAAGACACTTAATTGAATTAAAAGGAAACTATACCAAACACTAATTCTTAATTGAAAATGAAAGCAAAGCTAAGAATACATAGAAATTACTCTAAAGTGAAGGGTGAAATCTGAGATGATTGAACTCATCCTTCTTCTTCTCTATTTATAGGCTTCAAAGTATGTAGGGGTGGTGGTTTCATGATTGCTCCACCACCCCTAGGGTGTAGGAGGGGGGTGCCACTCTAGAGGATAGGGTAGGTGGCAAGGGAAGCTTGGCAGCAGAAATAAGAAGCAACTAAATCTAATTGGACCCAAATGCTTTTTACAAGAATCGCGAAAAGCTGCTGCCGCCCATCTCGCTCGACCCGAGCAAGTCCGCTCGACCTGGTCGAGCGAGCATCAGGTACACATGTCAAAATCTTCAAAAACAAAACTGTAACAAAAAAATAGCTCCGCTCGACCTTCTCACTCGACCCATCGAAAATGCTTTTGTTGACATTCTAAAGCTATTGGAAGTGAATAGTACTTTCGGTCGACCCGAGCCAAAATCGCTCGACCGGTCGAGCGACCTTCAGGATGGTCCTGCTCAGCTTCTATCTCTAATGCAAGTCTTTTTGATGCTCGAGCAAGCTTGAATCGACCTAGTTTTGGCTGAGTGGGCTTAGAATGGTCTACTTTAGCTCCTTTTGGCCTTGTTTCCTTGACTTGGGTCATCAAGGCTTTGATTACTTTAGCTTTCAAAGTTATACCTGAAACGTACTTGACGAATATTACCTGAAATGCACAAAAACACCAAAATATCCAACCAAGCGTAAAATTCCAAATAAAGCAAGCATAGTTATGCAAAATTCCAATATAATAAAGCTAAATAATGGGGATAAAATATGAATAAAATGCAGCTAACAAGAGGCATGACTTGCACTTATTGTAGGAAGAAAGTCCATCTTAAGAGAGATTGTTGGAAGTTAAAATCAAACAATCGGATGATTTCAAGTCCAAGGGAACTAGCTCCGTCGAGGCTAGTTATGTTGAAGAAGAATATGATGTTGGTGCTCTTGTTGTCACTAGTGAGTACAAGGGTGGTGATTCTTCGGTTTTGGATACGGGATGTTCATGCCATATGACTTCTAACTCTAGCTTCTTCTCAACTTATCAAAAGGTTGAAGGAAGAAGTGTCACTATGGGCAATGAGGCCAATTGTCCGATAGTTGGTATGGGTGATGTTAGGGTCAGTATGTTTGATGGTGTTGTGGGAACAGTATCCGGGGTCCTCCATGTTCCAAGCATGAATAGGCACTTAATCTCCCTTGGTACTTTTGATAGAGAAGGTTTTGTGTGCATTGGTGAAGGTGGAGTTATGAAGGTTGTAAAGGGCCATAAGGTGTTCTTGAAAGGGTCCACTGATGATGATGGCTTGTACAAGCTACTTGGCACAACCTTAGTTAGTTCGGTTCATGATGCTACTACCTCAACCAAGCTTGATGATGATGATACTTCTCTTGATGATAAGAATGTAATTCCAATGTCTTCCAACAAGTCCATGAGTTGTGTGGACTTGGTTGGTGTTTAATCATACTCTTTTGTTGTAAGCTCTTAGAGAGCATTTGTAGTGCATGCGCTTTTCTTTATTTTGTGCACATGTTTATTTTTCCTTTTTTAGTTGTTGAGTATGTTGACTAGCTAGAGATGTTTTGGGTGTTGTTGGATGAATCTTGAAGGTGATCTTTTGTGACTTGGTAAACACAAGTCAAGGTGGAGATTGTTAGGATTATTGGTGACTTGAGTTACCAAGTAATCAAAACAATGATTAAGTTAATTAATCATATTAGTTAGTGGAATTAGAAGAGGACAAGTACCATCCTTGTGATTGGATGATTGGGTATCAAGTAAGTACTACTAGTACAAAGTACTAAATGGTAGTGGGAACTTGAATGTGTGTATGCTTGTTGGATGCAAGTCTTGGGCTCCAAGACCACCATTTCAGAGATAGTACTTAGTATTGGGGACCAAGGGACAAGTGGCATGCATTGAGGAGGGAAACAAAGAAAACAAAAACTGATTTCCTCCTCCTGCTGGTCGCTCAACTGCTGGCTCGACCGAGCGCCAGGTCCAGCGGGTATTCTGCTCCCCTTTTCGTATGTTACTGGGCTGCTGTCTTGGCTATACTTGCTGCCCACTTTTAACACATGTATTCCCCTATAAATACCCTCTCATATGCATATATTTAGATGCCCCAATAGTCTCATTATCAGAGCTATTCTTCTTGCTTAGTTTCTACCCATTAGCTCCTCTCTTCTACACATAACCTCCATTTGTAATTCCTTCAAGTCTTGTATTTCTCCTTTAAACACATATTGAAATATATTCTAGGATAGATGGTGGATGTAGCCAATTGGTGAACCACCTTAAAAAGCTTGTCTTGTTTATTTTGTTTATTTAGCCATTCATTAGTACTTGCATTATTTTTGTTTCTAAACTTTGACACAACACAAATACTCACTTAAACTTCATATTAGTGATCCTTGAGTGAGGTTTAGCCTCTCCTTTCAAGAACTAATACAAAAAAACAATTTTCGTCAAATCATAATCTATTAGTAGTAAATTAGTACTCATATCAGAACTAAAAAATTAACTTCCATTATTGCAAATACATTAGTGGAAGTATACAACAAAGTAATAATTAAATGCACTCCTATACTATCCAGTCTATACTATACTAATAGTTACTATAAAGTAGAGTTAAGTACTTTTATTAAGCAGTGTATGTCAACAGGGCTACACAGTTCCCTATGTCACTAGAGACTTCTTGAGTACTTTTATTTTATTTTCTGAAAATAAAAGAAAAAAAGAAACCAAATGTAAGTGGATTTCAATTTCAAATACTACAGTCTTTGTCTTCTACTTCCTCCGTTCCATAATACTCGCTACATTTTCCATTTTAGGAAATTTCATATTACTTGCTACATTTCCTTTTTAGTAAAAAACCAATCATTTAAAGTTATACCTACTCCTATTTTTATCCTACTCTATATCTAATTACTCCTATTTTTCCTTTTTATTTTTCAACAAATAATATTAAAAATTCCAAAAAAACAACTTTCCACCTACCGCTTATCATTGCATAGTAACTTCTTAATTTTTGTGCCCATGCAATGGTAGCAAGTAAATCAAAACGGAGGAAGTACGTTTTAACTTCTACCTAAGTTCATCTCTCTTTCAAATCTCAATCAAGGTAACTTCATGGTGATTGGGTTTTAAAGTAAGTTTTTTCTTTTTTTTACTAAACCTCTTTTAAATAGTGATCTAGGAACATCAACTCTTAAAATCTTGCTTGAAAAATCAATGTTTTGCCAATGAAAACGGATAACGGCCGCCAGAATGCGGTCAATTCGTCCGATTCCCAAGTTGATGCGACGTTTTTCTTCACCCCGTTCCAAATCGCGAGTTTTCGGAACGGTGGAACAAATTTCCGTTCTAACTCGGCCGTGACGAGTTGGAACGGCCGCATTTCGACACCATGATCCCATCTATTGATAGTTGTTTCCAATGGCATCCAAGAAAGTAAAACAACCGGCTACAGCAGGTCATTTCTTGACCTTCTTCTTCATCCAAACATTTTCTTCTTCACATGACATTTCCTCCATTAAAACCAGTTTACCTTTTTCTACTTCATTAAAAATCATTCTTTCTCTCTTATACACTAATTTTTCAAAATCAATCTATATAAAAAATCATTTCCTCCATTAAAAATCATTCTTCATAAAAATTAGTGTATATAAAAAATAAATCTGTAAAAATTAGTGTATATGAAAGAAAGAATGATTTTGAAGTAGAAGAAGGTAAACTGGTTTTAATGGAGGAAATGTCATGTGAAGAAGAAGATGCTTGGATGAAGAATAAGGTCAAGAAATGACCTGCTGTAGCCGGTTGTTTTACTTGCTTGGATGCCATTGGAAACAACTATCAATAGATGAGATTATTCATGGTTAATCAATACTTGGGATTATTGTAGAAAAATCAGACAAATGTTGGATTAGTCTGGACAAATTTTCCTTTAAGAAATAGTGATTTTAACATAGAGAAATGTCTACAATGGTGTAACAAATATTTACATGACGAAATTGTGCCACCCTTGAACTAACTCTCTTAGTTCATCTTATCTTTATTCAAAGGGAATATATTTGACTACTACATTCAAGTAAAGTGAGCATTGAACTTTGTAGCTAGCAAGGGAGAAAAAAAATCTTATTACACGTACTTTTGAAAACATGCAACTTGGCTCTTGAAATAGTGTTGTTTTATTGAAAAATAACCGTAAATATTATAATTTTGAACCTTTTTTTTTCTATAGTAAAATTAATTATTGATTAATTCTGAATAATACTCCCTCCGTTCCCTATTGATGTTCCCATATTGAATGTTCACGAGAATTAAGAAAAGTGGAATCTTTTGGATAGTGAAGATATTATTTTATTGAATAATAAATTTGATGGAGGAAAAGTGGGGACCACAAATATTAAAAAAATATTTAAAGAAAGTTAGTGGAAAAAATATGGGGACCACAACTAATTAAAAAACTGTTTTTATGATGTTAGTGGAAAACATGTGGGGACCATAAGGAATATAAAAATGTTAAAATGGAGTTAGTGGAAGATATGTGGGCCCATAATCATTATTAAAATATTAAAATGAGAATGACTAAGGTTATTTTTGTTCAAAATTTGTGATATAAATGGAAAGATTCCTTATGGGAACAACAATTGAAACACCCAAAAATGGAAAGTGGGAACTTCTTTAAGGAACGGAGGGAGTACCAACTAATAAGAATGTTTTCTTTTGGTATACAATTTACCTAAAACCTGTTAAACAAATTACGTGAAGAAAAAATAATTTCAAAAAATAATTAAAATGAATAAATAAATATAATATAACATGTCATCTTCTCCCCTTACCCCACCCAAATTGTCACCACTCCTCCACCGTAGCATCCTCCCCCTCAACACACCATCACGCCATTAAAATCATACCGCGTCCCTCGATTCCAGACCAACATTAACCCAGAGCTAGGTTCGAACCCACTTGAACCTAGACGAACTTTCAAACCTAGAAAAACGCTCTGATCCAATTTCAACCCCTTTGCAAATTTCAACTCAGACAAACTACGACTTCCATCAACACAACCCAAGATGCAACCCCGATTGCAACTCGACACCATCAACAAACCGCAACCACCAAACCAAGCACCACCAATTACCACTACAAAAAACTTCAAAGTTCCGACTAAAACCCATCGACTACACCGTTTTGGTCGGAAAATTCCGACCAAAATACCGACTACCCCACTTTAGTCGGAATTTCCGACTAATTTCCTACGGACACCATGTGGTAGGAAAATTTCGACTAAAGTGCGACTATTCTCTTAGTCGCAATAATTCCGACTAACTATTGCGTCGGTAGTTGGTCGGTGACTTTGGAAGAATTTTCCGACTATCCTTCTTGTCGGAGGTAAGTCGGAAGTTATCCAAATCTTTCTTTAAATACCCTTCGTCAACCTAAATTTCTTTTTACATTTAACCCCTATATTTTCTCTCTACTTTATTTCTTACTCCAACAAAAAAAAAATTTATATTATTTCTCCCAATTCACAAGGACTCTAGCTATAGACTATTAATAAGATATGATTTTAGTTATATTTTGCTTACTTTAATTGTATTATATTATTTACATTTTAATTAGTTGTGTGTGTATATATATATATATATATATATATATATATATATATATATATATATATATATATATATATATATATATATATATATATATATATATATATATATATATATATATATATATATATATATATATATATATATATATATATATATATGCATTATTTATAATATCATATGTTATATTTAATTTTTTTTATAATTTTTCAATTTGGATGAAATTAGGCATTATATTATTTTACTTAAACTAAGTTGCAACATTTGAAGCTTAGTAACAATAATCCTAGATTCGAAACTCGTTGGGCTCACCGATAGTCATAATTACAGCTTACATGTTTTATTTTGTAAGGTTGTATAAAATTGCACTATCGGTGCACTAACGAGTTGCAAATCGTGGGGTATTCTTACTAAATTTTGTTGCAACAATTAAAGCTTAGTAAAAATATTCTGCGATTTGCAACTCGTTGGGTCACCCTTAGTCATAATTATTACGGCCTACATGTTGTATATTGTAAGGTTGTATAAAATTGCACTAAGGGTGATACATCGAGTTGGAAATCGTTGGGTATTCTTACTAAAATTTACAATGCTTAATTTCGTTACATTTGATAAACATATGTTTAATGTTTTCAATTTTTTGTACATACGAGGAAATATTTAAGAAAAACAAATAGTTCAATCAAGTACTTATGATTTTTACCTAAAAATGGCCGCATTAAAAGCTCATTAAAATTTTTTTAATTAAAATTACCGACTAGATAGCGCCAAAATCTAGTCGCAATTTGGTCGGAATTTTGAAATTCAAAAACAGCCAAAAAGGGTTTCTGACACGCATTTATTCCATAAAGCTGCTGCTCCCACTACCGACTAATTTTCGACTACGTGTTAATCGCAGATTGGTCGGAATTGTGAATTTCAAAAATCAGTCAAAGCGTCCTAACAGACATTTATTTGCCTTAAGATTCTTGTCCTTACCGAACACCCTCCGACTACTATTTAGTCGTAATTTGGTCGGAATTCTAAAATTACTATTCAAAAAGCAAACTGACAAGATTCTTTATTAGGCACATCTTTTCACGTGCCGACACAATACCAACCATATTGTAGTCGCAAGGTGGTAGCAGATTAGTCGGAAATTCTGTTGCTAATAAATGTGGAATTTGTTGTTTCATAGAGCAATGGACTTACGAAGTGAAAGAAGTTGGATGTACAAACGAAGTTGTAAAGGAGTTTATCATTCAATCTCTTATCTATATTATTTTTGGATTAGCATTTTTTGGTGATCATTGAATCATAGCTTAGTTAGTTTTTTGGTAGGTTAGCTTTTGGTACATTAGCTGTTTTAGAATATTACTTAGGATATCTGATATTGTAATTTGAGGAAATGTTGGTTTGGTAGCTGTTGTGGTAGTAGATACACATTATATCTATATTGGTTTCTATTTCAGGGTTTATTTAAGTTTTGGGTTAGTTAGTTTACAGAGGAAACTCTGCCGAAATTTTTACAGAATTTATTGTTTCATTGTTTAGGACGAAGATGAGCGCCTCATTGTCGATCTTCCTGTTGATGCGCCTGATGAGAAGATTAACGACGCCTATTTACAGGCAGTTAAAAATATCGAATCACAGGCGCCAAGGAAGAAGAAGCCCTCCAAGAAAATGTATAGTGTTGGTGACGCGACACAAGTTTAGTACACTGATGTTGCGACGCCGCAGTCCCAATACAGGCCACTCCTCCCCCAGCCCAAATGGTGAACGAGAGGCTGGATCATCTTCATGAGTCTATTGACCGAGTTGAGGCTCGCCTCAACCAGCACATTTCAAGGGAGGATGAACCAAATCAAGAGGATCAAGAAGCACAACCAAGACACACATGCCAAGAAACAAGCAAAGACTCTAGCAAAGACACTCAGACACTCAATTGGAACCTCAAAGAGCCTGAACTACATCAAGAATCTAAGTATGATGCCTTAACTGAACATAAGGATGCTGAGCCAAGCTGAGTATCAAGAATAGGAAAGGTTGATTCAAGATCAATAGTACAATCTACATGGTCCATGTACAGAAGGGGCACGCATAAGTCTGCACTTACAAAGGCTTCCATAAGGACTGATCTTAGTAAGACAGTCAAATAAGCCTTCATGGACATATATAGGGCTCATTAAACTAGTCGTTATTTTCTTAAGTATTTCTTGAATTCCTTAGAAGAATAGGCTATATATACTCGGCCATATTGAAGTGTAAGACTTGAATTCTGTTTTCTAATCAATTAGACTTTCAGTTCTGTTTTTCAATTGCTGTGCAATTGAGGGTTACTGAGGATCAGTTCATCCTCCTTTCTGTCTGTGTTCTTGTGTTGAAAGGCAAGACACACCCATACTTGTCCAGAGCTTTCTTTCAGTTCTCCAAGATACTTCAACGAGAGAAATAGAAGATTGAATTGAGTGAGGCCTGATGGTCTAGTTGACCCAAGGAAATCAATACCTGATCAATTCTTGGTTATAAAGACTGAAACTGCATTTAGTCTTGTCCATAGCTGGATCAAGGATCCAATCTTGGATCAATTGGTATCAGAGCAAGCACGTGTAGGGCCTGGAGTCACATTCCAATCACCATTACAATATAGACAGATCTCAATCCAGCATTGACTGATCAAACGGAGAAACAAGAACAATAGTGAATCCTGCAGGCAACATCAGATGGGTGTGTAGAAGGAACTTTGAAGAAGAGCGAGAAAAATCTGGTGAATTACTTTTCAATTAGAGTATTTCTAGTTTACATTCCTTTTCATAAGACTTTTTGCATATTGGAATAATTGACTCAAATTATACATACATCTGTGACATTATCTGTGGTTGGTGTGTTCGAAAACCCTCAAGAAATCAGTTCTTGAATGTAATATCACGTTTTTTTTATATAACTAATTTCAGAAATTTTAAAAGTTTTAAAATATAAAAATAAAATAAAAACTAAAAAATTGCTTTTTTTAGAAAACTGATATACAGTTACAAATTTCTTTTAGAAACTGAAAAATGGTTACTTTCTCTTCCTCCCCCATTATTTCCATTAACCCATAACTGAAATTGATAACCTCTTGCCCAGCCCTATAAATACAAACTCTACTCAGATTTTTAGTCCTACCCTCACAAATTCTCCTTCCACAAATTATTCTGAATTCTACAATTGTTCAAAGAAGAAAGAAAAAAAAGAGAGTTCAAAGGTAGAAATCCCATTATTTGTAAAGTGTTTTATCCCTCTTTTAATCAGAATTGAAGAAAAATAAATAAACAAATATAGATTCTGACCTTTTTCCGGCGACATGATGGTCACCAGAGCCACCGGCCGGCAGCCGCACCTGCCTTCTTCTTCCTTCCTCTTCCTTTCTCTCTCTCCCTTCTCCTCTCTCTTCTTTTTCTTCCTGGTTCTTTCGTGGGTTTGAGTCCCAATAAACTTTTATATTCTTTTATTTATTTTCTTTTTATAAATCTTTTTATTTAATTATTATTACTTAAACTTCTTTGTCTTTTCTTTAAAAGTCATTCTTCTATCTTAAAATTTTAAATTACATTTTAAAGATTTCTATTTTCAATAAATTATATTTTAATTGAGAGTCTTTTAATTTATTTATTTTGTTTGGGTTGATTTGGGTATTAATTTGAGATTTCTTATTTTATCGTGTAGACAGCGGATTCGTAGATCGAGATTATTAGGAGCGTACGTTTGTTTAGGATCGCATGACAAGGTAATTCTCGATGTCCATCTATTTAGGATTATCCTGTTAGTATTATGTGCTAAGTGATATCAACTTGTTTAAATGTGTTGTATGCTTTTGTATGATATTATGTTTTATATATTAAATTCTCAAATTATAATAAATATTATTTTCTGTTAAACTTTGAATTTATAATTTCTCGATGTCCATCTATTTAGGATTATCCTGTTAGTATTATGTGCTAAGTGATATCAACTTGTTTAAATGTGTTGTATGCTTTTGTATGATATTATGTTTTATATATTAAATTCTCAAATTATAATAAATATTATTTTCTGTTAAACTTTGAATTTATAATTGTTATTTTGATAAAATTTGTATTATCATTTTAATAACAAAATTTGATACGGTTTAAATTTGAAAGAAAAATACTTATTATTTTATGGAAGTTATATTATTATTTTAATAATGGTTTTAAAATACGATTTGAGTCGAAAGAGAAATACTCATGATATTAATTGTTATTGTCACCAATTGCTGTTAAAAGGGTGATTTGACAAATGAGATTTGAGATGGATACTCTTGAGATACATTTTCTTGGAAAATTGTGTTCATGTATAAGAGTGATGAACAGGACGCCCTGTTTGGTTAGTATAGCTGCCGACTGGTTTCTATTATTATTTCTGATACATGATACGATGTTTGGTCTGCCTTCTATTTGTTGTGATCCAAGTAGAATGGGTGTGCACACTAGGGTTACTTGAGACTACTCTGCTGGCCTTGATGAACTATTTAGGGTGACGACCTCTTGATGAAGTAGGTATAGGGGTAAAGCCTCTACTATGGCTCTCGTCCGCAAATTAAAATTTATCTTTAACTCAGCTTTCAAATTAAAATTGGATATATGTTTTGTCATCATTAAATATCAAATTAATTAATTGGCTTATGTGTTATTATATTTATATTCATAAAATTTATCTTTAACTCAGCTTTATATTACTTTATTTTCTACAACTATTTTCAACTCAATTATAGTTTGTTTTCTTAAATTTTTTCAAACTAAACTGTTTTACGGGATGGAGTTAGACTTACTCAGTTTTCTTGATTTTTGGGAGTTTTTCCTTGTCTATCTTGTATTCTTATTTTGCAGGTTGTTGATCACGTGGGGATTGTGGAGTGAGGATCACCTAGAGTTATAACTTTTATTAGAGTCATATGTCAGTTTATTATATCTTTAGCTGTTTAAAGTTTTTATATGGACACAAATTCCGTTTAAGTCTTCTTAATTTGTAAGACCCTTTGTCGGTTTTAAATTTATTAAGTTGTTTCCTAGTCGTAAGCCTTACATTTATTTTCTTAGAAATAGATGTGGCGGTAACACTGTCATGAGTAGGTTTTGGCTCGGGTTTTTCTTAAAAAGGGTTTTCGAAAACTTGACCTACTTTAGGGGTGTTACAAAGTGGTATCAGAGCCAGGTTCGTTTTGGTCAAAGATTAGAGTTGTTTAGGATTTAAAATAAAAGTTTAAATTAAAAATATGTTAAATGGTATAAGGAATAATTATCTTGAATAATTAAAATTAAAAATAAATTATGAGAGTGGGGACAAACGGCCTTATTGTTTTGAAGTACTTTTAAGTACTTACTAGTAGTGTATATTTCTCTTAATTGTATTTTCGTTTCCGTTGTCTTTTGTTATTTTTTTTAGATGCCTCGATTCCGTCGCACTGCTAGGAAGAGTGTTAGGAACGTTCGTGATGCGCCGTACCACCATGAAAGCAGGAGAACCTATTCCCTCATACATACATCATCTTCGTGTAAGCATGGAGAACTGTCACCTAAATAAGTATCATGGCAATACACACCACCTAAGCAGGCATATGTCCTTATTAAAACCTTAAGTGATGTAGGTCCTTTTGCTGAACTTAAGAAGGAATACAATGATATAGTTAAAAATGGGAGACCCAATTGGAAAAGGTACACGGATGAAAATGAAGAATGGTTTCTTATTTTGGAGTATCTAGTAAGTAGAATTATCGATGCTAAGGCAAAGTGGCTCTATAATGTATCGGGAAATTATTATGGCTACGAGGACGAGAGTGACGAGGAAGATGATAACACCTACACCTTACCCATTCTTATTCAATCTGAAGATGAAGAAAATTATGAACCTAAAGGGGACTATGAGGAAGACCCAGAAGAGGACTCGGAAGAGGATTTTGAGGAAGACCCAATTCCAAAGTGATTTTGATGATTATTCGTTTTTTAGAAAAATTGGATAGATTGAAGTTTGTTAGTTTTGATGATTACAAATTAAGAAAATTTCTAGAAAAATAAAAGATCTATATTATATCTTCAGTTGTCAAAAATTTTTATAAGGACACAGATTGCGTTTAAGTCTTTTCTTAATTTGTAAGACCCTTTGTCAGATTTAAATTTATTAAGTTGTTTCCTAGTCGTAAGCCTTACATTTATTTTCTTAGAAATAGATGTGGCGGTAACACTTTCATGAGTAGGTTTTGGCTCGGGTTTTCTTAAAAAGGGTTTTCGAAAACTTGACCTACTTTGGGGGTGTTACATTGAAATTGGAATTATATTACCATTGTTCCTTTTTTTTTGTGTATCATGACTACTAACTCAGAAATTATGAATCTAGAAGAGCAAATGAGTGCCCTAACTAACATGGTGACCCAACTTGGCTTAGCTGTGACAGAAATCAAGAATGCTACCCAAAAAACACAGTCAAACCCTAATCATGAACATCTGAATGAGGACAAAACCGTTAGAGTTGATGTGTAAGAATTTGATGGCACTTCTCATGAACATGACGTCTATCTAGACTAGGAACAAGGGGTGGAAAGGTATTTTGATTTCAAACGCACACCCCCTGACTATCAGAATAAGGTTGCTAAGGTTAAATTGTTAAGGTTGGCAGCCCCATGGGTAGAGGGATTACAGAGGCAGAGAGTTAGAGAGGGAAGACCTAAAATAAACTCTTGGGATAAACATAAGAAGCATCTTAGAAGGAAATATGTACCCTCAAATTATAAACAACAACTATTTACCAACTAGAGTCATTTGACGCAAGGAAATAAATCTATGTCAGACTACATTCAGGAGGGAGACAGACTGACTGTTTTGTTTGAAATTGATGAACCAGAGGAACTGAGATTAGGTAGGTTTTTGGGGGGATTAAGAGAGGATATCAAGGAAAAACTTGAAGTGATGCAAAACCTAACCTATGAGGGTGCTTATAACAGTGTCATCATCTTTGAGAAGGCTAGCAAGAGAAGGGCAAACCAGACAGCTTATGCTAACCACAAAGGAAATAAGACTTTTAATAACAGGATACCACCACCTACATATCCTATGGCCAAAGCTAGTAGTGATTACATGAACAACCCCAGTAAGGATAAAGAAACTACACCCAAAGACATCATTTATTGTAAATGTCATGGACATGGACATTATAAAAGGAATTGTCCAAACTCTAGGGCTTTTACCCAAAGAGAGTGAAATGAGATTCATAGTAGGACTGGTCGTAAAGCTATGCTAGTATCTATTAGGGGAAAAGAAGAAGTTAAACTCCCACCTACACCAGAAGATGAGCCAGAGGGGTCTTTCAGAGTGAATAGCCTTGGAACTATGGAGAGAATGGAAAATAGCACTTCTGAAGAGAGTGAACAGGAGTGGGAAACATAACAGGTTTACCTTGAGGAAGAGTTGCACAATTTATTGATTAAGAGAATCCTTCATACAACACCACAAACCAAGAACTCAGACCAAAGAGAAAATATTTTTCAGATAAAATGTAAGATTGCAAATAAGCTATGTGACTTGGTAATAGATGGAGGCAGTGAATCCAACTGTGTTAGTAGAGAACTTGTTACGAGTCTAGGGTTAGCAACCAAACCACATCCATAACCATATAAGTTGAGATGGTTGGATGAAAGCACATGAAACCTAGTGAAAAGGCAATGCTTAGTAAACTTCAGTATAGGCACATACACAGACCAAGTCCTTTGTGATGTCTTGGAGATGGATGCATACCATGTCCTTTTAGGTAGACCCTGGCAGCATGACAGGAAAACACTCCACAATGGGTACACCAATTTGTATTCCTTGAGACATGAGGGAAAAACAAAAGAGCTCATATCCCTACTACCTCACCAGGCCATACCTCCCATTAAAACCAAGCCACCAGTACATTTAGTAGGAAGGAAAGAGTGCCAAAGGGATCTCAACACAGGAGCTACTGCCTTTATACTGTTCGCCAAAGAAGTATCACCCAAGTGAGATTTTTCCATGGACTAGCCTCCTTTTATAGGAGATTCATCCAAAACTTTAGCTCTATTATGTCACCCTTAACTAAGTGCATAAAGAAAGGAAACTTTGAGTGGACTTCAGAAGCACAACAAGCATTTGATTTAATTAAGAAACTCATGTGTCAAGCACCAATTCTTATACTTCTTGATTTCACCAAACCCTTTGAAGTGGAGTGTGATGCAAGTGGAAAGGGGATTGGGGCTGTTTTGATCCAAGAAGGTAGGCCTGTTGCTTATTTTAGTGCGTGAGAAACTAAATGGGAGTAGACTTAACTATTCTACTTATGACAAAGAATTTTATACAATAGTTAGAGCCTTAGAAACTTGGTCGCATTACTTAAAAGTCTAACCCTTTGTCTTGCACTCAGACCATGAATCACTTAAGAATATCAATGGCAAAGCAAACTCAATGCTAGACATAGAAGGTGGGTGGAGTTTTTACAGTCCTTCATAGGCTATCATAGAGGCTAAGATCTTAGGATTGGAGATATTGAAGGACCTTTATACAGGGCACCCTGAGTTGAATCAGCTATATTTAGAATGTCAACATGGGGGTAGGACCCTTTTACATCCAGGAAGGGTTTCTCTACAAGGGAAACATGTTGTGCATACCCAAATCTCCAATTAAAGACACCCTAGTCAGAGAGGTGCATGAAGGCACACTAGCAGAACATTTTGGTATCTAAAAGACCTTGGATATGCTAGCACAACATTTCTTCTGGCCTAGAATGTTGGGAACAGTAGGAAAACATATTCTAAGGTATGAAACATGTATGAAGGCTAAGCTAAACTTTCACAAAGGAGAATATAGACCCTTACATGTGCCTGATAGACCATGGGGAACATACTAGCATGGACTTCATAGTAGCTCTGCCTAAAACACAAAGAGGCAAAGATGCCATCATGGTTATAGTTGATAGGTTTTAAAAAATGGCTCATTTTTTGCCTTGTAATAAAACTAGTGATGCTAGGCACATAGCCAAGATCTACTTTGAAGAAGTAATAAGAGTACGTGGCATTCCCTTAAGTATTGTTAGTGATATAGATACCACATTTTTGAGTACTTTTTGGACCACATTATGGGTGATGTTGGGAACCAAGCTACTATTTAGCACAACATACCACCCTCAGACATATGGACAAATAGATGTAACTAATAGAAACCTAGGTAACATTCTGAAGCACTGGTTAAAAAGAATACAAAAGATTAGGAAGAGAAGCTGAAGCATGCAGAGTTTGCATACCATAGATGTCCTAGTCTTACTACAAAGTTTTCTCCATTTGAATGTGTATATGGTGTTAGGTGGTGAGGGTAAGGTAGTAGCAGTGATAAGGGTGGTGAATAGCCGATTAGGGTGGAAGAGTGGGAGATAACTGCTAGATATCATGAATAGCAATTTTGGCAGAGTTTCGGCGTAATCTCGAAAAGCTTGGGCGCCAATGAAGCAGGCTGTCCCTTTATATGCAGATCTATGTAGGTTATTTCTGGAGTGGATGATAGTTAGTGGGAAGTTGAAGTCGGTTACTGCAGGAAATGGGAAGTTACATGGCAGTTGTAAGGTGGTTACTTATGTGGTAGTTGAGGATATTTGACTGATTGTTGAGAAAGCCCTTTGACCAGAAGTCAAGGTCAACAAGGGGTCAAAGATTTTCAAAGTAACATTCTAAAAATAAATAAATGTAAATGATACCATAACATTTAGCCCCACGCATGAAGAATGATGTGAGAGCCCGATAGAATCGTAACATCTTTTTTTATGCGGAACAAATTCAGATATGTTGACCAACTTCTGAAAGAACCAGAGATTTTTGTGAAAACATTTATCATGCGGAAAATAATTGAGGTACCGTGGTACCGTGATACTGAAACAACCCAAATCAGCAACAACAGTATAATAATACTGTCCACTAACACAACGGAAGGCTTACAGATGTCACTACAACAAGTTCAGCTTTTTGCAACATTGGATTTAATGGCATTAAAAAAATGCCACTGATTCATATTTTTAGTGTAATAATTATTGATTTTTATTTTAAGTTCCACCATAAAGTGATTTAGTGACACTTAATTTGGTCTTTAGTGGCATATGTAATTGTCACTATAGTCTATAGTGACATTTGTGAGAAATGTCACTAGATCCTATGTCGCTAAAGCTTTTAGTGTGACTTTTTAATATGCCGCTAAAGGTTTTAATAAATGTCATTAAATCCTCTATACACACTATAAGAAATTTGAAATAGCGACATTTAAATTAAATGTCGCTAAATATATCCCACTAAAAGCAAATTATGTTGTAGTGTGTCTGGACTAAATCTGACATATGATCCGATGATCATAGCAAACTAATATCAGAGTTAACGAAAACATTTTACATACATAACTTCAGTTTAATTAATTAAAAAATATTTCTGCAACTGTAAGGTCTTAGTTTACAATATCAAACTAAGGAAACGTTTACATAACCAAAAGTCAAAAGGGAGTGATGACAAAATGGAATCCTTACCGCGCACATAGCAACATAATACATATATACATCACCTTAATTACCAAGTGATAACCGATTTCCAACTCGTCGTTGAACACTAGAAACCACAACTATACAAACAATATTTATAACTCCTGATTACTATTACAACGAGTGTAATGGCAAGTCGGGGATCGAACCACAAGGACAAGGACCAAACTAGGTCAAGGGCTAGGTGTAGAGAAGGTAAATGGTGTGAATAGAGGGTGTGTAATCTATACTACGAAAGCAATGAACAGGATTAAGATAAGCAATAGGAAACAAACATGGATGGTGAGGATCCACTCTAGGTCGATTCTATGTTCTCATGGAAAGCTAGGTCAAAGAAGATCGAACGTGGATCGATTGAGACACTCTAGATAGCGAGGGAAAGTTGGTGCTAATAGCCATGCGAACGACCCATAATCTCCCTATGTCTCTCTAGGAGTGGCAGGACAAGATTCACATCGAATATCAATCAAGCAATCCACAACAAACCTCAACCCTAATCTAGCATATGAACAACATTTACCAAACCTAGGGTTTCACCAAACCAAAACCCCTAAACTACTCTAGCATATTGAAAATAACTACAACAAGGATAATGAAGGAAGACATGTAAATAAACATTAGGGCAAGAAGAGAAACTAACTAATAGCAAGAACAAAGCAATAAAACTATCTATCAACTACTCTACAAAACAATAGGAAGAACAATAACAAGATTGAAAGGTAAATGAGCAAGAAACAAAGGAATAATCAAAGCATGAAAGAAGAAAGCATTAAAATAACATAAATGAAAAATAAACAAAGTAAGAAAGCAATAAAGAAAGTAAACTTACAATAAACTTAAAAGGAATTGAAGGGTACAATGCTTGGAAAGTAAATGAAAGCAATAAATACTAATCTAGGGCAAAGATGAAAGGAATGAAAGCAATAAATTAATGTTCTAAGATGAGAGGGTTTCTCTCAAAGTAGGCATAAGGGTTTCATCTAGAAAAATGCCTTTATATATAGGCTACATAAGGTGTGCCCTAAAAGAACTAAGGATCCCACGTGATTTAAGCTTGCGAAAATAAATTCAGCGCTGATTTCTAAGCCATTCGCCCGAAAGTGTTAGATGATTCGACCGAATCCTGACAACTTCGACCGAATGTGACACATTTGGTATTTCCAGAGAGCAATAAGATTTGGGTTTGGATTTCCACTTGTATTCGACCGAACATACTCCAAGCTTCGCCCGAATCTTCATGAATTCGACCGAATGGGATCAAATTCAGCCAAAACAGAATGTTTGATGCAATGAGCTTGGGTGCAACACTTGGATTCGACCGAATGGACCTAGATTCGACTGAATGTAGGTCGAGCAGCACCCCAACTTCCCTTGTAATGTATCTTCGAGGTGCCGGAAGGTCTTGAGAACTTACGAGGTGCTCGGGAATGACTCGGGATGCTCGGGAATGCCTCGAAACACGTGCCTCTTCTACGACTTTGATGTCTAAGCCTCGAACTCGATCCGTTTTACCACAAAACCTCCGAAAATACCTAAAATGACCTTAAAAACGCCACGGAGACAAGAACAAGGTAAAATCGAGTGTAAAGCGTATAAAATCAATGAGAAACGACGAGACTCGACTCCAAAGTAGGCATAAATGTGCTCTAAATCGAGCACATCACCAAGCTACCCTGAAAAATGAATCTACTCCCGTAGGAGTAGGCCCCATCAAAAGCAGTCAATAATAATAATTATTGAGTAACCCAACAAACAATATAATATTGAAAATCATTTTCAAATTAGGTTGTTTGTTCATTTTTGTAACCTCTTTCAAATAAGTTTATAATAAAACACGAAAAAAAATTATTAATGCGCAAATTTGTTAATAAACGAACACGGCTAAGAACTATACCAGCTCGAAGCTAGCACTTTAGATAACTCTTCACAAAAATCACAACATTTTTCAAAGCATCAAAAACATTACTTAAAACAATATTCAAATATAATACTCCCTTCTATTAAAAATTAATGTCCACTTTCCTTATTTAGTCAAGTCTCTCTAATTGTCCACTTTCTATTTTTTGGCAAAGATTTTTTACCTAAATACCCCCAACTACCCCAACTTATATTATTTAAAATACCCCACCCACCACCTTTTCAGTTATTATAATCACTTAAATACCCCAACTACCACCTTTACAATTATTATAATCACTTAAAATACCACCACTACCATTTCCTTAAATTGCGTGCCCAACCCAAAGTGGACATTAAGTTTGAATAGGAGGGAGTAGTATTTAATATTAAAATCGGGAATATTCAGTGACCGCCGAAAGAAGGCTTGATCTAACATTCTGGTAAATGGGTGATCGGCTCTTGCAAGAACTAAGCGGGATCGTCATCATTGTCATTACTTATTAAAATAATGATTTTTAATGTAGACGTTTTTATAATTGTTTCAGATACCGTGTGAACTTTCAGTTTGAACGTTGAATCAAAATTTGTGAGAATTTTCCAGACTATGACATGCACGGGTTCCGTTGCCGTGTCATCTAGGCGGTTTTAGGAAAACACATCTCAACACTTAGCCCCAGGATTCTAATTCTGGGCCAAAACAGGGTCCGAATGAGATTTGTACTGTAGTTACGGTGTCGCGGGTCACCTGATCTTAAGGAGTGCTTTTGTTCCAAAAACAGAGTCTGAATCACATTTATTCTTGTGAATCAAATTCCCTCTATGACGGCGGTACGACGGAGATGGAACAACATATTTGAGCTAAAAATAGAGTCTGCATCACATTTATTCTTGTGAGGCGGACAAGGAAAAATACTTAGAATATTTTAGCTCCAAGACCTTATTCTTGGGCGAAAAATACCTAGAATATTGTACAAACACTTACAAATGGTGAATGCAACAAGGGGGGGGGGGGGGGGTGAATTGTTGTTTTGTACTTTTAAGTATTTTGGCCCTGTTTTGCGGAATATAAAATAAATAATAAATACTTAAACAAAAACTAGAAAGATAATTGGAGACAAGGATTTTACGTGGAAACCTTCTAGGCCTAATAGAAGGAAAAACCACGAACACTCGGGAATGTAAGCTTCGCTGAATAAGTTTTAGGCAATTATTACAATTACATAAAACACTTCTCTTCTCTTCTCAACTAGGCCACTTCTCTTCTCTTTCTCCTTCTCTTTCTCTTCTCTTTCTCACGTTTCCCCTAGACTTCCCTTAAGTCTAGTTACAATAAACTCTCAAAAACCCTTAGAAAGGAATTTCTCTAGAAAGGATAAAAACTAAGATATTGCATAAGAAAAATATTATAAATTAATTGGCAAATGAAAGAATAAATATTTTTCTTACTTGGGTGATCTCTCTTGATTTTTTCGGTTAGACCACACCACACTTTTACCGGTTAAAAAAATCTATTTTTATATAAGAGTAACCGTAGGTTTTTCAAAACCCTAACTACCAATATTTCCCTTATTCTCAAATGTGGGGAATAATCTTGGGAGTCATAAGATAAAAGCTACAGTTAGTCTTTAGATTTTAAAGGCTAAAAATAGTTAATTAAGATTAATTATATTAAAATCTAATCAACTCCCTATTTTCATGGATACAAATAAGGAGACTTATTCTTATCCTCTAGATTATTTTAGGTGGTTATTTAAATGTTTGCAAATTAATAATTTAAGCAATATCCTAATTCTTAACCGTACATATCAACTAAAAATAGAAAAATTAATTTCCTACGTTATTTTAGCTGACGTAGCTGTAAATTAGGTTACTCGGTCGGGTTTTGGATCGGATTTCACCAGGTTCAGATATTCTCGGGTTCGGGTTTTTTCAGGTGCTTTAGTGCTTTAAATCGGGTCGATTTGGTTACAGGTCCAATCGAGTACGAGTTTGTATCGGGTTAATACCACACTGGGTCGGTTTCGGTTTCGGTTTCGGGTCATATCTATTTCAGTTTGGATTTGTATCGGGTTCGGTTAATACAATTCAGATCCAAATTGGTTATGCTGCAGGTCGAATCAAGTTCGATTATATGGGTCGGGTCATTTTGGTTTTTGGTTAACGTTAATTCGAACTATTATGGTTCGTGTTGACTTCGTATCGATTATATCATTTTTGAGTTGTGCATTTAGTTATTCTTAGTATCAGGTCGATTAAAATCCAATTCAATTGAGTTTTATGTCGAATGAAATTTATGGTTATTATACAATTAATTCATGTTAAAATCGTTTGTGATGGGAGAATGGAGAATTGCAGTTGACTAATTAAGTTGTCGAGTAATAGAAAAATTTGGTTTAGCCTAAGATAAATTCGATAAGATTTGATTGTGAGCCTGCATTTATTGTTTAATTTTAGATAAACTAAACTTGATTCAATTCAATCAAACTTATTATTAACTGAATTAAATTTGATACGGTTAACTAAAATTATATCGCTTAATCACATTGTCGGGTTAATCTCGAGTGTTAATTATGGTTCATTTTGGGTGGGATTATGTTGAGTACCTATTGGGTTAAAGACGGGTTCGAGTTGTAATAGGTCGGGTGCAAATCGAGTTCGATTAACCACATTGTCGAGTCAATTTCGGGTGTCGGTTGTTCTCATGTCGGGTACCGGTCGATTATTGGTCTAAATTAATCGGGTACAAGTCGGGTTACGGGTCAACATCAGGTCGAGTTTTGATCGGTTACAGGTTACTGCACCTCGGGTCAACCAATGGGTTGGATACAAGTCGATTTCGGGCGGTATTACAGGTCGGGTCCATTTATTGAAGCCCTAAGCTGACGAACTTCTCCAGACCTGTATCGTTGGGAACACTGCACTGTCTCCATTAACAACTTTTATCAAATTACTAATTCTTGGAACACTAGAAATGAGATCCACTTTTGACTTCCTAAATGATCTTATATGCTGACTATTTTGACCTTTGACTTTGACTTTGACATGTACAATATCCTTTAAACAAGCCTTTTAGGTTCCATCAATGATTTATAAAACCGGATATATGACCTGCAAAATAATCTCTAAAACATGTTTGTTTATATTAAGGTGAAGTCATCATCAAAACTTAAGAGGGCCAACAAATTCCCCCATTTTGATGATAGCAAACTTTATAACCAAACTTAATTAAAATATAGTAAAACAAATATAATAGAGCATGCTAGAGATTAGAACAACTCTAAGTAATACTTAGCAAACCAATTCATTACAAAGTAATTTACCAAGCATCAAATATAAACAACTTACTCTAAGATTAATATTTAAAAACATATCATCAACATACATGAAATATAACCTATGTCTTTAAATTATTTTCCAAAAGTAGTTAACATAAAAAATTAAGCATCAATTTACTGTGTGTCTACTTTGAGAACATATGCAATTATCAAACACAAGATAGTAAAAAGATTATCAGAGCTTAAATTTTAAACTAAGTAGAGTAATATCAAATTAAAACATTCAAACACAATATAGTTTAACCAGAACAACACAATATCGAAACAATATTAGAGCAAATATTTTTAAACTTTTTAAAGCATGAATCTGAGCATATGGAAACTATGGCATCACAAGTATTCCTCTAAGTTTGTTGCTTTGCTTCCCCCTTTTGACATCAATCAAAAAGGATTGGCGTAACCAAACCACAACACTAACACAAGCATTAGTCAAAGAAGGATAATAAACAGCAAACATCCAAGCAAATACCACAAAATGACCAAGATATGCAACGAATAATCATCTTAGACCAATTGCAAAAGTAGATAGAAATGGGAGCAGTAGCATAATTGTTTCAACAAAAGAAAGTTACATCAAGTCGTACCCCAGCTGGTACATCAACAAAACATAAAGAAAATATTGTTTGAGTAGTTAGAAAGGCAAACGGTATGGCCAATAAATAACAGTAACATAAATTAATTAGTGGAGCAGGAGGGATCAAGCAGCAGTGTCTTCATCAACAAACTTGGTCTGGACATCAACAGTATCAAGCTTGGCTCCAAGACGGGATTCCATTTGGGACAGCTGATCAGTGAGAGACGCAAGTGAGACACGAATTTCATCTTGAAAAGCAAAGAATTGAGACTGAAAATCATTAAACTTGGAGAGAACAAGGTCTAGGGTAGCAGAAGGAACAGTAGAGGGGTTAGCATCAAAACCAGATGTAGTGCGTGGAGGTGAAACCTGTGTAACGAATGGTGGTGGAGTAGTAGGTATAGGTGATGGTGGTGGTGATGGAATATGTTGTGGTGGAGGTGTGGCTGGTTTTGGTGAAGGAGGGGCATTGGTAGGCTTTTTGGTGGAGTGTGAGGTTATTTCTTCATCCATTCCAACTGGACGCTTAGAAGCCAACCTGCTGCTCTTCCTTGGAGTGAGCACTCGTTCCTTCTTCACCGGCATACGAACATGCTCATCACCTGAACTGTCATCGGATTCATTATCCTCAAGTTCCTCACCTTCTCCCTCTCCTGAGGCTTCCCCCTCACTCAGTGCTTCCCCCTGTTCCTGTGTAACCTCTGCCTGTTTAGTATGGGCTGAAGGAACAGCTCCCTGATCCTTTTTCTCCTCTTCCTTTCTTTCCTCTCCTTTTTCTTCTTTTCCCTCTTCTTCATTTTCTTCCTCGCCTTTCTCCTCATCAGAAATAACTACTTCAACTTCCTCAACAAAGTCCTCCAGTATCCCCTTTTCATTTAATTTTAGGTGCAAATTATTGAGGCATTTTGCACCTATTTTGTTGTTAGCGCTCATGCGGAACTGTAGACCATCTAACGGAACACCAAACTTCTTAAAGACGTAAGTCAGCAAACCTCCATACCCAACCATACATCGTTTCTCTATGCAGTTAGACAATTGTGATATTATCAAAGAAGGAAAATTTATTTTGATATGATTAGCCAAATAGTAATCAATGTGGCATCACGAAGATTTACTCCGCTTCGCTTCGAATTGCGAGGCAAAATAATGCGTCGTGCAATGTTGTATAACAGTTTGTGGAGTGGTGACAAAGAATTGTGGCTAAATCTCTTCTTATCATTTATCCCTAAAAACATTAACACAGTCTTTTCAATTATTCCTGAGAAGACAATCTTTGACCCTACGTAGTATCAAACCCTACAGCAGGAACACTAAACCAATCGACCAACATCAAACTATTAAATTCAATTTTAATGTCCTTGACCATACTTGAACAAACACCATTCTTTATTGTGAAGTTTTTTATGAACTCACGCATCAAATTTGGGTAAATTGGGTTGCAGAAAAAACATCAAATTTTCCCAACCTTGATTTTGTAAGATAGCGTGTAATTGAGGGAATGGAGTAGATTCATACCAGTATTTGTCTAGACCGAACCCTACTGACATTTCTTTGGCAACCTCTTCAGCACTGTCAGGATCAACTTGCTTGGTCCGTTTTGTTGGTCTGGACGAAGAAACGCCTTTTAGGGTTGAAATGGGTCTTTTTGTTCCTGCATGCATGGTGGTGGGTGTGCTTGATTTCTTTTGTTCTTGGGATAAGGATGGTTGTGCATCGGTTGAAGGATGTATCACTTGCAACGGTTTGGGTTGTGTGGCTTTTGGTGTCTTCTTCCTTGCGCTTTTGCTTGAGGAGGAGGATTTTGAGGGATTCAAGGTTGATTATAGAAAATAATCAGGGAGAAATGGGATTGACGGTTTGGGTTTTGAAGTGATGAGTAGAGTACTTCAATTGAGGGAATGATGGAGTGTGTGAGTGAGTGATGTGACGTGAGAGAGTAGGTTTTTACAGTTGTGAGTGGACGGTTACTCAAAAGGTTGTACCACTTCCTTGATCAGTTTATTATGTGTGAACAAGGAGTGTAACGAAAAGTTCGCGGGTATATTCGTTGAATTTAGCAGTTAATAACGGTTTTTCGAAATACCATGATGATCTGACTCCCACTATAATTTTAATTTGACCATACGAAAAAGAAAAATAAAATGTTGGAATTTGTGGAAAAAGAAAAATGAAGAAAATATTGAAAATAAGAAATGAAAAACATGTCCTTGGTTTTTATTTTTGTTTTTTTTAATATGAGGACAATAAGACACAAGATGAACATATGCTACTTTAGTCTAATCAGTTTAAGCATGCAATCAAGAAAGCATTTATGACACGTACTTAAGATAGTTGTGTACACCTTGCAATAATTGATTTCTCAATCATGATTTTTGTGGATGATTTAACCCTTCCATTTTTTCATGTTGCTTCGAGGTGGAGTGCTTGCATTAAACTTTAGTGGAGCTTTGATCATTCCAAGTTCCAGCCTCATTTTTTCATATTGTTCCTTTCGAAGTGGTTTAGTCATAATATCTGCAACTTGCTCATTTGAATAGACATGTTTAACAATAATGTTTTTATGCTCAACATTGTCCTTAAGAAAATGATGTCGTATATGTATATGCTTAACACTAGAATGATGCACGGGATCCTTTGATATGCATATGGCACTAGTATTATCACAATAAATAGGAACACATTCAAATTTAATACCAAAATCTCTTAGCTGTTGTTTTATCCAAAGCATTTGGGAATAGTAAGCTGCTGTTGCCACATATTCTGCTTCAGCGGTGGATAGAGAAACGATGCTCTGTTTCTTGGAGCACCAAGATACTAAACATGAGCCACGAAATTGTACCATACCTGAAGTACTTTTCCTGTTCACAAGATCTCATGCATAATCTGCATCACTATAACCTTTCAAATCATAGGCCTCACTTTTACGATAAAATAGGGACAAGTCATCTGTTCCTTTTAAGTATCTTAGAATTCTTTTCACTGCTGTGTGATGTGATTCCTTGGGATTTGATTGAAATCTAGCACACAAACAAACACTAAACGAAATATCTGGCCTACTAGTAGTTAAATATAATAAAGATCCTATCATGCCTCTATACATAGTTTAGTCAACATTAATACCATTCGAATCTTCATCTAGTCTAATATTAGTAGCCATAGGTGTGTGGTTTGTTTTAGCATTGTCTAAACCATATTTATTTAGAAGTTCTTAAATATGTTTTTGTTGATGGATAAAAATACCATTAGCTGTTTGTTTAATTTGCAACCCAAGGAAGAAATTTAATTCTCTCATCATACTCATTTCAAATTCAGCACTCATAAGGTTAGCAAAGTCATTACATAGTGATTCGTTAGTGGCTCCAAAAATAATATCATCAACATAAATTTGCACAACTAAAATATCATAACCTCTATTCTTAAAGAATAAGGTTTTATCAATTTTACCTCTAATAAAATCATTTTCAATCAAAAACTTAAACCATCTTTCATACCATTGTCTAGGAGCTTGTTTGATCCCATAATGAGCTTTATCAAGCTTATAGACATGATCTAGAGAAGATGGATTTTCGAAGCCATGTGGCTGTTCTACAAAGATTTCTTCTTCTAGAAAGCCATTCAAGAAACCACATTTCACATCCATTTGGTATAACTTAAAATTCATAAAAGCAGCAAAGGAAATTAGAATTCTTATAGCCTCTAACCTTGCTACGAGAGCAAATGTCTCCGTATAATCAATACCTTGTTGTTGATTGTATCCTTTAACCACTAGCCTTGCATTTTCATGAGCAAATTTTCATGAGCAAAATTTTGGGCCCTTTATTGGCTGCGGTTTTTCCCATGTCCGCAGCTAATAATGTATTTTTAAAATTTTTTTTTTGTTTTATTATTATTTGTATATATTATCACCCTTATAAAATAATAAATATTTAACAATAATGAACCAGCTATAATCACCATTAATTATCACCAAAATAATATATATATAGATATATATATATATATATATATATATATATATATATATATATATATATATATATATATATATATATATATATATATATATGTATGTATATATATATATATATATATATATATATATATATATATATATATATATTATATAATATATACATATATATACATAAACGATACACCACTACTGAACTACCAACATAAATTAGCAAGATACACGAACTTTGTCTTCACATGGAGCATTTCGTGTCCGCAATTCAGTGTTTCCCTTGGAGTGTCGTATAAAATCTACATAAAATTAAGGTTAGTACATATATGTGTATATATATATATATATATATATATATATATATATATATATATATATATATATATATATATATATATATATATATATATATATATATATACTATATATAATATATATATAATATATACTTATATATATATATATACATATAGTATACTATATTATATATATATATATAATATATATATATATATATATATATATATATATATATATTATATATATATATATATATATATATATATATATATATATATATATATATATATATACAATTAGATTTTTTAATAAATATACAATATTATAATTTAAAAACATAATAAATACTTATAGAATCAATTTTTTGTACCCCGGCTTTCTTCACGGCTTCTATGATATCATCCATAAATTTAAGAACGTAGTAGCCGCAGGCAATGCTATTTTTTTGTTGAAAACACTATGAAAAAATATATTATATATGTTAGTGACAAAAATCCTGCAAAACACTTAAAAACGCAACTTAACACTTAATTTCAAGCATATGACAAATATTTTCAATTCTAACCACTTCAACACAATAATATATATCAAATAGTGTTGTGTGCCAAGTTTCGTGCATAACAAACCAAGTTTAAGCTATTTTACGCGCGAAAGTGACAAAAACGCTTCAAAACACTTAAAAACGCAACTTAACACTTAATTTCAAGCATATGGCATCGCATACATTTTTCTCTATATGCATAACGTCAAGACAATGCCTAACCTGTAGATCTCTCCAATATGGAAGCGTCCAAAAGATTGAATTTTTTTTCCACAGTCGGTCTTCACCCCCTTGTACTTGCCCTGTTTTACCAAATACAGTCTCAACCCCCTTAACCTGTTCGTAAACCTCATAACTGGTCAACGGTCGACGAGCTACACGGTCCTCAACCTCCCCGTTGAACATCTTCTTCTTACGGTATTGGTGATCTCGTGGGAGGAACTTTCGATGGTTCATGAATACATGTTTGCACTTAGGAATCCACGTGGATTCCATGTCATCAATACATATTGCGCACGGTTTCTTCCCTTTGTCCTTATACCCTGATAAGTTTCTATATGCCGGAAAATCGTTAACGGTGCATAAAAGCATTGCACGCAAGGTGAACTCCTCATTAGCATATGCATCAAACACGGAAACTCCTTCATCCCACATCTTTCTCTCCTCAACGAGAGATGGAAGACATACATCTATGTCATTGCCAGGTTGCTTAGGACCCGAGATAAGAAGGGAAAGCATAATGTACTTACGCTTCATACACAACCAAGGTGGCAAATTATAGATCACTAAAAGTACCGGCCAAGTACTTGATAGCCGGTTTCTAACGCGTCGTTTAACGCTAGAAATACAAGCTAATCAAACAATATTTATAACACCCTAAATACAATTATAACGAATATAAGACAAGGGTAAGCAAGGTTAGGTGCAAGGCGTAGAGAGTGTAAATGGTATAAATGGAGGGTGTTTGAACTAAACTACAAAAGCAATAAACAAGATTGAAATAAGCGATGAAAGACAAACGGGGATGGTAAGGATCCACCCAAGGTCAATACAATGTTCTCATACAAAGCTAGGTCAAGGGAGATAGAGCGTGGCTCAATCGAGACACTCTAGATAAAGAGGGGAAGTTGATGACCTATAGCCATGCGAACGACCCATAATCGCCCTATGTCTCACTCGGGAGTGGCAGGACAAGATTCGCATCGAATATCAATCAAGCAAACCACAACAACCTCAATCCTACTCTAGCACATGAACAACATTTACCAAACCTAGGGTTTCACCAAACCAAAACCCCTGAGAAAACTACTCTAGCATATTGAGACTAACTACAACTAAGAACAAAGAGCAAGACATGGAAATGAACATTAGGGCAAAAGAGAAACTAGAAATAATGAAAGGCAAAGCAAGAAAACTAACTACCAACTACACTAGAAAGCAATAACCAAAACAAGAACAAGATTTGAATGTAAATGAACAAGAAACAAAGCAAGAATCAAAACTATGAAGAACAAAACATTAAATATCATGAATGAAAGACAAACTAAGTAAATGAAAGCAATAAAGAAAGATAAACTTACATAAACTTGAAAGGAAATGAGATTACAAGACTTGAAATGTAAAGGAGAAAGCTTTAAATCTATTCTAGGGCAAGGAAAGTGAAAGAAAGCATAAATGATGTTCTTAATGGTAGAGAGAGTTTCTAACCATTAAGGCATAAGGGTTTCATACAGAAAAGTGCCCTTATATAGGCTACATAAGGTGGGGGTAAAAACCTTAAAAGATCCTACGTGGAATAGGCTTGCGAAGAAAAACATATCGCTGATTTTAATAGGCATTTGCCCGAATGTACCCTTTATTCGCCCGAATGTACCCTTCATTCGCCCGAATGTACTCCATTCGGGGTTTCTAGAAGCTTTAAAGTTAAACCAAACACAAGCTAGAACCATTCGCCCGAATGTACCCTTTATTCGCCCGAATGTACCCTTTATTTGCCTGAATGTACCCTTCATTCGCCCGAATGTACTTCATTCGTGGTTTCCAAAATCTTTA
This sequence comes from Amaranthus cruentus, assembly GCA_019425755.1. NCBI lineage: Eukaryota > Viridiplantae > Streptophyta > Magnoliopsida > Caryophyllales > Amaranthaceae > Amaranthus > Amaranthus cruentus. Next base: position 7,858,950 of record CM033456.1, read on the forward strand.
AAATTGAACCAAACACAAGCTAGATCCATTCGCCCGAATGTACCCTTTATTCGCCCGAATGTACCGTTAATTTGCCCGAATGTACTTCATTCGGCATTTCCAGAAGAATACGAGGCTTGAACATAGTAGCTACCCATCCATTCGACCGAATGGTTCAAGGCTTCGGCCGAATGGGTCTTCTTTTGCTTACTTGCACTTTCAATCAAGCCCAAATGATCTCCTGACTTTGCGACGCTTTAGGGAGCAACTCGGAATGGTGGGAATGCCTCGAAACGCGTGTCTCATCTTCGATTCAAGTGTCAAAGTTTCGTACGCAACGAAAACACCTCGAAATCTCCTCAAAACACCTGAAAATACTTTAAAGCACCATGGAGACAACATCAAGGTAAAACAATGCGTAAAGTATGCAAAAGCCGATATAAAACGCGAGACTCGACGCAAGAATGAGGAGATAAATGTGCTCTAAAAATGAGCACATCAGTACTATGTTGAGAACTAAGATTGCCAAATGGGTTCATTCCATCCGTGCACAGTCCGAGCCTTCAATTACGAACTTCATCCCCAAAAGTCTTGTGTAACCTATCAATACTCTTCCACTCCGGAGAATCGGATGGATGTGTGAGCAAGTGATCTTTCTTCACCCTATCTGCATGCCACCTCAAATTTAGCGCATCTTTCTTTATAGAAAACAAACGCTTGAATCTAGGTATTATTGGAAGATACCAGAATACCTTAGCCGGGGGTCCTTTAGCATCCCGAGCCCCTTTACGCTTGTAACGCGATAACCCACACCTAGGACACTCTTCTAAGTTCTCGTTTTTATTCTGATACAATATACAATCATTCGGACACGCATTAATCTTCTGGTACTCTAACCCGAAAGGACACATTAGTTTTTTGTCATAGTATGTCGACTTTGGAAGTTCATTTCCCTCAGGAAGCATCTCACCTAACTCTTCTGATAACATTGTGAAACTAGTGTAACTCCAATTGAATTTTGACTTAATGTTGAAAATTGTCAAAGTTGCTGTAAGTTTGGTAAACTTTGTATATCCAGGATACAAAGGCTTTTGAGAAGCCTCTGTCAATAAGTTAAATACATGAGGACGTTTTCCTAACTCATCCTCGACTCCCTCCATCATCTCATCAACACGATCCACATCCTCATCGACATTCTCTTCATCAACACGATCCACTACATCCTCATTGACATCGGCCACATTATTGACATCCTCAACAACACTCTTTTCGTTGTAAACTCCCTCCTCACCATGCCAAACCCAGTCATGATATTGAGGCCTAAACCCACGTCGAAGTATGTGCTCCCTAAGGATATAAACACTATCTACCTTTGATACATTGCCACAATTGACACATGGGCAATAAAAACCAACTCCCCCCGTCCTAACTTGATGTTTAACCGCAACACTACAAAATTCTAATACGCCATTAATAAATTCTGACGATTCAATGCTTCCATACATCCAAGAACGATCTTTTGTCATCCTAAGTGTGATTAATTAATTCAAAACAAAATTAATAACAACTTTTTAACATATATACTTAACGAACCCTAATTAACTACAAAATTATGTAATAATCATTCATTTAACCCTTAAACAACATACTAATTAATTAACAAACTAACATATATACATATATGTGTGAGATCTCTTTTCCAAATATAAAACAAATATATCTCTTCATCTAATTGACAATCAAGAAAATCCGCATATAATGCAATTACAAGTAACAACATCAAGAACATGACTTAACAACTTAAGTTCACAAAGTTCAACTTAATTTATAATATGAAATAAACCCACAAATAGAAACTCCAAGAACAACCCAAATCAAGAGATATATACATATAATTAATTAACCCTTATATATATATAAGTAAACTACACATAATTAATTAACAAACTAACATATATACATATCTAGTAAAAAAATATACATATATCAAAATATATATAAAAAAAACTAATAATAACATGAACTTGAAAAAAATGTAAAACTTAAATTTAAGAACTTGAAAACTAGAATATACCTTGAATTTTTGTGGGTTGAAACAATTGGGTTATGAAGCCTCTACAATGTAAAACAAACTCAAAATTAGTATAAAACAAAAAACTAAGCCCACCAACAGAATGAAATTTGAACACTTAAAATTAGTATAAAATTAATTATACCTTGAAGAAGAAAGCTTGAACAAGAACGAAGCTTGAACTGAAGAGCAACAACGAAGAGCAGCAGAAATGAAAAACTAATATAATGACCAAATGAAGAGCAACAAGAACTGAAGCTTGAACGAAGCTTCGAAGAAGGAATGCAGAATTACATTTTCAAAGTAAGCAAAAAAAATTCGAAGAAGGAAGGAAGAGTTGTAAGGTTTTATGAAAAGTAGAGCAGCATAAATGAAAGGAAGAAGAAGAGACACGTATTTTTTTGCTGAATGAAAGGAAGTAATGAAACAGTAGGTTAAAAATAACGTTAAGTATTTGAAAAAATTATTATTAGCTGCGGACAGGGGTGAAACCGCAGTTTTTGCCCTCTTTTTTTCAAAACTAAATTATTATTGGCTGCGGACAGGGGTGAAACCGCAACCTTTGCCCCTTTTTTTTTACCTAATTTTTATTAATCTTATTAGCTACCTACACCTTCAAACCGCATCCATTAAGCCGCGCCAACATCATTTTTTCCACTAGTGAAGCCATCTAACTTGATTGACATTTTGCTCAACTTCATGTTGTTAATTTTGTTCTACTCTAGGAGCAGCTGGATTTGGAACACCTTGTTGGTCCTGATTTCCCTGTTGTCCCTGCTCTTGATTAGGTTCTACTATTTCAATTTAAACCTGCTGTTCTTCATTTACTTTTTGATCTTGCTCTTTATGCATATTTTCATCATCTTCCAAATTAGCAAGACCTATCTTAAAATCACCTATTTCTTGTTCACTTGTCATAAAGTTAGTTTCATCGAAAATAATGTGAACAGAGTCTTCAACACACATAGTTCTCTTGTTATAAACTCTATAAGCTTTATCTATGAGAAGAGTAGCCAAGAAATATTGCTTCATCACTTCTTTCATCAAACTTTCCTATATTTCGTTTTCCATTTACATGAACAAAGCATCGACATCCAAACACACAAAAATAATAAATATTTGGTTTAACACATTTAAATAGTTCATAGGGGGTCTCAGAAGTGATGGGTCTAATCAACACACGATTCAAAATATAACATGCAGTATTAACAGCTTCAGCCTAAAAATTTCTAGGGAGACCACTAGCAATTAACAAGTAACTAGTTATTTCCTCTAAAGTTCTATTTTTACGTTCCACCACACCGTTTTGTTTTGGTGTCTTAGGTGCGGAAAAATTGTGACTTATATCATGCTCATTACAATAATCCATAAGCCTTGAATTTTCAAATTCTTTACCATGATTTGATCTTATGTGGACAAGTTGATTATTACTAGATTTTTGAATTTTATTTGCAAAAGCTACAAATTCATTAATAGCTTCATCTTTGCTAACTAAAAATAAGGTCCCAGTATATCTACTGTAATCATCAACTATAACAAACACATATCGCTTACCACTACCACTTTGGATTCTCATAGGTCCACAAAGATCCATATGAATTAATTCAAGTGGCTTTGAGGTGGTCACAACATTCTTAGGTTTAAAGGATGACCTAACATGTTTTCCTTTAGCACAAGGATCACAAACTTCATCTTTTTGGAATTTAAGGGACGACAATCCTCTTACTAGGTCTTTAGATCGTAGAGTATTAAGCATAAAAAAAATTAGCGCATGACCTAAACGTTTATGCCAAAGAAGAGGGTCATCTTCTATAACACTGAGACAAGTCAGACTGGTTTTGGGAACAGTGTGGAGGTCCACAACATAAGTGTTCCCTTTACGGATTCCTTCTAGAACAGTGTCTCATGTGTCGTTCCTAGAAATAATGCACTTTTCAGAAGTAAAGTTTACAGAGTTACCTTTGTCGAAAAATTGAGAGATACTTAGTAAATTATGTTTTAAATTCTCGGTTAAAAATACATTGTCAATTGCATGGGAACTTGACCTTCCTATTCCTTTGGCAATGATTTTGCCTTTCATATTGTCTCCAAAGGTCACAATTCCTTCATCATAGACTTCTAGCGAGAGACATTTTGATTTATCACTTGTCATGTGCTTGGACAACCACTGTCGAGATACCATGAGTTGTTCCCCCTCACTAGAACCTGCAAAATGAACTAATTGTTAGAATGAGGAACCCAGTCATCCTTAGGTTCCTTGTCGATCGACATAAATTTGGTTTGTTTTGTCGTGCTGTTCCCTTTTTAAACATTGGAATATCAGGTGCCCGGTTTTACCACAAAAGGAACAAACTTTACTACTAGGGAGATCAACGTAGAGCTTTTTCTTGCTTTTATTCTTATTGTATCCTAGGCCTTCAGTATTCTTAGTTTTCGCCTTTAGAATCCATTTTGGAACTTCATTGATTTTCCTTTTTCCTCTTGAATTTAAATCAAATTTCAATTTCTCATTTTCGATTTTACGGGATTCTAGGTCTAATTTTAACCTTTATCATTCAGTACTAATATCATGAATAGATTCATCATTTATATTCTCATTTAAGCCTAGCAACTTTTATTGATACAAATCGACATTAAGAATAACATTTTCTTGTTTTACCTTTTCTAATGTTTCCTTTAACATCACATTTTGATATAATAAATCAAAGAATCTATTTTGCACAGACCTAAAAGAATTTAGGTAGGAAACATGGTCGTTGCAAGTTTTAAGGTCTTTTTCCATTTGGAGATAGGTGCCAGTTCTCTTTTCCAGTTTATCTTGTGTCTCCAAAATTATTTTAATTAATTCATGTTTATCCAATCTAAATAGGTGGTTAGGAAATGAATTAAAAGAAAAAAACCTCTTTTCCTTTAGACTTCTCGTCATGAGTGGCCATGAGACATAGATTAGCTGTTTCTTCCTCAACGGGAGCTTCAGTTTCAGCTTCGCTCTCCGATTTTCCCCATGCAGCAATCATGGCTTTGTGAAAGTCCGTCTTGTTGAAATTTCCTTTCATCAGTTGTCTTCCCGTTTCCCTTGCCTTCCCTTTGCCCTTCTCGTTTTTCCATTGAGGGCACTCCTTGATGAAGTTGTCAGTGCTTCCACACTTATGGCATTCGTAGTTGATTTTGGTATTAGCAGTTCCTCTTTCTTTTTTGTTTCTTTGATTGGTGTATTCGCTATTCCTAAAGAAGTTTTTGAATTTTTGAACCAACATTGCAGTCACCTCTTCATTACATTCTGACTCTTCTTAATCATTTGCTTCCAGAGCCAAGCCTTTGTTGCGGGAACTGTCAGCTGTTCCCAGATGCATTTCGTGGGTCATAAGGGAACCAACCAACTCTTCCAGATTGAATTTAGTGAAATCCTTGGATTTCTGTATGACTGTGACTTTAGCTCTCCAACGTTCATCTTGAGGTAGACTCCTTAGAATTTTCCTGACCTGTTCATCTACGGGAATAAGCCTTCCAAGCGGGACAAGTTCGTTTGTTATGTTAGTGAACCTGGTGAACATCTCTTGAATACTTTCCCTTGGTTACATAACAAATCTTTCATCCTTTGACATTAACTAGTCAATCTTGGAGCGCTTCACTTCACTTGTTCCTTCATGGGTAACTTCTAGCAGATCTTAAATTTGTTTGGCTGTTTTGTAACCCATAATGCAATTATGCTCATTTGGTCCCACACCACAGTGAAGTAATTTGATTGCAAGAGCATTCATCTCCATTTTCTGAAAATCTTCTTTCTCAAATTCAGTGATCTGTTTGAGAACAGTTTCGTTATTGGAGTTGGTAGTTGTTACCTCAAAGTCTCCAATTTCGATAACTCTCCAAACTTGATAATTTTCGGCCTTGATGAATATCTCCATTATATTCTTCCAATATGTGTAGAATTTACCATCGAACATGGGCGGTCTTTGATTAGAGTAACTTTCTTCCATTCGTTCATTCTTTTTCAACAAACACCAAGATATGGCTCTCAAGGTTTCCTAATCAAATGAGGAACATGGTTCTGATACCAATTGTAGAAACACTTAGAGATGGTCAATACAACAAGAGGGGGGGTGAATTGTTGTTTTGTACTTTTTAGTATTTTGGCCCTGTTTTGCGGAATATAAAATAAACAATAAATACTTAAACAAAAACTAGAAAGATAAATGGAGACAAGGATTTTACGTGGAAACCTTTTAGGCCTAATAGAAAGAAAAACCAAGACCACTCGGGATTTTAAGCTTCGCTTAATAATTTTTAGGCAATTATTACAATTACATAAAACACTTCTCTTCTCTTCTCAACTAGGCTACTTATCTTTTCTTTCTCCTTCTCTTTCTCTTCTCTTTCTCACGTTTCCCCTAGACTTCCCTTAAGTCTAGTTAGAATAGACTCTCAAAAACCGTTACAAAAGAATTTCTCTAGAAAGGATAAAAACTAAGATATTGCATAAGAAAAATATTATAAATTAATTGGCAAATGAAAAAATAAATATTTTTCTTACTTGGGTGATCTCTCTTGATTTTTTCGGTTAGGGCAAACCACACTTTTACCGGTTAAAAAAATCTATTTTTATATAAGAGTAACCGTGGGTTTTACAAAACCCCCTAACTACCCATATTTCCCTTATTCTCGAATGTGGGAAAGTGGGGAATAATCTTGGGAGTTATAAGATAAAAGCTACGGTTAGTCTTTAGATTTTAAAGGCTAAAAATGGTTAATTAAAATTAATTATATTAAAATCTAATCAACTCCTTATTTTCATGGATAGAAATAAGGAGACTTATTCTAATCCTCTAGATTATTTTAGGTGGTTATTTAAATGTTTGCCAATTAATAATTTAAGCAATATCCTAATTCTTAACCGTACATATCAACTAAATTTAGAAAAAATAATTTCCTATGTTATTTTAACTGACGCACTTCTCCAGACCTGTATCGTTGAGAACACTGTACTGTCTCCATCAGCAACTTTTATCAGATTACTAATTCTTGGAACAATAGAAATCAAATCCACTTTTGACTTCCTAAATGATCTTCTATGCTGAATATTTTGACCTTTGACTTTGACTTTGACATGTACAATATGCTTTAAACAAGCCTTTTAGGTTCCATTAACGATTTATAAAACCGGATATATGACCTACAAAATAATCTCTAAAACATGTTTGTTTATATTAAGGTGAAGTCATCATCAAAAATTAAGAGGGCCAATAATATTTTAGCCCCAAGACCTCATTATTGGGCTAAAAACAGGGTCCGAGTCACATTTCTTCATGTGAGGCGGACAAGGATGAAAGTTTTTCTCAATTTCCCGGGATATATCTCTGACATGAATAGTATTTTGGTTGTTGTGCATTTATTAACCATATAAATAGTGGAATTCAAGTCAAAGTCCATTACTTTGTTTGACTCAAATTCTCAAAATTTCAGCTTAGAGAGATAAAGCTAGAGAGAGACGCTTTGACATTCATCATTTCTTCAAATTTCTGACAAATCTTCAAAAACACTAACAAGGTATTTTTGATTTTTCTCAAATTTTTCGATTGAATATGGATTTTTGATTGAATTTGTTTGAAGATCTTCATTTTAATTCTTGATATTCAACCTGTTCTTGATTTTCTTCAAACTGTTCTTGATGATCTTCAACCTGTTCTTGATGATCTTCAATTTGTTCATGTTATTCTAGATAAATCTTCAATCTATTCTTGAGTATTATATGAATATACTTGTAATCTCTTCACATAAATTTTGTGTTATTTTCTTGTTTTTCTGGGAATATGAATAATAATAGGGCTAACTTAAACATTCCCGTGACCCCGGCCTACATGGAGGAGACCCCTTTAGGAAGTAGGATAGTAGAGGGTGACAACTCGGACTGGACAACCCGGATCTTCTCTCCAATTAAGAGTGGAAGTGAATTATCTGTAGATCCCATTTATCCTCCTGAAATAAAACATCCCTGAAACAGCCCAAACCAGCGAAAACAATATAATAATACTGTCCACTAAACGCAGCGGAAGACTTACAGATGTCTGGACTGAAACTGACCTATGATCCGATGATCATAGCAAACCAATATCAGAGTTAACGAAAACTTTTTACATAATTAAGTAAATACTATTTACAAAACATTATGAAATTATTACAATTTAATTAACAAAAAAAAATAATTACATTATGACTTTCAAAAAAAAGTCCTCGCCTCGCACGTAACACATAACACAAGTAGGCATCATCTCCACAGAAGAGCTAACCTGAAAATGGATCTACCCCCCGTAAGGGATAGGCCCCATCAAGGACTGTCAACAATTGAATTGTTGAGTAATCCAACAAACAATGTAACATTTAAATAAGAAAATCATTTAAAAGTAAATATTTTAATCCTTTGCTCATTTAGGTAAATCCCTTTTTTTTAATCAAATTCTTGCAATCAACTTTTGTTTGGCGACACATAAAAACTATATTACATCACAGTGTAATATTTAACGTTAAAGAACACATTCTTTAATAAACCAAATACGGCTAAGAACTACGGAAGTTCAAAGCTAACATTTTGAGGTAAATTCCTCACAAATGACACAATATTTTCCAACCATCAACACAATACTTAAAACAGTGTTTTAAAATATAATACAAAATTAACACGAAAACAGCCAGAATTAGGTTTGATCTAACATTCTGGTAAACTGGTGATCGTCATCACCTAAACGACTCTTGCAACAACTACACGAGATCGGGTGCTCGTGGTCGATCCTAAAAGGTACCTGGAATCAAGCTCTAGGGTTTTCACACAAAATCGGAAACATAGTATCCGTTGTCCAATTCCCAAAACGACAAACATTTATAAAGTCTAATACTTTATACAAAACTTTAAGTAAAACATGATTTTGTAATATCTCTAAAAGAAATGTTAACATACTTTATTTTATTAAATATAATTTTCATAACATGGATACATTTTATTAAAGAAAATCATTTTGCAAAACTAATAATATTATTAAATAAGAAAAATAATCAGTAATTAGTTAAAATACCAATCGACTCATCATCAACAACACATGTAAGAGCTTGAGTTACCATCAATGAAGTTTAACCAATTTTTACCCCAATCTTAAGTTCCAATACCCATTTTGTTTCAAACCCAAATAATATCAACTAACCAAATAAGAACCCATAACTCAACAATATCCATCCATAAAACCCAACTGAAGAACAAATAATAACTCTAGACACAATGTAAAAGGATTACTCAAATACATTCCAAACTTGATCAATTCCGAAATCAATCTTTCATCACTGAATCAACATAAGTACATCTGAACCTATAACCTTTCTTAATTTCATAAACTATAACGAACCTCCAAATCATAACTTATGTACTCCATAATTGATTCCTGAATCAATTTCGAATACGGTACTTATAACACTTTTTCTTATTAAACCCAATACAAGAATCCATTACTAAACTAAAGTAATCACACCTATCATATGTTTAAATATCAATCCCAAGTCAATAATAAAGTTTACACACTCACCCAAGCAATATCCAAGCTTAGTGAAACCATTAAACTCTTTTAACCACTTATATGAAGACACATGCTCACTCAAAAGCTTATAAATAAAAATCCAATAAATATTTTTGAGTAATTCCTATTGGATGATAAAAAAGACTTCCATACGGTCGTAACGACTGTAAATTTGCCTATATCCGAGTCCGGACGAAGGAGATATCGCATTTTCAAGATGGGGCAGAAAACTGCAAGATACTCGCGAGCCACGACCGAACTCGCGAGCCGCGAGCTGCACTATTCTAATTTCAAGAAACTTTTCTTTAAAAATAACAGAAGCTAAAACAAAGTGCCTCGCAAACAGCGAAATTACTAATTTCCGATTCTTTTTTGTTGTTCAAACGCACTACCCAGAAACTCAACACAACAAATCCAAATGCAATTTCCACACCAAAAACACTTCTAATCCAACCTATAACAACTATCAAACCCAGTAAATATCACCTTAATCTACTTAAATCAAAGCTTGAAAATCATATAACTTCAAAATAACATGAAATACTCAAATGTCAAGTTACAACAAAATCAATTCAAATTAAATTTTAGATGAACAAACTTAATTTACTTAAAATCAAGTTGTGAAACAACTTTTAAACACTTTAAAAGAATCATTGAATTGTGTCTTACCACTAAATGGATAATTCACCATGAAAAGCTTGAGAAAACATGAAAACGCCATTGTTAACATAAGAAAGCTTTATGTATGTAGTTCAAACACCATAGATGACCAAACTTCAACCTTGGACAGCTCCAACACCCCACACATGAACTCTAGATCTTCAAATCATCATCAAATCAAATATTTGATCACAACTCTATACACAACAAGCTTTAACATCAAATACAATCCAAGGTCAACTTCAATTAAGCTCCATACTCCATATAAATTTTGTAGATATTGAAATTGAACTTCAAGAAGCTTAATATGAGATAGGGGTTCTGTATAGTAACAGGATACTACTAAGCTTTTGAGGATTTTCTGAAATTATGGGAGAAAGAAGGTGGAATTCAGATTTTTAAGTTGTTTGCTCACTTGGGGAAGATGAATTTCATCATTTTTGCTTTGCTTGCTTACTTGGAGAAGGAAAATTTCTGATTTTGGGTTTACTTACACACTGGAGAAGGTAGGAATTCAAATTTTTTTTTGTTTGTAGAAATGATAGTAATGTATCACATGTATAAGAAGGAGGAAAGGGGTAGAGTGTTGGGTGAGTATGGATTGAGGTGGCATCACTTACCCATTCAACAAACTTAAGGTGTATAAAAATACCCGTGTATTTGTCGTGCAATTTATTTTGTTCCTAAATTAATATAACTGATGCCCAAAGATAATATTCAATTATACTTAATCCCAATAAAATGAACAATGAAAATTAAATAATCCCAAATTTACTCAATTAATTACAATTAATTAAGCCGCTAAAATTAGGGCTATTACATTCTCCGTAACTTCAAATGATTTCGTCCCGAAATCAAGACAACATTAATCTCAGCAACTTTGCAAATACTTAAGGTCTCCCAAACATAAGTTAAACTTCAACTACATAAACTCAACCTCACGGGTTTTTCTTCAACTCTCGGCGATCATCCAAGTTTAAAAACAAAATTTCATAATGTTTTGTAAATAGTATTTATTTAATTATGTAAAAAGTTTTCGTTAACTCTGACATTGGTTTGCTATGATCATCGGCGTAGGTCAGATTCAGTCCAGACATCTATAAGTCTTCCGCTGCGTTTAGTGGACAGTATTATTATACTGTTTTCGTTGGTTTGGGTTGTTTCAATCTCGCTCCGTGGGAAGTAGATGTAGCATTACCTCCCCATTGTCTTACAAGAATAAACCCTGAATTAGACAGATTGTTGATTGTAGATACTGAGATGGAGCATAGCAAAGAGTCGTCGGGGCGGAAGAGCGGTGCCCCTGAGCCTCCTCCCTTCTATATAATAAACGGGGGCCCACTCAACTATTTTATTGACGCGAAGACTCGGAATAAGTTGGACTCCGAGAGAGAAGAACTGGCGGATAAGTGGGGTTTACTTGATGGCATAAACATTATAAGGCCGGCTAATCTGGACATTGTTAGGTTCCTCCCACCTAACTGTATTACTGTGTACATGCCCGCGTTTGAGTTGGGCTTAATATTTCCCCTTCACCCATTTGTAAGAGAGTTATTAAAGTTATTAAACATAACCGTAGCTGAGCTATATCCGAACGCGTGGAGATGCGTTACGACATTTCTTGATCTGTGTAAGCTTTTAAAGGTTAAACTTACACTTATTGGTTTTAGATATATATTTCGGGCCCACCTCTGCAACTCTGAAGATCATGGAGCAGGATGGGTTACATTGGCCCATAGGTGAGGCTATAAAATAGTAGGAGAACTGCCGGACAACCAAAAGGGTTTTCGGACCAAGTTCGCGTTTTTTTACAGTTCCTAGCCGTGGAATTTAAGACTTCCTTTGACATTAAACCTAAGATAAATAGATTCAACAACAATGTCCCACAATGTACAGTAGATGACGCGGTGATTATAGAGTATGCCCAAATGTCAATAGAACAGGGGTGGGCACCCTTATATGTACAGAACAATTGGATTCCTAGGAAGAAACATTTGAACATCGAGCTCCTTCTGTCAACTTTTGAAATAAAGCCTAAAAATTCATAAGCGTAAGTGTTTTACCATCTTTCTTTGAATATGTACTACGATTCATAGGTTGACCGCGTAGTTTTCATGCAGGCATTAATAGGGAAGAACTTGCCAAGACTATCCAAATTTAATGGGAATATTCAACCTTATGAGTATGACGCATGACCGCGTGAAGAGAGCGTACCCTGCCTAAGGTAGCATCTCAATACTTAATCGATTTTTGATTTCATCTCTAATTTCTGACGTTACATTTAATGCAAAATGGAAACACAAAAATGGACGGGATAGACGTTACGCCCACTGAGGCGGAAGCGCCGTCTCTTCTAGAGAAGAGGAAGCAGGCGACGGTTCCATCCCATGTAGAATGGGGGAACCGCCGCAGAAGAAAAAGAAAGCCAGTCGTGGTTAAGGAGTCGGTGAAGCCGATGATCCAAGACGATGCTGAGAGTTCGTCCCCGCAAGGATCGAACACTGTACACAGCGCGATTCCGATCACCGAGCTAAGGAAAACCGAGGCCGAGGCTGCCCCAAAGGTAAATTTTGAACCCAAGATAAGGGTAAGAAAGTTGCCGAGGGGTCGGGTGAGACACCGCCCCAGTCTTATGACAAGGTGTATCAGCGCCGCATCCGTCCACACCAGGACGATGCGACTTTTGGTGAGTTAGATCGTTCTGATCTCGTAACCCGTATCAATCGAGCTTCCAGGAATATGGTGAGCGAGCGGGATATGGAGTATCTGAACACTTTCCCGCCGATTGAGAGGGCGGAACAAGCTCGAATTATTGAAAGCTAGAGAGAATATTTAGGTTTAGGAAATTAAGAGAATTAAGGAGAAGGATAATTAGTATAATAATGAATTTAGGAAATAAGAATTATCTCCTCATATTCTATGGGAGTTACACTCCACCAAATCCAACCCCAAAGGGCCGGCCATCCCTTGATTTTCCCTCCCATTTTCTTTTTTTTTTTTTTAAATTTAATTTAGACACCACAAGTACAATTAGAAAACACCAAAAAAAATAAGCACATAACCAAAGGAAAACTAGGTCAAAATAATCAACGCGCGAAAATCCTATCGCTTTCTACCCCCCTTAAAAAGTTACGTCCCCGTAACTTACTAACCTGAGAGAAAAGGTGTGGATACTTCGCTCGCATGGAAGCTTCTGTTTCCCAAGTCGCTTCTTGTGACCGATGGTTTGACCATAGAACCTTAACCATTTCGACGTTCTTTTGCCGAATAGTGTGAACCTTCATGTCTAAAATCTGAACAGGTTGCTCCTCATAGGTTAGACTCTCATTAAGCTCTAACTGCTCTGGGTCTAAGACATGCGAAGAAGCCGCTACATAGCGTTTTAACTGGGAGATATGAAAAACATCGTGAACCTTGCCCATCGCATTAGGCAACGCTAACCGGTAAGCTAACATCCCTATCCTTTCTACAATATCATAGGGACCAATGAAGCGTGGGCTTAACTTCCCACGAGCGCCAAAGCGAACCACGCCTTTCATCGGCGACACACGGAGAACGACCTTGTCGCCTACGGCATACTCATCAGGCAGACAGCGAAGATCGGCATATGACTTCTGTCGATCCTGGGCCGCCTGCATTTTCTCGCGAATTAACTTGACTTGTTCCGTCATCTGAACTAACATATCCGGTCCTAAAGTTATAGACTCGATGAAATCATCCCAAGACACTGGACTACGGCACTTGCGACCATACAGTGCCTCAAACGGAGCCATTTGAATTGTGGCCTGATAATTGTTATTATAAGAGAACTCCACCAGATCCAGATGTCCATCCCATGAACCCTGCCATTCCATGGCTACCGCTCTCAACATGTCCTCCAACACCTGATTAACATGCTCGGTTTGACCATCCGTCATAGGGTGAAAAGACGTACTATAGAGAAGATTAGTTCCCAAGGCTTGCTGTAACTATTTCCAGAAATGTGACAAGTATCGGGTGTCCCGATCAGAAACTATAGTACGAGGTATCCCATGATACCGCACCACGTATTTATTGTAAGCGCGAGCAAGTTGTTCCATATCCCACTTACAGTTCATCGGAATAAACCGTGCAGACTTAGTAAGCCTTCATCGGAATAAACCGTGCAGACTTAGTAAGCCTATCCACAATAACCCAAAGAGTATCATTACCAGCCTTAGATCGTGGCAGACCTAAGACGAAGTCCATTGAAATGTCATCCCACTTCCATACCGGAACTTCCAGGGGTTGTAGTAATCCAACTGGCCTTTGTTGTTCGCTCTTAACCTTTTGGCACGTTAAACACTTAGAAACAAATTCGGCAATGTTCTTTTTCATACCCGACCACCAAAACATACCTTTTAGATCTTGGTACAGTTTGTCTCCTCCAGGGTGAACAGAGTATCTCGAGTTGTGTGCCTCGTTCAGCAGATTGTCCTTTAAAGAGTCGCATCCATCTGGTACACACAATCGCCCTTTAAAACGAAGTCTACCATCCTCATGAATTGTAAAGCCTTCGGCTTTCCCTTCACTCGCCTGTTCACGTAACTTAATGAGCTTGGGGTCGTCCATTTGTCTAACCATAATCTCCTCAAAGAACGTAGGTTGAATGGACAGAGCTCCCAATTTGGCTTCCAATTCCCCTTCTTTGATTATCTCTAAGTTCATTCTCTCGAACTCCTTACTTAACTCCTCAGACGTTATCAATGTCGCCACCGAGTGTTTTGATTTCCTACTCAAAGCATCTGCGACCACATTTGCGCGACCCTCGTGATAAAAAATCTCCAGATCGTAATCACTGATTAATTTCAACCAACGTCGTTGTCGCAGATTCAACTCGGGTTGTGAAAACAAGAATTGCAAGCTTTGGTGATCTGTGAAGATCGTACATTTCACACCGTACAGATAATGACGCCAGATCTTCAACGCAAAAACCACAGCTGCTAGCTCTAAGTCATGCGTTGGATAATTGACTTCGTGAGTCTTCAATTGCCGCGAAGCATAAGCTACTACCTTTCTATCTTGCATCAAGACACAACCCAAACCATGTTTGGAAGCATCGCTATAAACGGAGTACTCCAAAGAAGGATCAGGTAAGACCAATACTGGAGCAGTATTTAACTTTTCCTTCAACAACTGAAATGCTCTCTCGCAGTCTTCGGTCCACTCAAACTTCTTCTCCTTCTTCATCAAGGATATAAGTGGACGAGCAATACGGGAGAAGACCTTCACAAAACAACGATAATACCCTGCTAAGCCCAAGAAACTCCGAATTTCTGTAACATTGCGAGGTGTAGACCAGTCTCGGACGGCCTCCACTTTCGTCTGATCGACTGAAATTCCATCCTTAGAAACGAGATGACCTAGGAAAGCCACCTATTCTAACCAAAACTCACACTTCGAGAATTTCGCATACAACTAATTTTCCCTTAGAATCTGCAAGACTAACTTTAGATGTTCTCGATGTTCTTCTGGGGTCCTAGAGTATACTAAGATGTCATCAATGAACACCACCACACAATAATCGAGGTATGCATTAAAAACCCGATTCATCAACCCCATTAAACTATCGGTGCGTTCGTCAACCCAAAAGGTATCACGGTGAATTCGAAGTGTCCATACCTCGTTCTGAAAGCTGATTTACTGATATCCTCCTCCTTAATACGTAACTGGTGGTACCCTGATCGCAGATCGATCTTTGAAAAGATCCCAGCTCCTTGTAGCTGATCAAAGAGATCATCAATCCGTGATAACGGGTATTTATTCTTAACGGTGACCTTATTAAGTTCCCTATAATCAATACAGAGACGCATTGTCCCATCCTTTTTCCTCACAAATAACACTGGGGCTCCCCAGGGCGAAACACTAGGTCGTATATAACCTTTTTCTAACAACTCCTCTAATTGAACCTTCAATTCCTCCATCTCCTTCGGGGCCATTCGGTAAGGAGCTTTTGAAATTGGCCCTGTCCCAGGTATTAATTCAATCGAAAAGTCTACGTCTCTCCTTGGTGGCATAGAAGGAATTTCTTCCGGGAACACATCCATAAAGTCACTGACCACTGGGATATCCTCAAGTCGTACCTCCCGCTCTTTTACCTTACTTATGCTACACAGAAACCATAGTTGCCCTTGTTTGATTAACTTCCTAACTTCCAAAGACGACACGATCTTTACCCTTGGTCCTTTAGGAAGGTTCCTATGTTTAACCGTCTCTCCCCTAGGCCCACTTAGAGTCACAGACTGTTCTTCACAATCTATTATCGTTTTGTATCTACCTAGCCAATTCATCCCAAGTATTACATCCAGGTCATCCATGTCTAGAGACAATAAATCACTCGGAAAGTTTACCTTCCCTATTCTGACCGACACTTCACGAAACAACATATTACAATAAAAAGTCTCTCCAGAAGGAATAGCGACCGAAAAAGATGTTTCCTCGGGGTTTTCCGACCCTAAGTCCTTAACTCTAGACTTTGAAACGAACGAGCACGATGCACCAACATCAAAATGTACTTTAACAGACTATGTATTGACGCAGAACGTACCTGTGACCACATCCGATGCCTGCACTGCGTCCCTAGAGTTAACTGCTGAAAGTCTGCCATTATTCTGAGTAGTAGCAGCAGCTCCTTGTTTTCCACGTTGCCCCGTAAAATTCTCGCTTCTAGCATTACCCTGGGGTTGCTGAACACCAGAGTGATTTCCTTGAAACCGAGGGTTTGTGGCACCCCCCAAGTTTCGACCAAAGTTACCAGCATTGTGGTTTCCCCTTCTAGCTTCATTGTTACCCCGTCCGTTACCGAAACGTTGTTGTTGAAAACCTCGATGATTTCCCCCTTGGAGCTCTTGTTGTCCCAAGCGAGCATAACATTCATACATCCTATGACCCGGTTTACCGCAGTGAGAGCAGTCCCCTAACAGTCCCTTCCTGGGTGATTTCTCTGGCATTTTCTGTAGTTATAAATTCTTTCTTTTCCATTGCGGTCATACAAGGGTTTCGGTATTCTAACCTCTGGTGTCGAATCCCCCCTACTCTTGCTAGTCTGGCCTGCATGGAAGCCTTTATCCTAGAAGCCTCCAAACGGCTTATGTTTCTTGAATTGGTTGTGAACGGGATTACTCACACTTACGGCATTCTGAAATAGGGGTTCCTTCCTTTTTTTCCCCACTTTGACCCATTTTCTCCCGTTCTTTCTTAATAACATTTCCAATCTGTGCAGCTCTCTTGTATAACTGGTCTAACGTATCGTACCTATCAGTCTCAATGTGTTTTTGAATCTCATACGATAACCCTAATTCGAACCGCTGAATTTTCTTTCCTTCCGTTGGAACATCCTCAGGGCAAAACTTCAGATATTCCATAAATTTGTGGTAATAATCGTCCACTGTTAAACTTCCCATTTGGAACCTAGCAAACTCATTGGATTTGTCCTTTCTCACATGAGGCGAGTAAAGCTGATCCCTTAACGCCCCCTTAAAATTTTCCCAGCTTAAGTCACCATCGTTTTCAGCTACTAACCTTGCCTTGCTATGCGTCCACCAATAGTTGGCGTCTTCCACTAGGAAAAACGCGGCTTGGTCAACCATGAACTCAGCGGGACATCTCACCACACTGAAGAGCTTGTCAAATTCCCTCAGCCAGTTTTTTAGCATGGACGGTTCACCTTTCCCATTGTAAGTCGAGGGTTTACTTTGAGTTATTCTCTTACCTATTGAGGAAGCTCTTTCCTCCAGAGATTTATGTCTAGGGTTTCCCGCGCCTGCTAAGGCTTTAACTAAGTTTCGCAGAACCCGGTCAGAGTCCCTTCGTGGCATAGACCTATTCAGCAAGGGTGGCATGCTGGCAGGTATACTGCATAAGGTTAAACGAGGTGTGTAAATATATAGTTCTATAGCGTCTGTAAATAAAGAAGACTCATACTATTATCGTTCAACAAAAAAAAAATCACGGTGATCGAGCAAAAGGTGAGAGGGTTATGCACAGAATCGGCAACCGAATCCTTATCCTTTTCTAACAAGAGAATTTCAACAGCTATTCATTTCTACTTACTAGAGTTCAACTTTTATAAACATCTCATGAATTCTCATTTCCCCGCTTATGAGGGCAACAAATAAATGAAAGCAAAATAATTTCTAGGCTAGTAAATAAGGGATAATATCACAAGGATAAACAATATTCGAATTAAATATAGAAATGCAATATTATTCCAATCCAAAAAAAAATTACTTGGGTATAAACTCCCACATAACCATTGTTCGGTTACCACAAAAGTCCGATAATTAAACAGCAAAATTGTCCAACTCACATAATCGTTCACGATATTTTATTACTACGAAACTAGCCATACGCGCTCGTACGCATGCATACTCATATAAAAAACAAACAGTTAGGCAAAGAAAGGCGACGCCTCCAAAAGGTCCTGATCTTCCATATATTGATCAGGGTCGAAATCAGTATCACCAGAGTCATCGCCAGAGGTGCTATCAGAATCAGAAGGAGTTCCGACAGTCATAGAATCACTTAGGGCAAGCTGCTTCACGGAATCAGAAAGTTCCACAATGATCGGCTCAGGTGGGTTCTCTTCCCACATGGTGATCTCACTTTCCTCCTCACTCATAAGATCCTCTTGCCTCACTGGCCAACCCCCTAGAATTATTACATCGCTATCGCTATTGCTCATAATATCATCTCCATCGGCGATTCCCCTCTCCCCATCAACATGATAACCGTCTCCCATGATATCCTCATAAGGATCCTCTACCACTCTTAAGGGCTCTACCCCAAAAATTTCTCTCGGTTCTTCATCGACATTTTCCTCAAGGTCTACCTCAGATTCTTCTTCGGGGTCCTCATCGGGGTCCTCCTCAGGGTCTTCTTCGGGGTCCTCCTCGGGATCCTCCTCGGGGTCCTCCTCGGGATCCTCCTCGGGATCTAACTCATCGAAGTTTATAATTAATACCTGGTCAGGGTCTATTACGGGTACAGCTTCCTCAATAACATCAGTTCTGGCTCCACTAGACTCCGGAATGTCCAATCCATTCCGATCCACAATCTCTACCGATCCAAACCTCCTGTCAAGATCACGGTACAGTTGTTCTCTCCTTTCCGTCATTTCAGCCATCTTGTAAATCATTTCCATTCGGTATTTGTAGTCCAAATCGTTTTCTCCCTCCTTTCGCTCCCGAATTCCCAGAGCCTCAATTTCTGCCCAAACTGGGGCATTAACTAAGGCCCTCCAAGGTTCATCTAGGCTATTAATTCCCTCCTCAGCTGGTTTCTTTCCTTTATCCGTGGGGAAAGGTAATAATCGACTTCCTGACTCACAAAGAAAGAAAACGAGACAATCAAATACCGAGATAAGACAAGGATAATAATTCAGAATACCATAGATGTATACATAGAGGTTCTACCAGTCACACATCACAAGCATCCATAACAATATACTTAAAGACACCAAACAGATCACATCATCCCCTTAATGTCTACCCCTTACTCTCGTCATCACTTATTCTTTGTTAATTCATTGGTTTACATAAATAACACTAAATAGAACTCCCGCTCTGATACCAATTGTAACATCCCGCAGTTTAACTCGGATCGTTTTAAAAGAGAAAACGACTTTGTGAAGAACTAAATACGGCCCGAGTCAAACCAGGACGTTAAAAGGATAGTTTAAAACGGATTTCATAACGAAACAAAGCTTGCGGATCGAGTTCTATTAGAGTTATTACGATCTACTAGACATAAAGAAAAACTTAGCAGCGGATAAGTTTGTAAAGGTAGGTCTACTTATTACAACTTGAGAGCGTCAACGCCTCATAAAACCAAACATTCAAAAATACGAAAACTTAAGTTCATAACAAACTCCTGAATCTAGCAATTTATTTCTCCCAGGGTAATCCTCACTCCCCATACCTGCAATTTAACTTACTGCTAGTCATTGTCCAGGAAGGAAACGACATAATCGCAGGATCGTTAAGACCAAAAGTACACGTCAGCAAGAAGTCGCAAATCATTTAAATCAAGTACAATAAGTTTAAAATAATAACTTTAAATTAATTTCATATATCTATTAGTCAGCCATACTGCTGTATCCTTGTTCCAGCTATACTGTCGGTTCAACTTCAATCTCCATAGGTGAGACAATACATTAGGGGGAGCTAACCCCTAAGCAAGTCCCTACCATAGACACACGTCCTACTTCGGTGCCTATGGTTAAGTATGCATACCCCCGCGGTGGCTCATAAGGCTCCATATGCCGCGAGTAATTCTTTCCACCAATTGACGTCATACTACGTCCACTTTAAAGTTAGTGAGGTCATACTACCTCTGCTTATTAAAATAACATAATGAAATTACTTATTCGGAAAGCGTATCATTATTCATACTACACGCCCATACTTTACCTTTGTTACCATTAACATAACATATACTACAAAACTATGCTGCGTGTACGTACCTTGACCAAGCAAACAATTCACAAACGTCCTAATCAATTACCGGTCACGAATCGGCTTCCTACAAGGTTCAACCGTATTCGGGAAATAAGCACACATTCACATCTTCCTCAAAGCAACCATAACACATACATACGACTACCATCACACATAGAACACATACACATATCATGAATCATACACTACATCTCTAAGACATATTAAACACTAAAAAAAAACAGCATATGAAAGCTAGAGAGAATATTTAGGTTTAGGAAATTAAGAGAGTTAAGGAGAAGGATAATTAGTATAATAATGAATTTAGGAAATAAGAATTATCTCCTCATATTCTATGGGCGTTACACTCCACCAAATCCAACCCTAATGGGCCGGCCATCCCTTGATTTTCCCTCCCATTTTCTTTTTTTTTTAAATTTAATTTAGAGATGAAAATGGTTTTTGGTTTTTGGCCCGAAAGTTTAAATTGCTAAAAAGGATGTGTATTCATGATCAACCCCAAAATGGAATGATAAAACATGGTTCATATATATAATATTAAATAATATTAGTAATAATTTATTAAATATATCGGAAATTTTTCGTTTGAAAATATCGGGGTGTTACAGCTTTACCCGTGGCTTCTATTTTGCATAAGACCCAATCACCCACCTTGATGATTCTTGTTTTTACATGCCTATAGAATTGACGAGTCATTCTTTGTTTCTGGGCAATAGACCGTAGCAATGCATTCTCACGGTTCTCCGGAAGCAAGTCTATGTTCACCCTTTTGCCCTCATCATTTTCAGTGTATGAATAGTATGTGATTCTTGTCAAAGGTATCCCGATCTCAACTGGCAGAACAGATTGTGACCCATAAGCAAGTGAAAATGGAGTATTACTTGTTGATTCTTTAACAGAGGATTCCTGGTAGTTCTTCATCGCATGACCCCTTAGCCCCTTCGATTTTCTTTTTGATTCCATTGAGTATTTCCTTGTTAGCTGACTCAACATGCCCGTTTGTCTGTGGCCTTGATACTGAGCTGAACCTGATCTGTATGCTGAACCTTTCACAATATTCAACTGTACCCCGTCTTACGAACTGTCTTCCATTGTCAGTATTGATGACCCGGGGAATACCGTACCTAGTTATGATGTTCCGCCACAGAAATTGCCACACTTGTTTGTCAGTTATTGTACTGAGGGGCTCTGCTTCAACGTATTTTGAAAAGTAATCAATTGCCACTATAACAAACTTTCTTTGCCCCTTAGTTGGGGGTAGTGATGGCCACGGTCCGGGTTGGGCCGGTTCCGTTCCGGTTCCAACCGGTTCCGGTTCCACCCGGTTCCGGTTCCATTTGGAACCTGACCCGGACGTTTCCGGTTCCGGTTCCGGTTTCGGCCGGTTCCAACCGGTTCCTTGGCGGTTCATGAGACGGTTCCGGCGGTTCCAATTTTCGGGTCAGGTGGGTCGGACCATCGGTTCCGTTCTTATTTTTCCTTTAATTTTAATAAAAAAATACTATAATAATGCGGACGTACCTTCGTCGATTACTTGATTATTAGCGAAATTCATTGGTTGTCATCGTTATTAAAATATTTACCAAAAAGAAGGAATAAATAAATTAATAAGAAACGAATCAACGATAAAGATCATAAATAAAAAAAGGGGAGAGAATGGACTTGAACCTAGTATCCCGAAGGAATACTAAGCTGCCTACGTATCCCGAAGGAATCAAAGTCCACGTAGTTCTTTATCATACCTTTTATTATTAGTTGTTGAATACCGTGGGCCGATATTCCGTATTCGCGATCCTACTCGTCATCGTCATCGTCTGGTTGGTTAGATGCTTCCGCCAACTCTCCTCCCGACGATAATGCAGACGTATCCATCATCATCCATGCATCATCTTCGTCTTCATCATCATCGTTCTTTAGTCCTTGCATTCGGACCTCCGCTTGATCCCAATCTTTTTTGCAAACACATATTTGAATACTATGTGGTGCAAGACGGGATCTCTTTTCATCCAAAACTCTTTTACCTGCTCTAAAAGCCGACTCCGACGCAACAGTAGAAGCAGGAATTGCAAGGATATCCTTTGCAATTCGCGATAATATATGGTATTTTATTGATATTTCTTTCCACCATTCTAAAATATTATAATTACTTTGGTCGATTTCAAAGTGATGTTTAAGATAATTATCTAATTCTAAATATGAAGCGGAGGAGGAGGAAGAAGATGACTTTAAAATTATCATCTCGACTTATTATGTTAGCGATTACGGGATTATAATAATCGGGACGTGCCGAGACGCTAGCACGCCTAGACGTATCGCGACTCGGGTTATATATACTAGAATAATGGTCATAAAGGTCCGCTAAAAGTTTTTTACAATTTCCTACACAATTATGTACATCACTAGACGGGCGATCTAATGCTTTGGTACTAAAATCCTATTATTTTACTTAGGTTTTCCGTCCTAAAACACGGATCTAAAATTGTCGCAATTCCATAAATATAAGGAAAATTAGTGAAATACGCTTTCCACTTATCCATCATATCTGCAAGAATCGGCTTTAAAAAAACGTTACTATCATCATGAGAATGTCTAAGAAGATGATAAAAAACAATAATACATTCACTTATTACTAAGTGAACGTTTGGTTCATAAACATATGAAAAAATCTTAGTTTCGTGGACATATGATAAGTGCAATTATTTGCACTCATCATTAACATATTTGCGCTCATTTTCGATGTTTAGAGGCGGTTTAAGGTTGTTTTATGTGGTTTCACTCCATTTCGGTATTCCATGTCCAATTTGTAGCCAAATGGGTGAATTATGGTACTTTCAGTCATTTTTGTGGGTTTTTGGTGCTAATCATGTTTACAAGGCTCAAAGAACGTATCAATGTATCAATTTTTTCAAGCCATGAAGAGTAAAAAAGCAAAAGAGTAGAAAAGTGTTGTTAATGCAAAAGTATTAAGGTGAAATTTGATACATGTCTACTCTTTTGGCTATAACTTTTGATAGGAATATCTTATTAATACAAAGTTTGCAACATTGGAAACTAGACTTCAAGGGCTTTCCAACGGTATATTATATGTCCGATTTTGATAACCGAGCAAGAAATGGCGAGCGTTTGAAGTTGATGCAGTTTTTCAGCTCCGGTTCCGGTTCCATAGAACCGTTGGGCCGGGTGAACCGGTCCGGTCCGGGTTCGCGGTTCAGGGCGGTTCCACTAAACCGGTGGGGCGGGTGAACCGGTCCGCGGTTCTTTGGTCCGGTTTTTTCGGTTTTTTCCGGCGGTTCCACGGTTCCGGCAACTTTTTTCCGGCGGGTTCACGGTTCCGCGGTTCGGTTCCGGTTCGGAACCTGTCACGAACGTTCCGGTTCCGGTTCCGGTTTCAAGCGGTTCGGGACCGGGCCAACCCGGACCGTGGCCATCATTAGTTGGGGGTAATGGTCCAAGTAAGTCCATTCCCCACTTGTCGAATGGTAGCACTGAGTGGATAGTAGTGAGGTAGCGTATAGGCTTTTTGGGTACTTTGGAGAAGAATTTACGCTTGGAACATTTGAGTATCAAGGTTTCTGCATCTTGCCTGAGGGTTGGCAGTAGTATCCACTTCTGAGAACTTTGCTTACCACAGTTCGTATCCCTTGATGGATCCCGCATCCTCCTTCATGAATTTCCCGCAGAATATAATTTCCTTCTTCTGGGGTAACATACTTCAGGAGGGGATGTGTATAGGACTTCTTGTATAATGTGTCATCAAGGTATTCAAACCATTTACACTTCTTTGGCAATAGCCTTGCTTCATTTTTATTCTCGAGGAGGATGTTTTGTTCCACGTACTTGATCATGGGTTCCATCTAGGCTTTAGTTCTATCAATTATGTTTATCATGATGTTGATGCTGGGATTGGGAAGGACTTCCCACACAATATCTCGGGCATTGGATGTGTTATCTGAACTTGCCAATCTAGCCAAAGAGTCTGCTTAGGCGTTGTCAGATCTGAGTATGTGAGTTAATGAGAATTTGTAGAATTTTCCCCCCAACTCTTGTACCTTTGTCAAATACATTTTCATGCTATCATCTTTGGCTTCAAACTCTCCTTTTACTTGTCCCACAATCAATTGGGAGTCTGAAAAGGCTAACAAGGTCTTTGCTCCTACTTCATAGCATATAGTGAGCCCTAGGATTAAGGCTTCATACTCAGCTTCATTGTTAGACGCAGCGAATTCGAATCTTACTGCTATTTCCATCCTAACCCCAGCAGATGAGATCATGAGTATCCTGGCTCCACTTTCCACTTTGTTAGATAATCCGTCAATGTACAACTTCGATTCGTGATTTGGGTCACACGGTGTTGGCCCTGTGCTTTCAGCCATGAAGTCGGCTAAAGCTTGGACTTTGAAGGAAGTACGCGGTTCATATTCTATCCCGTAGTTTGCTAGTTGATTGGCCCAATCAGAAATGCGACTTGATTGGTTTCTACCTTCTAAAATCTTCTTGAGAGGCTGTTTGATTCTTACTCGGATCTGATGTGATTGGAAGTAGGGCTTGAGTTTCCTACTTGCCATTACCACTGGGAACAAGACCTTATCAACTTCGCTGTAGTTTCCTTCAGAACCACGGAAAGCATGACTGATGTAGTTTCCTTAAGTTGCATCACGAGTTAAGCTTTTCTAATTTAGTCTTTTCTTTGTTATTTTAATTTCGTAGTCATGAACTAAGTCTTCTTTAGATTGAGTCGTTTTATTATTTGAGTGTTTTATTTTATTTCGAGTATTTGAGTCTTTTTATTATATTTTCTTTTTACAATAAAACGAAGTCTTAGAAATTACTAAGCCGAGTTTAGGATCAAGCTTAATCATCTCTCATGTTTAGTTAGTTGAGTTGTAATTTTTCGTTTGTGGTGTCTTTATTTGTAAAATCGCTCAATTAGTTAAAAAATTACGAAGCTTGTGAAGCAAGAATCGAAGCAAAGCAATCAGCCATAATCTCATCAAATGGCTGAAAATGTTCAAGGATACACCAAAGGATATGTGAAGATTATTTGAAGATTATTTGTTCCCAAATCAAGCCAAATAAAGTCAATCAATTTGTTTCCAACAATCAGATTGCATGTGGAACAATTCCACCGAAATTTATGAGCATTATTTCTTGAAGTTTAATTGGGATTTTCATGAAGATGATTTCTGATTGCCTAGAGAATTTCATCCACAAATAAGCCTTAATAAATCCAATGAAGATAAAAGAAAATATTGTGCCAATATTGAAGATTCTAGCCCTTGCATGGAGGAAGCAACTCTGATTTTTATTTTGCAATATTGTAATATTTGCTAGCTGATTTCTTTTAGTATAAATAGGCTTGCTCATATCTCTTGTAATTCATCAACTCTTGAAATAAAAAAACAACCTTTTGAGCATTTTATGTTCTCCTTATGCAATTTATTTTTAACTTGGATTAGTTGAAGGTAACTTGAATTTCCTATGCTTTTCATACTTTTGCCTAAAGTTTGAATATGTTCTTAGGAGCCCTTAGATTTAATTTGTGGTGATTTATGTATCGCATTAAAGCTTTGGTTCATCCATTCTTACTTGATTAATTCAACATATCCTTTTAACTTTCCTTGCTACACAATCAAAAACACAAAAACATTTTCATTGAAACCGAAACAACAAGTTAACGTGTGCATATAGTTTGGTGTTTGTTCAAGACATAACCAACCTATATCATTTGACAAAAGATTTACACGTGAGTAATCTTTTAGACAATCAACTTCATTTGTATTTTTTCCTACTGATTTACAAGTGAGTGATCTTTTAGACAACTAAAAACTGAAACAACAAGTTAACGTGTGCACACAATCAAAACAATAGCTGCACATGGTTCTAACTTATGAAGACATCTTTTTTACCTACTGATTTGTTGTTACTGGAATTCAGATATCTTATTGCTCCAACATAGTTTTATTCAATAACTTGTTATTGACCACAACCACTCCAATTATCTATAAAATCCAAGTTTTCACATATATTTCATCCTACAGCATACACAAGCTCTTGCAATTACAAAGGTACACAAGTAACTCAAATTAGTTTTCTCAATTTTTGCCTAAACATACATACATATACTCATGCTTTATTAAATTAATTAGTGTTTTCACTTTCTAAAAATTTACAGGAACTGATCACTACAACTTAGCTCTAAACTTAGTACAGGTATACTTACACTTGTTCTCTTTTATGTCCTTTTTAAACTAAACATGTCCATTGATGAAATTTATTTAGTGTTGGTTGCTGTTTTTTAGTATTGTTTAATTTATGTTTACTTATTTGTTGTTTACTAATCATACACTTAAACTACTAAATAAAACCATACGCCTCTTTAAATCCAATGAGGTGAAACAATTTGTTCATGTACTAAATATTTATAGAAGTCAAAGTTAGTATAGAAGTTAAGGCTGTTAATGTATGATTGACTTGTGACATAAGTTTTGAAATTTTTGTTAATTAGTTCCAAAAGCTTATTTACGCACTACTATTTACTTTATTTTGATTCAGTAGATACTTTCATGCATTTATCTTGAGTCTAGTGCTGCATGGTTGTTACTCAAGCACTAAGGTCAACAACAAATATATTAAAAGTGCTCATTCAACTTAGATCTCTACAACTCTAACTTAAACTATGCGTATGGGATTTCTCTAATTTCTTTCAACACTTTTGGATTTTCCCTAATTAAACATTCAAATTAAATTAAACATTCAAATTTTAAGGTATTGTAGCTCACACGTGAGCCAAAAGAAAACAAACAATATTTTCTGAATTAAATCAGATTGTATGAATTGAATCAGAATGCATGAATCCTGTGTTAGTGTCTTATGTGCAGCTGACTGCTGCCTTTTGTACTGATCAGCTATCAAGTACAACATATGTATTATATTAATAGGAATATCTGATTTGATTTAAGGCAAAGTAGAACGTATGTATTATCCTTAAGAACCCTGAATTAATAACATAGGAGGACATGTCATAAACAATTCAACTTCAAAAAACCACAAAAACAATATCTTTCGCAACAGACTAACTATAGCAAAAAGTGTCCAATTACCCCTTTAGCTTCAGCTCTAGACAACATTCGTACAAACATGGTACTAGCAGGCCTATTTTGGGACTCTGTCATAGATCGCACTTCTGCTACATAGGCAGACTTATTGGGTTGTCTCTTCTTAAACTTATAGACATGGTTAGTGGACATCTTCTCCTGAGCAATCAGAACCTTTTCACTTCCATCGATGATGAAGTAACCACCTTGATCATATGGGCACTCACCAAGTTCTGTAAGATCCTTCTCTGAACTTGAAAGAGTGTACAATAACTTGAACGAAGCATGATTGGGACGAGAAAGAACATCGTCAAATCATGTTAGCAAACATACGATGTTACACAATAAACAAGCACATCCACAAAATGCATAAAATCACTTTCCCAATAAAAACCTTTCGAAGCTCATGTGATTCATTGGTTTCTTCCCCTTCATTACCTTTTCTTATGACTCTTTTTGTAACATCAACATACAAAGGAGCTGAGTACGTCAAATTCCTTAGCCTATTGAATCAGAATGCAAGAATCTTGTGTTACTGTCTTTTGTGCAGCTCACTACTTCCTTATGTACTGATTTGCTATCAATATTGTTATTCCTTGCTTCTTTTCGTTCCTTGTTCACATTTCAATAGACTAAGTGCACATGATTTAAAGAGTCATTTTAATGTAGTCCATTATAATATCCAACTTCACATAATGTTTCAATATTGTTATGCCTTATGTATGTTTCTATAACAAGAGCATAATTTTGGCCACACACAAGCAAAGCATGATTTTCTTGAGTGTAATTAAAAATTAGGGATCCTCACAACATTAACACAGACTTTTGTATACTTGTACAGGATCAAACAAGCTGCACCAGCCTAATACAACAGCATATATGTGTATTTGGTGTTATTTTTCCACTCTTGCAGATGCCTCATATCTACTGTCTTACATACAAGAAGCTTGAAGAGCATGATTTTGGCATAAATGTTGAAGGCTCGCACTACTTTTATGCTTTTTGTGCGATCCTAAAAATTCGTTTTGTTCTTTATATTAGATTTGGCGCACTTTTTTGTTTTGAGATCATTTTGCTTTTGCTACTACTCATCTTCCTGTTTATTATTGTAGAAGGATTGGTTACTTTGACACTACAGACATGACGGAAAAGTATTCTACTTTACATCATAAATTATCAAACACATGAGTAGTACATAAGATTAAAATCAAGGTCATTGAGAAACCTAGACCGTTTCAATCACCAGGAAAAAGGAAATACCAACGCCTTCTGCTGCAAGATGAACAATATGCACAAAACAATAACAACTTTATCCAATCAACCTTCCTTTTGAATAGCTTTTAGCTAACTTTTATTTGATTTTTACTATTATTAGGGAGATGTTATGAGAGCAACCATTTTCAAAGATGACATACAAGCTTATGATTCTTTAATGCAATAGAATCATGAGTATCTAATTTCGAATCCTACAATTAAGGTTGTGGACAAGAAGTACCAAACTAGAGCTAGGGAATATCAAATGACATTTAGTAATTGCACTGTAATTTAAGCAATAGATTCCTCTTCACAAGCATCCGAGCCACTATTCCTATAACATAAGGCCTTTATGATAGATCTGGTACATACATTCAATTGTTGTAGTATCATTTATATCATATTTATTATCTTTTTCGTATCAGTACATAAAAGTTATAAGTACATGATCAAGAAAGTAACTTAATATCATTCATTTATTATTTAGATATAATTGGTATTGTTCTTTTCATCGAAGACAAGCACATGGTAAGAGGTGCATTGACCAACAAAAATGTGTGTCTGAAATTATTATCACTGATCATAGGTATTGTGTTTCACACCTTAGCTTTTCCAATATATTTATCTATTGTATTATATATATTGCATTGACCAACCTATTGTTTCACCCCTTTCTGCGCTAACTCATGCAGCTCGCATCAACCCTTAACTGTGCCAGCATGGAATGATATGACAGACTTCTTTAAAACAATGTGGCCTGCATACAATCAAATCTTTGGTTTCACATCTCTAAGGGTTACATCTCACAAAGGTATACTTACTATCATATTGTTTTTGTGGTTCCTTTTATTACTCTAATATTCAATAAACCCATTGTCATCTTTATTTATACCATGATAATTGCCTTCGAAAATTATTAGGTTTTGGCCTATCAACTACAAGGTCGTGTTTAATCATATCAACACCAACAGGTGAAAAGGAAGATTCCCTAAGCCACTGGTAAAGCACACAATCTATGAAAAATTCCTAACAATGCATTTATATACAAAGTAATATGTCTCCTTTAATACATGTTCCTTTTTTAACATAGGACCTCTTCTCTTGAATTTTGCTTCACGAGCGCAAGACATAAATCCTAAAGACTCGCATGCCCTTAAACCAAAGGCAACTAACCACAATTGCCTTCATCAAAAGCAACATGATATTAACTCTTACTTGCATGCCCTTATATCAGTTTATTATATGTTTAGTTAAAAAATAGAACATGTTTACTTGCAAAGAGAATTTGTTTATACAATGCTAGCTTAATTACTTATACATTTAAATCTTATAATGAAAGGTGGTTTAAGCTTTCATTTCTGTTGAGTATTTAGAGCATGTGGGACATTATCCAAAGGCTTAAGGCATGTACCAAATGCTTGGACTAAGCAAGAACTTAACAACGAACCAAAGTGGGGCTACTCCGATGTACTGCTTGTTCGAGCAACAAAGTGCTCGTTTGAGCATTTTCATGCTCGTTCAAGCACACTTGCAGTGTGATGACTGTTTGTTCTAAAAAGCTTATGTTTGATGTTTTGGTGTTTGCTCGTTCGAGCACTTTCAAACTTTTGAGTCGGAAACTTTTTGGATGTTGTTTTATGAACTGCTTGTTCGAGCACCTATAGTGCTCGTTCAAGCACATTAAAACAGCATGTCTGTTTGTGAAACTAACCTACGTTTCATGGAGTAAAGTGTTGTTATGAACGGATGTTTTACATTATCAATAACTGGTAACCACCAGATGTTTTACATTAAAACAGCATGTCTGTTTGTGAAACTAAGCTACGTACCAGAAGGAAGCCCAACACCAGCAACAGATTTGTAATCTCCATTCCCTGTCAGCCCCTGTTTAGCCGAGCTCCTGGTCACAACGGTTGTGGGTCTACCTCCCCCAAGTCCTCCTCTACCTCCTCTTCCTCTGCCCACCATCCCTTGGTTAAGACGGTGGCCGGCGGCCTAGCTGGAGAAGCTTTTGTAAACGGCAAGAATGGGTGTTCGCTGGATTTACGTGGGAGCTTCTCACTATAGAATATATATATATATATAT
>CM033456.1:7890137-7954074 GCA_019425755.1 Amaranthus cruentus
GGATAAGGAGGCGTTTCCAGTATTGGGGACTTCACTAGAAATCCGAAAACCCACCCAATTGCCCTCTTGGAGGGACAAGGTATCAACCCCTAATCCCACTAATGGTATGCCGTTAAAATTTGTTGCTCCTGTGATTGAGAATGGAAGTCAAGTTGTCCAAATTGAGTCCCATGATGTTGTTGATTTGATTAGTATGTGGGAAAGAGCCATTGTTGTCTATGTGGTAGGAGGAAACGTTAGTGTAGATATCATTCGAGGTTTTGTGCGAAAACATTGGACTTTTGTCAATATGCCCACTATCCATGCTCATGAAGAAGGATACTTTATCCTCAAATATAGTTCAATGAATGAATGTGCGGAAATCCTAAAGGGTGGGCCATACTTCCTAAACAAAGCTCCCCTAATAGTGAAGCAATGGAGTGTAAATTTTGATTTCAAAGAGGAGATAATGAGGGTTATACCGGTGTGGGGTAGACTTCCCAATCTCCCTCTACATTGTTGGGGAGAAGAATCTCTAAGTAGAATTGTGAGTGCGGTGGGAGTCCCGATTCTTGCAGACGAGTGTACGGCAAAACAACTGAAAGTCTCTTTTGCTAGAGTCCTCGTGGAGATAGATGTTACGAAGGATTTTGTTAAAGAAATTAGAGTAAGGGACAATACAGGACGTGAGTTCCTTCAAAAAGCTATTCCGGAATGGCGACCTTACTACTGTCACAAGTGCAACAAATTGGGGCATGAATGCAAAGAGGATAGTGAAATCAATCGGTCTCAACAAGCAAGTGTAGGGAAAGGAGTGAAAAAGCCGGATATTGGCAAACAAGTGTGGATCCCTGTGGAGATAGCAAAAGTAATAAAGGGAGCAATGTCTATTGAAGAAGTGCGAGCTAGGTGTAACAATGTGAGTGTGGAAGTCACTGTCCCAAGTGTGCACCAGGACCAGCAGCAAGCCACTGTTGAACAGCAGCCCACTGTCCCTAATGTGCAGCAGCCCACTGTCCCAAGTGTGCAGCAGGACCAGCAGGAAGCCACTGGTGAACGGCAGCCCAATGTCCCAAATGTGCAGTAGCCCACTGTTCCAAATGTGCAGCAGGGTGCAAATGCTGTTTCTGCCTCCCAAAGTCCGCCACAATCTGTATTACAGCAGGTGCAGCAGCAGAGTTTAAATAGAGACAGCAATGAGGAGGCACCCTGGACCACTGTAACCTCGAACAAATCAGCTCGCAAAGTGCAACACAGCAGCTCCAGCAGCCCTGGCGCAGTGGTATTCACAGATGAGAGTATGTATGAAACAGGTTTGGGGCAAACAAATGCGCAGAAAGAACATCAAAGGGGCGGGAACCCTCTAATTCCCTTGGAGAAATGATAATCGCTTCTTGGAACGTGAGGGGTTTAAATAGCCCCATTAAAGCTAGGGAAGTGAATAGTTTCCTGGTGAAAAATAATATCAGTATAATAGGGATTATGGAAACAAAAATCAAAGAGCAAAATGCTCAAAAAATCAGAAACATGTTTGGCAAGAATTGGAAGTGGTGTGCGAACTACAACCATCATGAAAAAGGGAGATTATGGGTTGGATGGAAGCATGACAGATGTAAGCTTGAAATTAGGGATACTCATCAACAATTCATTTCAGTGAAGATCACCCCCATTAACTCAAGCGTGGGTTTCCACATTATTTTTGTTTATGGGTTACACAATGTGAGAGATAGACGTGACATGTGGAAGGAACTTGGAACTCTAAAGTATAACTCTCCATGTCTGTACATTGGAGACTTCAATGCCATTTTCAAAGAAGAACACAGGAAGAATGGGGCTCTAGTGACCACTTATGAAACTCATGATATGGCTCAATGGATTGACACCAATGACCTCCACCCCATCACTGAGAAAGGTCATGATTACTCTTGGTCGAACAGAGAGCAGGGAGATCATCGCACTCTCACGAAGATAAACCACGCCTTGGGAAACCTCCAATGGATGAATACCTTCAGTCATGCATGTGTCCACTATGCGAATCATCAATTCTCTGATCACACTCCGCTCATCCTCAATCTTCATCAGCATGATCATCCTCATAGCAGGCCGTTTCGCTTCTTCAATTACATAGGAGAGCACCAGGATTTTCTTAGCGTTGTCGATGAGGTTACAAAAGCTTTGGTATAAAATGAATAATGTGAAAGCTGCTTTAAAAAGGTTGCACAAAAGGGAATTCGAGGGTGTTCAGAATAGAATCAAGCGTTGGGAGGAGATTCTTGATAGAGCCCAGTCTGATCTGAAAGACGACCCCATGAACACTGATTACCACCACCGGGAGAAAGAAGCTGCAATGCAAGTGAGGAAATGGAGAATAGTTGAGGACAAAGCTCTTCTTCAAAAGGCAAGAATCAATTGGATGAAAAATGGTGATGAAAGCTCCGCTTATTTCCATGCTTCTATCAAAGAAAGACGAGCTTCTAACAGCATCTACGAGCTTCAGGATAGCAATGGCAACTGGATCACTACGACTCAGGAGATCCATGAGGAAATCACCCTCTTTTATCAAAATCTTCAAGGAACTGCCTCTTCCAACCTTGAAGTGATTGATAGGAGAATCATGAGAGAGGGTCCCCAAATCGATAATCACAAATGCCAAATGCTTATCAAAGATGTGAATGAAGAGGAGATTCGAGCTGCTCTTTTTGGGATTAATGACAACAAAGCTCCGGGCATAGATGGGTTTAATGCTTATTTCTTTAAGAAGACATGGGACATCATAAAGGAGGACCTGGTTGATGCAATTACGGACTTCTTCAACACCTTCATCTTCTATACATATATATATATATATATATATATATATATATATATATATATATATATATATTATATGAGATATATATATATATAATATATATATATTATATGATATATATATTATATATATATATGTATATATATGTAATATATATAATATATATTATGTATACCTATTATAATATATATATATATATATATATATATATATATATATATATATTATATATATATATATATATATATATATGTATGTATATATATATATCTCACAATTACTAAAAAGATTGGAAAATTCCACATTGCGTCCTTACAAAGATTTGCCATTATCATTCAATTACTAAAGAGATTGAAAAATTCCACATGGCATCCTTATAAAGATTTGTCATCATACAATTACTAAAAGGATTGGAAAATTCCACGTGGTATCCTTACAAAGATTGGCCATTATCATGCAATTACTAAAAGATTGGAAAATTCCATTTGGCATCTTTATAAAGATTTGCCATGTGGAATAATTAAATTGATTTATTGTTATATTTATTATTGCACTAAATAAGGTAAAGTTCATTTTATTTTATTTTATTTTACTTTATATTTTGATAATTAATTGAAATAAAATAGTAAAGTTTTATTCAACTAAATAAGTAGGAAAAATTAATAGCCGCTCCCCAATATATGCTAAAACAATTTAACAAAAAAACTAGAGCAATACAATTACTAAAAAGATTGGAAAATTCCACATGGCATCCTTACAAAGATTTTCCATGTGGAATGATTAAATTGATTTATTGTAATATTTATTATTGCACTAAATAAGGTAAATTTCATTTTATTTCATTTTATATATTGATTAATTAATTGAAATAAATTAGTATAATTTTATTCAACTAAATAAGTAGGAAAAATAATTAGCAGCACCCTAATATATGCTGAAACAATTTAACAAAAAACTAGAGCAATGTAAATAAAACTAAAAAAGTCCAAAGTAAAACACTCAATTTCTCTTTTCCACTAATTGATTCAACTAAAACAGTTTAATTTTATTCAAATAAGGAGAAAAATAAATAGTAACACCCCAATGTATGCTAAAACAATTCAACGAAAAATTAGAACACTATAACTATAACTAAAAAAGTCAAAATTAAATTGTTGATTATCCACAATCATACAATTAACTAAAACGATTGAAAAGTTCCACATGACCTGACAAAGAGTTTCCACATAAAATAATCAAATTGATTAATTGCTATATTTATTGAACTAAATAAGATAGAGTTGATTTTATCATATGACACATTATTATATTTTTACTATTGATTGTTTGTATATACATCAATTAAACTTACAAAACAAGACATTAAAAAATAAAAGATTGTTTGTATATACATCTTAATTAAAACTTAAAGATTAAGACATCAATTTTTTAAAAATATTAGCTTGACACGAGGTACCATTGTATTTTTAAATTAAGATTTGAATACTTTTGATTATCTATTTTTTGTGTTTTTTATTAGTGTATTAAAAAGTACATCATGTCCAATGAAATTAGTCCCAAGTATATATTTTATGCAAATCATGAAACGGGAGGAAAAATAGTTAATAAAAAAATACTCCTTTCATCCCACTTTTTTACATTATTTGCTTTCTCATTTATTTTGAATTTTTTTTTTGACAATGGTTCATCATTTTCTTTTAACTCATCCATACATGTTAAGTCTCTCTTAATTTGTTTCTCATAACTTATTTTCTCTTCAATCATTATCAAATATCTGCATTTTTTTATAAAAAAATCTCTTTGCCACTAATTTAAAGGGAGGAAATAGTATATTTCAAAGGAATGTGCTAAGAATATGACCATTATTAATTTATTATAGTTACATTGGTTATAAAGTCTTAATGTAAAGTTCAACTTAATAGATATAATATATAATTTTTTTTTGAAATGATATAATATATAATTTTATGAATGTTTAAAATTATAATAGTTTTATATTTTAATATTAATAATCGTGCATTGCACAGGTTTTATACTAGAATATATAATATATGAAGTGTAATTTTTCTTGAAATTAACCATTTTTGGTATGGATTCTGGATGAGCAATAATGTATAAATAATAATGTGATACATGGAAGGAGATTTATTAAATAAAGTAGGAAATTTTGATTCTAAACATATGAACTTTGCGTGATTTGCTTCTAAAGGTGTGAACTAACGTTTTGTTTTAAAGGCTTAAATTTGGGGGTCTCCGCATGTAAAGATGCGAATGACCTGTTACAGGCTAAATGACTGGTTCTTCATCATCTTCATCTTCAACCTCTTCATGTCTTCCATTTTTGTTCAACCTCTTCAAGCCTCGAACCTCCGTTTTTCTACTATCTCTTCTAAAGGTGTGAACTAACGTTTTGTTTTAAAGGCTTAAATTTGGGGGTCTCCGCATGTAAAGATGCGAATGACCTGTTACAAGCTAAATGACTGGTTCTTCATCATCTTCATCTTCAACCTCTTCATGTCTTCCATTTTTGTTCAACCTCTTCAAGCCTCGAACCTCCATTTTTCTACTATCTCAAACCTCATTTTCAAGCCTTAAACAATCTCTCCCTCCTCTCTCTCTCTCTCTCTTTGCCTTCTTTTCTTTCACTTACTACATCTCTACTATCACTGCCTTGGTTTTCCCCAATTCTCACACATATAAACCCTACATCTGAATTCCATTGATTTCTATGGTACCCATGTTTCCAAATCCTCCTTAAGCTCCACCATTAGTTTGTTCTTCACCATTTTGTCCTTTCCCATCTGGGTTTACCCCTTTTTACCCCTTTAGCATGGGCCCACCAGGGGAAGGAAGACATCAAGATGGTGCTACTTAGGCTACTTATGATTGCATTCAATTTTGGGTCTTTAAATTCGCAATAATTCTTAATGAGAGGGAAAGATTAAAACTTTTTTTGATTTTAGCTCAAAATAATTAATGGGTATTTTTCATGTGTTTGGAGTGTTTGTGATTTTGTATGCCCAATTCGATTGTTGGTTGTTCCTCCAATTCGATTTTAAAGAGTTATTCAAGGGTTTACTCCAAATTATTCAAAAAAATCCCAAACTTAAAAAAATTTCAGAAATTTTTTTGAAGGTTTCCTCCAATTCGATTGTCTGTGAATTTGATTTTGAAGGTTTTGTTGTGTGCCATTGATAAAGAGGTTTAAGGAAGAAGTCGTGGGGAGCTTGAGGAAGAAGGTGACGAAGAAGCCATTGATGAATATGGTAACCTGTTGTTCCAGGTTACTAAAACCGAATGCAACTTTAAAAGCGGAGACAACCCAAAGTTCGAGCCTTTAAAAGATAAACGCAAGTTCAAACCTTTAGAAGCAAATCACGCAAAGTTCGTATGCATTATTGCATAGAATCAATTTTTTCAATAAAGTAATATCTAATTGTTGTTTTGAATCAAGGGTTTGATGCTTGTAGGAGGATACCTACTGTCTTGCGGCATAGTTGACCAAAATAATTCAAGAAATTGTTGTTTTGAATCAAGGGTTTGATGCTTGTAGATCCAGTTCGTGATGCTCTATGAGATTAGGGATTTCGGGCTTTGTTATTTGATTCGAAAAGCAGAGAAAGAATGAAGGAGGAATATACTTGTTATAAACATGTCCCAATTTCGAAAATTAGATTAGAAAGGAGTCATTATCTTCCAAATCAAAAGCAACAAAGAAGAGAACACCTAAGAATGTTATATCTGCTCGGCTGCTCCATTTTCATCAAAATCAAACAGAAGGAGGGAAAGGCATGATGTGTTTCTTGCGAAAATTAGAGATAGACGATGGGTGACTGTTTGTTGAAGAATTATTAAGTCTAAATAATGCAAATACAAATTACAAACGAGAATTTGTATTTATCCTTTTGTTGATGACAAAATAAAATTACAAATAACAATGCTAAAATAACTTGAAGATTGTTTTGTAACAACAACCGTTACCCGAAAACTTGATACTTGTTGTAGGCGTGTGATCACTTTCCTTTTGTGATATTTCCCCCACAAAGGTACTTGGTTTGATGATTAGAAATCCACAAAGAGATACAAACAACAGAATATACTCTTAGTACATAGAGTATAAAACTTAATAACAAAGTGTTTAGAAATTATAAGAATTGAAAGCTCTAAACAAGAGTTAATTACTCTCTTGAAAAGAACACAAGCAATGAGAATAGAGAAGAAGAATTCAGAAAAGGTGTGTCTTCTACTCAACACCAAGCCCCTATTTATACTACAAGAGTATAGCTAAGAGTCATGACCTTAATAATCACCCTTAATGAGCACACAATCAATACCATTAATCTTATGGCATTTATGATCATTATTCACCTTCTTATTCCTTTGTAACCTCTGATTTAGAGTGAATTAAGAATGAGAATCCAATGCAATCAATTCAAGGATCAAGAAATCACCCAACGGTCATTTTAGAAGAAAAAGTCGAGTCAGCTTTTCCTCCCATAACCAGGAAAGCCAAGTCGGCTTTTCCTGCTGGACAATTCTTGGAAAAGTCGAGTAGTACTTAGTGATTATAAATTTAGAATTATTAGACACTAAATGTCAGCTATTAGACATTTGGAAAAGTCAGCTTTTAGAAGAAAAGTCGAGTCAGCTTTTCCTCCCATAACCAGAAAAAGTCGACTCGACTTTAAGTTTCCAACATGGAAAGCCGAGTCGACTTTTCTTGCTGACTCGGTCTTTCCAACTTTCAATTTGTCTTATCCTTTGAACCCCTTTTGGACCTTGTATTTTAATACATATTGTCCTACTACTTTAGTAGTACTTAGTGATTATAAATTTAGAATTATTAGACACTAAATGTTCAACAAGAATTTCAGTAATGGTTAGCCATTTTCAGAGAAACAAAAATGGCGAGATGAGGGAACACCTAAGACATGGGTTGTTGTGTTTGAACTCTTTCAAATGAGTAGATAATGCAAATGGGTTTTGGTTTATGTGACCAAAATAAAAGAAGGAAAGGCTAATAAAATAAATAAATAAATAAATAATACTAATTAATCAACCCAAAATGACTTTATAATATTTATATTTCACACTTAGGTTTAAGTACTTGGTGATGCTCCTAAATCTAAAATAGTTCTCAATCTAATATTATTTTTAAATACTCTACTTCATAAATTATTAATTTCTCAAATATTACAGGTGTTTGCCGTGCACTTGCAAGTTGGAGTGTTGAGATCAATGAATGTGCTACTACCATGTTTGGTGTGAAATTAGCAAGAAGGTTTGGTTATTCTAAGGTGCAGCTCAAGGGTGATTCCATGGTTGTGGTGAAAGCAATAGAAGAAGAAGATGATGACTATGCTTCCATTAATTTGCTACTGGATAATATCCTCTTATTATGTAATGATTTTATGGTTTTTGGATGTAGCTATGTTAGAAGGGGTGGGAATACGTTAGCTCATTGTATAACTAGATGTGACATTGGTCTAGCTAATGAAAATATTTGTTAGAACCCTTTCTCCCAAGGTGTTCAAATCTTGGTCGAATTTGATTTATGCTATTGAACATGTTCATCTCAAAAAAAAAAAGACATAGCCCAAGTTGGGTGAACCTTGTAAATCTCCTTTTTTCTTTATTACTTTTTATTTCCTATATAAATTGAGAGTAAGTTGGATCATCAACCAATGCAACAATCATTTTAGTGTTATAAGAAAAAATTGAATACATGTTAATAAAGAAAAATAACAACAAATTGTGTAAATAAGATTAAAACAAATTTAAAGTGGTCAACAATAATATATAAAAACAAGGGAAATTCCACATGGTAACCCTGAGGTTTTGGGTTTTCCACATGGTAACCAAAACTTTTGAATAATCCACCTGGTAACCTTAAGGTTTATCAAATTGTTCCAACATGACCTTTTTGGCAATAAAACTTCAGCAAAACGTTAAGAAACATTAATTTCGATGGTTTTTTGTTGTTGTACGCATATCTATGTGACTCACCATTTCAAATGCCATAAGTTTCAACCATTTCCCCCAAAAATATAAACCCAAACTCTACCATCTTTGCATTTGGGGGGAAAAAATATAATTTGGATGAAAAATGGTAGAATTGAGGTTTATGTAAGAGGAAAAGGCTTAAACTGATGACATTTGAAATTGTGAGTCATATAAATATGCATACAACTAGGGGTGTTCAAAAAAACCCGCTTTGGAAAACCCGACCCGGAATACCCGGTATCCGGTTTGGAAAATCGGGTAATTTACCCGATTTAGCAAAATCGGGTATTTCGGGTCGGGTACTCGGTTTATAAACCGGGTATTCGAGTCGGATCCGGGTAGTACTTTTGATGGAACCGGGTACCCGGTATCCGGTTTATTAAAATTTTTTTTAAAAAAAAATATGCGTGTGGGACTTGAAGGCTGCGCCTCTTCTAAATCAGAAATCAGTATTCCTCTTCTAAATTTTTTTAAAAAGTCTAAAACCCTAAAATGGGACTTGAAGTGCCTCTTCTGAAGAAACCTTCTCACTTGAAGCGCCTCTTCTGAGAAGACTCTTGAAAGTTCGTCATTCTTCATCTTCTTCTCACTTGAACTCTTGAAGCGCCTCTTCTGTGATGTGTTGGCCCGAAATACCCGATTTCTGAGATGGTTTGAGAAGACTCTTGAAGCGCCTCATCAGTGAAGCGCCTCTTCTTCTCATCTTCGATTCTTCGTCATTCTTGATCTTCTTCACTGGTATTTTACTTTAAATTTTAAGTCTTGTTCTTAATTTAAGTTGTTTTTAACTTTATTTTGAATCAAATTCGGATATTTGGTTTGTTCAATTTTTTTCAGACACTTTAAGTTGAAGATCTACATGGATTCTTACCCACCACCACCTGGATTTTGTTTGTTTTTAACTTTGTTGATTTTCAGTATTTTGTTTGTCCAAAATGGGTATTAAGTCATTTTGTTTTTGCATTTTGTTTAAGTATTTTCGGCATTTGGATTGTTTAAAATTGGAGTCTTTAAGAATTTTTGTTGATGGTTCCATTGAATTTCACTTATCATGACATTTGGGTTTATAAAATTTGAGTTTTTGATGATTTTTTGTAAAATTTGATTGAATTTGAGGTTTTTAAAATTTGAGTTTTTGATGATTTTTTGTAAAATTTGATTGAATTTGAGGTTTTATGGCATTTATATATATATATATATATATATATATATATATATATATATATATATATATATATATATATATATATATATATATATATAAAATTTTAAAAATGTGGTTTAGGAAATAAATAAAATCCAGTTCGGTTTGACACTAGTTCAAGCCGGTATCCGATTTAAATCGGTTGAACAGATTGCAATTTTAGGTACAAAAATGGTATCGTTCGGATCGGATCGACCGTGCGGTTTGAACCCCTACATACAACAACTATAAAGTTTCAAAATTAACGTTTACTAACGCTTTTATCTGCAAAAAGGTCACGTTGGAACATTTACGTAAACCTCAGGGTTACCGCGTGGATTTTTTAAAAGTTTTGATTACCACGTGGAAAATCAAAAACCTCAGAGTTAGCACGTGAAATTTCCTTAAAAACAAAAATGACGCAAAATAAAATTGATAACCCAAAATAAAAATAGAATATGCTAGTCCTTTGAGTTGCAGATGAATGGATGACGACGCAAGAAATGAAGTAAATCGAAAAAGGAAAAAACAGAAGAGTTGGAAAAGTGTGAATACACATGACATGAGGTCATCAGCATTCCAGTATCAACTATCAACCCTGGGCAGTGAAGTGGAGTATCTTTTTCTTATTTTTTTTTTTAATAAATTCCCTATTTAATCTTTCTACTTTAGTCTTAGATCTCTCTCTATATTCTACTCTTTGATTCCTCTTCTACTCCACAATGCGCAGATTCCTTATTTGTCTCACTGCTTTTCTAGCTCTTATCCTTCCTTTACTCTCTCTTTTTTCAGTTTCTGCTGCTGCTGCTTCTACTCCTGCTGGTAATCTTGTTTACACCACTCCAATTCACATTGTATCATTTGTTTAATCCTAATTGAATTGCTATTTGGGATATGCTGCAGGTCCATTGCTTAAACATCTATCTTCATTTCTTAAATGGACTAAGAATTCCCCCAAATCTATCCAATCAGGTATACAGCTTTGTAAATTATGAAATTTTTTTTAGGGTTTTATCGCTTTCTGAATTTGGTTTGGTTTCCCGAAATATGGAATCTCTCTTCACGTAAACTGTAAATTAAACGCTCAAATATTGGTTTGATTACTTGTTTTTGGCCTAATATTTTAAAATATATTTATCCTACAAAATTGTTGCATATTTTTGCTCGGCTTCCTGTTGTTTTAATTGATGTTTGTGGGTAAAAAATGCAGATGGGCCAGTAATTCAGTTTGAAAATGGGTACTTAGTAGAGACAGTGGTGGAAGGAAATGCGCTTGGAGTTGTGCCATATGCAATTAAGGTTTCTAAGGAAGGAGAGCTTTTTGCTGTTGATTCTGAGAATAGTAACATTGTGCGAATCACTCCTCCGCTTTCTCAATGTATGTTATCTCTTCTTTTAGCATAATTTTTCTG
Source organism: Amaranthus cruentus (assembly GCA_019425755.1). Lineage (NCBI taxonomy): Eukaryota > Viridiplantae > Streptophyta > Magnoliopsida > Caryophyllales > Amaranthaceae > Amaranthus > Amaranthus cruentus. The sequence goes on from CM033456.1 coordinate 7,901,527, forward strand.
AGTTTTGTTTAATTTCATCATTTTTATTCAGATTCCAAAGACAAGGTTTTGTAGTTTGTATATTAATTTTAGTGATTTGAGACTATTAATAGATGTTGATATGTAACTTGGATGATTCAGGTTGAGCTGAAATCGTAAGTATTATTTGAAATAGAACTGTAGAAGAGTTCAATTTTTGAGAGACCAACAAAGTTGTATATTTTTTGGTTTTGTTGATGATGCAATGTGTTTTTTGAGATACTTATGCTGAAGAGAACCTGCACTTCTGAGTGTCCATGTCAAAACTTAATTTCTCTTAGATGGTTACTTTGGTGGAATGTCATCTAGACAAATTGTAAATATACATAACACGTGATGAATAGGAAATTGAGTTATTAATCGTGATGAGATTAGCGTTTTGTAGATAAACTAAATTGTACAAACAAAGCTCACAAGTCACAACCAAATTGAAAAGTTGCAGAGATAACTTCTTGGAAGGACCCTCCAATGTAGTCCCAAATATGTCCAACCACAACAGAGAAGCCAAGGGACTATTACAGAGACAATAATCAACTTTTAAGCGATATAGACGGTTCTATATGGCTTTTTTGAACTTATCTAAACTTATCCTAACTTAGTGACCCTAATATGAATTTATTTATACTTATGTTACCTGTAAGCTTAACACAGTTTTTCTTGAAATTAGCTATGTAGAAATATAATTAAGCATATCCTAAGAAGAGAGAACCTAGTTTTAATGAAAATATGTGAACAATCTATCAGGGACTTTGTGCCCTCACCAGCTGGTGTTCAGTGCCTTTTAACTTTGCATCTAACCTTGTTCGATCTCCCCCTTCTATAAATCATCCTCAAAGTCCAAACTTTTCAGATATCAAACACACTAATAGGAATATGCTGCTTATACAAGTTAAGAGACATATTGCCTACTAAACTGTCGAGAAGAAAAAGTTGAGTGACATTTGGTAATATGACCATATAATAAGCAATGTTTGTCATTGCTGACTTCAATTTAGCAAATTATCTTAATTGTTTAACTCACACAAAAGTCTTTTTGAATTATTAAAAAATTCCAAATAAAAGAAGGGATAAAAAAAAGAAAAGAAGAGAAGGGCTTATGGTTTTATATATGGTTTTGGGTTTGAGAAAAAAGCATTTGGGAAATGTAGTTTCTAAAACATTATTCTAGAGCTTCGGAAACTAGAAATGAAGGTTTCCAATATGAAAATTGGTTGGAAGTTTCTAGTTTCCATTAGCTATGTGCCAAACATTGGCCGAGCCAATGTAATATTTCTTGAATCAGCCTAAAATGTCTTTGTTTTCACCTTTATGATGCGGGTACAATGTTGCATGATTAGTCCCCTTCACCCACGAATCTCGATTGGATTTGATCGTCTCCAGCCGATTTTCTTTGTGGCTCTAATTGCCAAGATTGTGAATCTAATCCGTGAAATAACTAATCCAGAATTAGAAGACAAAAGAATATATCAATGACAAAAGAAGAGAAAAGAATAATAAAAGAAAGAGATGGAGATAGAAACTGACCTTAGTCATTAAATACATATAAAGAGGAGTCTTTTTGTAAGAGGCATATGCACATTGCACGTTAAATAACTAGGGTTTTGAAATGGGAGTTGGATAGTGGGTTCTTAACTATTATTTACTCAAAGGGATTTAAAGGATTTGGGTCATCAAAGTTGGTGTTATTAAATGGACTAAACGGTCAAATGAATTTAATTTTGTTTATGTATTTGTTTAATGGAATTATAACAAGGGATTTATATAAAAATTAAAACATTGAATTAAATTCCATGTTATAGTTTTTTTTTTTTTTGTATTTTATGAATTATACTTACGGTTTCATTTTAAAACTTTGAATATGTTTATTTTAAAAAAACTATAACGAACCAAAAACAAATCAAGAATCTAAAAATTAAATCAAATATCCAAACCAACGAACAACAAAACAGTGAACGAGTGAATTGTCAAATCCGTAAAATGAATCAGTGCGAACCGCAAGCCATGTGACACTTTGCCAACAATATCGTATTCTAATTCAGTAGATTTGAAAGCATTTACAAAATACGACTCATCTGCTATGACTCACTACGATATTGCTTTTGCATTATACTCCAAATCCATTTATGCCAATCAACTCACATGTTGGCCCATATGTTGGCCTTGTAGGCATGAATTGTTGTATGCAAGTTCGAGACCCAGGGTTGCATGAGGTCGAAAAACAAGATCGTAAACAATAGGTTGCAAGGGTTTAAACATTGCATTTGTAAACTGATTTTTTATGTTGTTTTTGATCTTTTAGAATATGGAAATTTAATGTATGTTGGAATGGATTAGAAAGACAATGATTATGATAATGAGCTATAGATGAAACTAATTGATACATAATTTCACTGCAATTAGAATCAAAAAGAAATCAATTTTAATGGATTGTCAGAGGATAGTTTGGCAAACTCTAAAGCTTAGAAATACAAACACAACATGCTATGACTTAGAGGCTCTTAAGGACACATACAAGACGCTTAAAGTTGCAAAACATAGAAACTTTCTTAATTGAATTCCAACCCAAAAACTCAAAGTAAGACAAGGTTTTGAACAAAGTTCAGAATTTCATATAATTTTGACAGCCTTAAATTGAATACAACCTAAGCTATTTATAGTGTAAACTAAGTTAAGGAAATAAACTACTTTGTCCATTATAAAACAGACTGTTTTTGCATTATGGAGGGAATTGGTGTAAAACTTCCATACCATGTTCTTGAAGTAAACTCCTCACCATAATCTCCACACTTAGCAAATCTTGTAAGTTCTAGGATACAACTATGGGGCAGTTGGTATTATTTTTTTGACAAATTTTGTGCGTCTAGAATCTTGATCCATGATCTCCAAGTTCCGCTATCCCTTGCCGCATCTGTAACTTTTTAGGGGAGTAGGTGGTTGTGCTTAATTGTACCGGTTACAATTGCTGTAAAGTAACTGTCCACTTTCTACCTTGTACTCCAAGTTTTCAGAAATTAAGAAGCCTCTTTGAACCACTCTTGTATAACCTCCCACAACATGTAATATTAACTGCCCACCTTGCACATATTTTTCTCACCTTTTCTGCTGCCAACTATCCACTTTCTGTCCTTGCTTTTCTTTAGTTTACGATCCATAGTGTTAAGCTAGGATGAATTCAAATCTTGGATAGCTTGCTTGGTTGTTTTGACTTGTGATGGACTTGGCATGTAGCTCTTGTATAGCTTGTTTAGCTTTGACTTAAGATGAACTTGGGCATGTAGCTCTTGCTGCTGCTTCTTACTACCTTGCATTGTATTCTACTAAACTAAACCTAAAGATTTCTAATAATTCAACTTACATGCTTAAGTTAAATACACAAGCTTAAAGCAAACAAAGTTTTTTGAAAACTAAGCGAAAGTAAAAGTGACAAGAAAGCTTAAAGAGAACCAAATCCAGATGTTGAACAAGATGATCATTAGAAAAATCGATGTCGTACAACATGAATACTGGAGAGCGTAACCTTAAGTATCTTCATTATGCTAAACTGCTAATTTCATTGCTTCTGCAGATAGTAGAGGAAGGCTAGTGGCTGGATCATTTCAGGGTAAAACAGGCCATGTTGATGGAAAATCAAATGATGCTCGTTTTAATCATCCTAAAGGAGTGGCCATGGATGATAAAGGAAATGTATACATTGCTGACATTGAAAATCTTTCTATTAGAAAGATTGGAGAAGGGGGTATGTGCTATGACATAGTGATCATGCTTATATGTACTGATTCAAATTGTTGCACTTGCTCTGTTCAAGTTTTATATCCTGGGATTATTGGCAGGAGTGACGACAATTGCTGGAGGAAAATCAAATGTTGCAGGGTACAGCGATGGGCCAAGTGAGGATGCAAAGTTCTCCACAGATTTTGATGTGGTGTATGTTCCTTCCACTTGTTCTTTGTTAGTTGTTGACCGAGGAAATGCTGCACTTCGTCAAATTTCTCTTAATCAAGAAGACTGCGATGCTAATAACAGTTTCATTTCAGCATCAGGTGAGGTTTATGTCATCTGTTTTAAATCAACCTTCCCATTAGTATTAGTAATATTTTTTTGTGTCTGGTGGGTTTGTTTGGACCTTCCTGGAAATTTCTCAAGAGGTCGATGTTGAGAAGATATATTGTTGAACTTTTATATTTTTCAAAGCACTAGCTTTGCGGACGTTGTACAAGAACTACACTAAACCAGTGTAACATAATTTGGAAAATAGCAAACCAAACATTTTTTTTTTCGGTTTGTGACATGTGATACTTCACTAAACTAATGATTATAGTACTAAATTCAACTTGTTTATCTATTTTTGTATGTTAAGAATCTAGTTACTTTCGTTATTGTTGTAAATGGAATGTACTGTCAAATTTCAGTTATGGTCGCAATCGGGGTAACAGTGGCGAAACAATTTTCGCTGCCAATGTGTTTGGCTTTGCGGTTTGCAGTTAACAACGGCCTATATCGCGGTCGTGTAACCAAAAAAAACCTTCACAATGTCATTTCGATGTGGTGATACGGCCGATAATTTGCACTATGGCTTACACATACCCACTTTTTAAACAATCACTTTAAGTAAATGTTTTTGAGCACAACCCATCTTACCCTATTTTTTTCGTGAACGACCATATATTCAAAGCTTAGGGTAACATTTTTTAGTCAAGATTTATTGTAAAGGAAATAAAATGTTATGTGGGATCTACCACTTAAAGGAAGCAGATTTCATTATGTTTGTATAAGTTAAAACATTAGGTGAGGCCGAAAACTTAACTGAAGTTGCGAATGAATCTGTTAAATGCTGCTGGTGGTTCACAAAGAGATGTGTTATGATGTGTGTTCGTGAAAAAGAAATTATACAAGGTGGTGGTTTGCAAATTCGGGTATTTATATATTAGTTTCTCACAAAGTTTACTAATGCAAACTGGTTACCTAATAAGAAATGTTTGCTTATACTGTTTTCTTCATCTAAAACCAGATGTCTGTGTTCACTCTTTTTTTCTGTTAAAATGTCATGTTTCCATTAGTGTGTCTAAGGCTCTAATTTATTTTTTTGTGCTGCTAGTTTGTTTGTCTTACAGCATCATAAACTACTAATTGCCTTCGGTATTGTGCTTTGTATCAAATGCTAATCGATTTTCTTGTTGTGTCCTGGAAGATATTGTGATGGTCATTGGTGCTATCTTTGTTGGATATGCCTCAGGCTTGCTTCATCAAGGATTCGGACCTGCTTTTTTCTCAAATTTTGTAAGTACCTTCTTCCAGCTTGCACCTATTTCCATGTGAAAGCATAATTCATAGGCTCAATTGAATTTGCTTTGCCAGAATGGTTTGAAAATATGTTATCTGTACTACAAGCAACTGCCAATGGCAGACTTCAGTTGCACCTTTGGAGAACTGCTATGGCACGATTTATCTGTAGTTCCTCATGGTGCACAAATCATATACTTTGGCAGACAATGATGATTATTTGACCTGTTTAAGTAATGGCTTCCATACAATGCAGTTAACTTTGTTAAAACGGTTCATTATTCACTTCAACTCAGAACTTTTTACTTGAATGCATATAATACTTCAGTTTTTGTGGACGCCCCCTTGTGTACAAAAGGTCTCAATTTATGTGGCTGTTATGTATAGCAAAGCCATTTTCATTTGTCACTCATTGTAATGGTTAGACTGCATTCCTCTCATCTATAAAAACACTTAGGTGAAGGCATATTCCCAAAACAAATACTATGACTAGCATTCCTCAAATCCTAACCTATTGTATGACCTAGCTCATACTATAATGCATCCTTCATATACATACAACAGTTTCTCAAAATATCATTTCTCTGTGCGTTATTTGATATTCAGTATTATTCATTGGAATTATCTATGCCTGCTTGCAGCTTCAACCTTCAACATCAGATGTCCAGCAAAAACCATTGATTGAGACCCCAGAGAATGTTAAGGTGGGGCAAGCGACTGGACCTGGATTGCCTTCCTTTGGACAGATGATAACTGATCTTTCAAAGCTAGTGCTTGAATCGCTCAGAAATGCCATTTTTCCATTTGTTCCGTCGCGTTTTAGCTCAAGGAAAGGACTCACTCCCTTAAAAGACTCTCTTAAGATGCCTGACGATGAACCTAAACCGGAATTAGCCCAAAAGCAGAGGACACCTGCCCCTCTCTCTGAATCCTGGCAGGCATATGCCCCGAATTCTACAGAGAAATATTCAGAAGCTAAGCCTTCGAAGATAAGAACAGCTACTACAAAGGAAACTTCTTCATCGACCAAACATAGATCTTCTAAACGACAAGAATACACAGATTTTTATGGGTCCACTGATGTCCCTCATTACAGTGGACAGACAAGATCAAAACCCCATAAAGAGAGGTCAAAGCATCGGCATCGAGACAAGAGCGGGGAAGTAAGTTCGGTGGCTCCTCCAGCTGAGCCTAAACCTAGTGAATTCAAGGCCATGAACTATACTGATACGAGGTTCAACCCTTATAGTGTAGGCAATAGATACATGCCAGATGGTTCCTATCACTATTAAATAAATTAGCTAAATTTGTTTGAAGAATGATATTACATAACTAGCTTTGCTTAATCTTTGAATAGAAATATGAGTTGAGATCTCTAAGTAATCCATGACAAGGTTCATTTAATTGGAAATCAGTATTATGATGTTGAGAAATGCAACAATCGATCTTCGAGAGCATGACTATAGGCTGTCTGTGTTATTGGTTTTTTTTTTCTCAGCTCTATTCAAAAGCTTTGTTGTTTGTAAATTGATTCTTGGTTCAAGTTAAGCTTTCAAAAATGTTTGGCTAATGCGACAAACATTTTTATTCCAGTGAAGTTTTTGATCATAATAGAGTATCTAACATATTTTGAAGTTTTAACTATCATCTTATGTGTTTGTTCATAATAGAACATATAACATTCTTGATTCTCCTTTATTTTATTAATTGGTAATGGACTACATTCTAATATATTTTTTAGAAATGTTATAAATTATATTATATTACATAATCTCATTAATTCCGCAATGTTTATTGTAAAATAATCTTTCACATCGAAATTATAACAAAATGAGTGAAATAAAAGTAGTATAGCCGAATTGAAATTTTATGTTCTCTAGTGTGGGAGAGCACAAAAGGATGTTGAGAATCGTCATAAGTTATACTTTATATAGAAGTAGATATTATCGTGCCTTGTGCAATGTGTGGTCAACTTATTTTTCTCGTCATATAGACCTATCAAAACGTTTGTTCCGACGTGTTTTGATTCGGTTTGTTTATGGATGTTAGTTACTTATCTCTTTCCTCTCCAGGTCGATCCAACGGTAGGTTCACAGGATACTTCTTTTAGTAAGTGATTTCACAAAAGATGATGGGTGTCCTAATTGTACCTTACCACAGCTATTGTAAGTGGAATGTTAGCGCTAGCTTTCATTGAATGCTTCCAAATAGGGCTGTGCACAACTAGACCGGACCCGGATGGACCCGGATCGGAACCGGACCGGACCGGATGCAACAGGTCCGATCTCCGGTCCTATAAAATTTCCAATTCCGGGTTTCCGGTCCGGTCCGGTCAAACCCGGAAAATTCAGGGTCGACCCGGTTAGGACCGGTTAAATTATTTTTATTTTCTGAATTCTGACATAAATATAAATAGGGCTTTTCATTTTTAGGGTTTATTTTCCTAAATTCCTTTGCTACTGCCTACCTCAAGTCCTCAACTGCGGCGCACCCATTTCAGTTCCAATCCCCTTCTTCTCCAAAGTCCTTCTCCAGACGGACGACACTCAGTCCCTCCCTCACGCCTCACGAGTCACGACGGTACAGCTTCTCCGGCAGACGGCCGACGGTAATTCATCTTTTCCATTCTTTTTTTTCTGTTCAACAATGGGTTGGTTCATCTAATTCTAATGCTAGTAATCGACGGTTCATTTTAATGTCTGATGATGTCCAAATACTTTTTTTCCATTCTTTTTTTTGTCTGTTCAAGAATGGAAATAATGGTTGATTTTATTAGAATTTATCATTTTGTTTGTCTTCTTAATTTTATTAGAAATAATGGTTGATTTTGTTTTAAGTAATGGATGTTCAACAATGGGTTGGTTCAAGTAATGGCTAATTTTATTTTATTTTATTAGAATATATCATTTTGTTCAAGTTAATATTGATTCGCATAGAGTACTATGAATGAAGAATTATATGCAGTGATGGCAAAATGTCAGTCTTCTTAATTTAGTCTTCATTCATGGTGTGTGCATTGATAGGATAAGAAATGCTGTGAAATATATTAAGAACTCTCCTGCTAGAATTCAAAGGTTTAAAGACCTTGTACCTAAATATAATATTCAGAGTAAATCTTCTTTGTGTTTTGATGTTCCTACTCGTTGGAACTCCACTTATGATATGTTGGATACAGCTATCAAATTTGAACCTGTTTTTGGTGGAATAACTATACCTAGTGGAGATAAGGAATCTGAAATGCCACCAGATAATGATGATTGGGCAAAATTAAAAAGGTTGGTTGTATTTTTGAAAGGTTTTTATCTTTTAACTCGTCGAATATCTGGCTCTCTTTATGTGACTAGTAGTAAAGGTTTTTTTGAGGTTGCTGCTGTTTATGATATGTTGAAAAGATGGGAGAAAAATAGTGAACCTGAATTTAAAGCAATGGCATGTTCAATGAAAAAGAAGTATGATAAATATTGGGGGAATATAATGAAAATGAATATGTTGATTTATGTTGCTGCCATTCTTGATCCTCAAACTAAATGGTTGCCTGTTGAGTTGACACTTATTGATATGTATGGTAAGGAAGATGGTTCAATACTTTGTGCTGATGTGAAGAAGTTCACTCATGAATTAAATACTTGACTTATTGATCCTCAAACTATTTGATGAGTATAGAATTAAATACTCTCCTCAAGATTATCAACCAATGCAAACTAGTGATGATTCTTCTATTCCAATTGATTTAAGTGAGGATGATGGCCTATTAGGAAGTAATTACTTGCAAAGCATAAGAGAGAGAGCAGAACGATTGGAGGGTTCAAGTGAGTATGATAGGAGCGAGTTAGATAGGTACTTGACTGATCGATTAGGGCCAACAGAAAAGGGTATGGATGCATTAGCATGGTGGGGTCAATATGGGCAAAGATATCCAATTCTTTCACACATGGCTCGCGATGTATTAGCTATTCTATTGTCTACCGTTGCATCTGAGTCTGCCTTTAGTGCTGGAGGTCAAATTCTTGATCCTTTTAGCAGTTCACTAACTCCTAAGGTAATATAATATTCACCTAATACTTTACTTTGGTTTATTATATATTGTTTATTTTAATGAATAGTTTTTTTTATCAATGTAAGATGGTACAAGCTCTTGTTTGTTCACAAGATTGGCTACGAACAAAGGGATCATTAGGTGTTGACATAGAAGAGAATTTGCGTGAATTAGAGGAATTGGAAAAAGGTGATTTTATGATTGTGTATTTATTTCTTTTTTTTTGTTTTATTTACATATTCATTTCTATGTTTCTTATGTGTTATGGTTTTATGACAGATATTTGTGAAGATGACATGTATGATCAAGTGATTTACGTGGATAGCTTGATATGAAGCTCACGAGTCACGAAAGTTGTTTTTTGTTTGACTTGGTTAGAATTGTTTTGAAGGGATGTATTGAAAATATTAATGTATTAAACTTTGTATTTTTTTTTTATCGGACTTTGGACTTTTTTTATGAATATCGGACATTGGACATTTTTTTTTGAAGATCGAACTTTGGACTTTTGGATTAATTATAAGTTTATAACTATTATTATTAATAAACTTTTGACATCGAAGTTATTAGGAAAAAAGCAAGCTAGTATTTTATCGACTAAATAATGATTTATATTGAATTTTACTATAAAAGACATCTTAAAATTTAAAGCAATATTTTGTAGCCGGTCCAACCGGTCCGAACCTGGACCGAATCGGAATTTTTCAGGGTCGGACCGGAACCGGACTGGATGAAACAGGTTCGGGCTCCGGTCCTCAAATATTTTGATTCCGGTCTTCCGGTCCATCCGGTCCCGGTCCGGTCCGGTCCGAGTTTGGACCGGTGTTCACTCCTACTTCCAAATATGGCAATAGTAGCCTTCATTGAACACTTCCAAATATGGTGAGGTGCCTTAGGGATGGTTGTGCCTTAGGGAAGTAAAGATCTGACTGCGTGTGTAATAAATGTTGATGGTGGTGCATTACTTATTCATCCCAACTACTAAACAAGATTGGGGGGGTAAAGGAGGAGGGTCACAAAACTTTCGACATCCATAGAGCTCTTGAGTATGGATCGACTACTGATATTACCATAGAGGAGTAGGAGAAGCTCTCAGAAATGAGGAGAACAAAGACAGTTGGATCTGAAAACATTTCGATTGAGGTATGGCAAAGTTTGGGAGAAGAGGGCATTCATTGGCTAACCAACCTCTTTAATGCCATCCTGAGGTCAAGCAAGATGCCAAAAGAATGGAGAATTAGCACACTTATCCTAGTTTATAAAAACAAAGCAGATGCACAGGTATGAGGGAACTATAGAGGAATCATACTTCTAAGTAACACAATGAAACTTTGGGAAATAGCTATTGAAATGAGGATTAGACAAGAGACAGTGATTAGAGAGAACCAATTCGACTTCATGCCAAGAAGATCAACTACCGAGACCATTCATATTTTGAGGAGACTAATGGAAAAGTATAGGGAGCGAAAGAAGCATCTACATATGATGTTTATCAACCTAGAGAAGAGTACTATAAAGCATCGTTTGGGATAGCCTCAAGGGTAGAGATGTTTCACTAAGATACATAGCGGCAATACAAGACATGTATGAAAGAGTATCGACCAACATTCGTACTCTGATAGGTATAATAGAGTCCTTCCCAATTAAGTGGAACTGCATCAGGGATCAGTACTAAGTCCTTTCATCTTTAAAATTGGAAGAGTGGAGGTGATGTGGGAGACTATACCATGGTGCATGCTCTTCGCTGATGATATTGTTCTAGTCACAGAAACTAAGGAGGAGGCTAATAGAAAATTAGAAGAGTGGAGGTGATGTGTAAACTAAAGGGACTAGTTTAACAAAAATGGGGGGAACCCAAATGGAATACTTAGAAAGAAAAGAAATGTGTTTGGTTTAGAAATAAAGATGGTAAGAAAGTGGTATATGCGTGGCTATTTTACGAAGTTACGAAAAACAACAGTTTTTTGTCTGAAACAACTTTCAAGAGCTTGAAAACGATTTCAAGATTTTCTTATTAAAATTCGGGATTTTCAAAGATTTGTTCTCCTCATTTCTGAGAGCTTCTCCTACTCCTCTATGGTAATATCAGTAGTCGATCCATACTCAAGAGCTCTATGGATGTCGAAAGTTTTGTGACCCTCCTCCTTTACCCCCCAATCTTGTTTAGTAGTTGGGAGAAATACTAATGCCGTCGCATTTTGATGTATCTTGTTTAAGGAGCACTCGTCCGCTCTCATCCTTAATGAACTTCATTGTTCCTAAGTCTTGCCTCTACTTAGATTTGGCTTTAGCCAACTTAAAAATATCTTTCTCCCCCTCTTTGGTATCCAACTATTGATAAAAGTCCTTATACGCTCGACATTTTGCCTATGCTACTGCTCTCTTTGCCACCCATCTAGCTTCTTTATAACTCTCTTTCTTTTGTATCCTACCCTCTTCCTTCGTGCAAGCCATAAGTTCCTTGAATCTCTTGTTTTTGTCTTTCATCTTCTTTTGCACCTCTTCGTTCCCTCCCCCTTATTACTGAAATTGCTTTCACTTATGATTGTCTGAAAATTTCTTAGCCCTAGTTAACCGGCCTTTTCATTCATTTGTTATACCCTTAAAAAATGTAAAATTTTTCAGAAATTTGATAAAGTTCATTAGCATGACCATAAGTTTTGAATATTTCCTCAAACAACTTTTGAATTTCGCTGTACCCTGGTGAATTTCACTGATAGAAGGAATGAACAATACCTTCAATAGTCCATGTTAATTTGATATGTTCTCATTGATAGAAAGAAAAGGATGTAAATTGGGGAAAATGAAATTTTATAGAAGATGTCAATGACAGAAAAAATGAAAGAAAAATTAGTTTGGGAAGTTGAAAAGCTTTTTTTTTTTGTTTTTTTTCTAATGATAATTCTATGATATTAATGAGAATTTAGATCTAATGATGATGGGAAGTGAATTCAAATTTAATTCATCTCCAATTCTCCTATTCTGATTTAATGACAATTATGGAAATTGGAAGAAAGCATGAAAATAATAAATTTTATTTCTTTTTTTTGAAAATTTGGGATATATATTTATAAGAAAGAGGAAACACCACACTGTAACTAGAGACCCCAAACCCGCCGGCATAAAAAAACTCCCGAAGGGAAAAAAGCCATTGGGATAGAGGGACCAAGAAACAGGCCACCCAAAACAGCATAGGGGTGGACTATGCAACCACGTTTTTTCTAAAAACACCAATACAAGCTGGTCCAAGCAGCATACACACCAAGAAAAGCTAAGACTAACACCAATAAAGACAAAAAGATCCCTCCAGAACCGGAACCAAAACGGTCCAGACAGAAAACGAAACACCAAAACGACCTACGCTCAGCCAGGACCCCGACATCTCAACAACACTGAAAACAAACACCATGTAGGTAAAAAGACCAGCAACCTACACCAAAATAGACGCCCAGACACGTCTCACACCACACCATCACAGCACCAAACAATTACAAAGGCCACTCATCTGGAAAAAACTCAGACCACCCGTCGAAGACCCCAAGAACGAACACCATTTAAACCTCACCCATAAAACAGCAAGATTGCACTCCAAGAATCTCATAACTGAGATGCACCACCCACCGGCCCAAGCGACTCCATCATCACCGTTCACCTTCAACTTCCAACATCGCCGCTAGCCACCGCCAAATTTAAACCCAGTGAAATCTGCAACCCAAACCAGCAGCCAACAGACACCACGAAACTGCACCAACAACACCAATACACCACGAGCACCTAAAGCTCAAAAAAACGAAAACCAAACAGCCCATCAGTAGCCCCCATCAGCACCAAAGAAGCACTCCAGACCAAACTAACAAGAAGACTAGACCCTAGACGAAAACAAACAGAACCAGCAATCCGAGAACAACTCCAAAGGACCCACAGACCGCCAAAAAGATGTTCGCCATCTTCAAAACACCAAAAGACAGAAAACTGCCGTCGGGGTAATAAGCATCAGGAAACCCACTACACCAAAAACTCACCAGTACACCAGAAATCAGACGTTCGCACAGAGCAACACCATCATCCGCCATCAAAACACCAGAAGACTCCCGCCGTCGAACACGCCACCACCCACCAAAGACACAGCAGCAGAACGAGCTGCCGGTTTGCAAGCGCAACACCCAGATCTCCTTCAAACCCTCCATAACCGCCGAAGAAAAAAGGACCAGAAACCAATTAAAGCCAAGGCCAGCACCCAAACACCAGATAGTAGGCTAGAAAAAAACACCAGAAAACGTCGAGAAAAAAAACCCCTCACATTCCAGCCCAACTCTCAATACACCAGAAAACTCTCGAATCTGAACCGTCAAAACGAGGACCCAGGAGAAAGATGAAGCGTCCCTGTGTCAAAGACCATTTCCAATACTAAGGTTCCCTCGAGACCAACAATAAAGCATCTCGAAAACTCCAATAAGACAAAATAGTTGTCCTGTACTCGATAACCCAGAAGCCGCCATAGAAAACGCCAAGATCTAAAAATAAGATCTGAGAAATGGACCACCCGGAACTGGAACCCCAAAACCCACTTTGAGAGGACGAAAACAACCAGCAAAACAAAAAAGAAAAGACGCCATGGACTTTTATTCAGAGCAAAAAAAGAAAACGCAGAAAACTGAAAAACGCCAAAAACCCATCTAAAAGACACAAAGAGAACAACTACATAAAGGAAAAACACGAGCTAAACACTAAAGAGACCATGATGGCCGAAAAAAACCGCCAAAGACCCACCAAGAGGCCCACTAAAGGGAGGAAAACCAAACCCTAGGGGAGCCTCTCTCACTAGAAAACCTCTCTCTACATTTTTTTTAATAAATTTTATTTCTATGACATTAATTTTTAAAAATAAAGTGCGCGCCTAAAAAACTGAGGCCCTGAGACATTTAACATGGTGCTCCAGATATGAGATGGACTTTAAGTAAATGTTAGTGACACGCTAAATATGTGTAGATAAATATGCAATATTTTTTTTAAAAATAAATTAACACTTTGACTTAATACAAAAAGAAAAAAAAACTTACTAATACATGGAACACAAATACACAATTTAAATAAAATAAATTGTTTTTAAATATTTTTATTATGTAATACTCCCTCCGTTTCCTTTTGTTATTCCCGTTTACTTTTTGTACAATTTTTAACACAGATTTTAAACCACAGTATCTCTAAATAAACATAATAAAAAATTATAAAAAACACATATTAAAAAAATATATATTAAGATCTCTTATGAATATATTTTATCTTCTAAATATGTATTAAAAATGTCAATTAAATTTATCTCTTTTAAGTTAAAATATTTTAAACAGGAAGAACATTTAACGACAGAGCGAGTAAGTTGTTGTCGGGGACGTGGTAGAAGCAAACAAAATGCCCCACAAACTTTATTGAATAGAAACAAAAGCATCCAAGGTAGTATTTGTATATTCTGGATTTTTTTTGATATTCCTTTATTTGACAATACTATATTCTGGATCATTAATACTTGTAATCATCCTATTAATCAAAAATATTCAGGATTACGTCCCCAAACAGCTAATTGCTGAACTACTATAAGACTGCCACATAACCACCTGCTTTCTTTCTCATCTGCTTCATTCTCTAGTCACCACCACGCACCAATTTCGTACAAGGTATGCTTTTTCCTTTTTTTTTTGGTTTAATTGTTCTTCATAATTCTGCTTTCTTCTTGTTCTTCCTTCATGAATTCATAACAATCTTCAAAAGCTTGTCGATCATATATAAAAGTTTAATTAATTTTCATAAATTTACTGCCTGATTTAAAGTTCCTTTCATAATCTGAATAAATTGGACTTTTTAGTTGAATTTGATCCCGTTGACCATTGATTAGACTGATAATTCTTTATCGAGTTCTGTTAAGGTGTTTACAGAGTAATGAAAATTATACACAGAGTCGCAGATGCATTTATTTTGTTGATTGTAATAATTATGAATATAGTTATCTGGAAATGGAAGATGCCATTATCATTCCCATTTAAAGCTTTTTTTCTTTTACATGTGAAAGTAATGATTTGCTACCTTGTTTTGCTGTTAATGTCCCATTAATTGTTCATTTTGTGTTATACTCTGGCAAACGGCTTGTTTTGGTAAGGGTTGATTTATTTTCATGGGTATACAAAGTCTGTATTTTGTTGTATTTATTTGGGTGCAAATGAATGTATTATTGGGAATTGCTAATTTAATGCCCATGCCATTGAGGAAGTATATTGTACATTTTGAGTATTTTTATAATGTCTTTTAAACTATATGTAGTCCTATCAAATAATGTATTGTTGGGATGATTGCAATTGGTTTGATCTTTTGTTTACTTGTAGATGGCGGATCGAACCGAAATTTATAGCATGGATGATGCTCTTTTGAGCTTAGGATTCGGGAAATTCCAATCCCTGGTCCTGATATATGCGGGACTAGGATGGATTTCGGAAGCGATGGAAGTCATGATTCTTTCATTTGTCGGACCAGCTGTACAGACCGAATGGAACCTTTCTTCGGAGCAAGAGAGCCTTATCACAACTGTGGTTTTTGCAGGCATGTTGTTTGGGGCATATACATGGGGGCTTATTTCAGATAGATTTGGAAGAAGGTATATCCTCTGATTGTCTTTCTTCTTTTCACTACTTTGCCCTTATATGTCTCTTGTAAATTGTGTACTTTCGCGCCACCAACAAGCTTTAAGAACTTTGTTTTTAGATGAATTTATATTCTAGAGAAAAGATTCGGTCTTAATTTTAAATAGAACTATAGAAGGATGTAGTTTTAATTAGAATGAGAAGGTTGCAAGTATATAAATTTAGAAAAGAAAATATATGAAATAAACATCTTAGCGTATCCAAGGATAACCAAGCACTATTGACTGATTTGCAATCCCATTTGCCTTTTGGATTCACAATTCGCCGAAAATAAGCCAGAATTAGATCAACGTAATCCGTGTGATAGTCTCAAATCGCAATTTATATGAGGATTAGCCAATTAGGTGACGCTGCTGCCAAATCTGTAAAAGCATGCTTCCAACTGTTATTGAGCTTTGCAACTTAATGTCCTGTGTTTATATCTCTTTGTTATATGCTTGACCTCGTTTAGATCCTTAAAGATGTTGCCTAAACTAGATGTTATTGGCCATTTTTAAACCCCATTATATAAAAATTATAGTTGCAAAAACTTTCAAGAACGATTCTAAGTTTCTAAATTTTGACGCTTCTATTTGGAGCATTGTGATGTCATCATGATAACTAGGCACAATCTATTATGATTTCTTGTTGGTATGAAAAACTATTCTTTCTGTCAAGTTTTATCCATAACCACTATGATGAACTGTGGCCTCACTTGCATGGTATGCTAGCTTCAGCTTGTAGTCCTCCCCTGCTCATTGCTTTTCTTGGTTGCTAAAGTGTGTATGTTTCATATAGCCTCTATTTTCTCGAGGAAGCTTTTAAGCTCATTAAAAGTCTTAATGGTAGCAAATTATATCAAACTGCCTGAAAAAAAGCCATTGATGTGTTCCTCTTTAGATTCCAACCTTATCTAAACCACATTCATTATGTCTAAACAGCTGGAGACCCACTCATGCTTCTCATGACCTCAAGTTATGATTGTGTTTTACTCTATATAATACAGCAATAGCAGACTTTAATTAGAATGCCCGATGTGAGGGATTTAAATTTTTATGAACCTTATTCCAAACTGTTTCATATTAGTATGTTAAATCAACCTTGCTTTTATAGTATTTCTGAAGAAGCTATGCAACCTTTCTTCTACAGTGATAGGACAGCTGTCCCAATTTTCCCAAAATTCAAGGCATACTGATAAATGCCACATCACATCATAATAGTTAAGTGTGCATTTCATCATCCATATTATTCTTGGATTCCAACATAAATACTATTAATGAGACCAATAACAAGGTTGTTATTGTCTTACAAAACATTGAAGGGAAGGCATTTTAGGTAATGATTGTTTTTTTTTGGGATGGGTAAACTAACTCGATAGCAGATTGGAAGTTGATTAGCATGTCTCATATGACAATATTACATTGCCCTAATGCCATTGGCTCTTGTTTAGGCAGGGTAATGGGGTAAATCTTACCCTTGTAAAAACCATGAGTCATTTACAATTGACCCTTGATTGCAAAACACCACCAACTTCACTTAACAAAATAGTGCACATCATTTACGATTTTCAAGTTAGAAGTTCATCTGAAACAAGGAATCAGACCTGATCAAGGATCCCTAGGAGAAGGTGGTTCAGTCACTCTCCATGTTCTCCTTACTCTTGGAAAGGAAGCGATTCGGTAATAAAGACAAGAGCCTTTCCACCTTTCATTCCTCACGAAGAGACCCTATTATCTACGCGGTTCTTTTAGTGCTGATTCCGATGTCGGTATTAGCAATTAATTTAAAAGTCGAACTGTGAGACTACAGGAAGAATTCAACGTCTCTAAGAATCTTGTCTGATTGTCAATCTTAAACCACTATACGATATCTTGAAAAACATAGTCAATAACAAATGGTAATTTTTAATTCGTAGTCTTGTCCGATTGTCTATCTTAAACCACTCTACGATTTCTTGAAATATAGTCAGATAGCAAATGGTAATTTTTAATTTTTATCTTGTCCGATTGTCAATCTTAAACCACTATACGATTTCTTTAAAAACATAGTCAGATAACAAATGGTAATTTTTAATTCGTAGTCTTGCCTGATTGACAATCTTAAACCACTCAACGATTTCTTGAAAACATAGTCAGATAACAAATGGTAATTTTTGATTTGTCTTTCACCTCAAGGAAAATAAATATTGATTTAGATCCGATCTTTACAGGTGGTGATGTTCATGTTGCCTCGGGTCTAGAAGTGTAAGGTTTGTTAGAAGACCAGAGCACATATGCATTCGCTTCTCAAATGCCAAGTTTTTTTATGTTGCTTGTCAAACAACATTTCTAATTACCTTTCATGCTAGTGCTTTAGTTTTATTTTCATAACCTTATATATTTGTAATTCTAAGTCTTCCCCTAAATGTCTTCTTTTTTCGTGTTTCAGGAAAGGGTTTTTGGCTACAGCAATGATTACCTCTATAGCTGGTCTTCTTAGTGCAGTTGCTCCTAACTATATCATATTGATAACGTGTCGTTGCTTGGTTGGCGTTGGTGTGGGAGGTGGTCCTGTATTATTGGCTTGGTTTCTAGAGTTTGTACCTGCACCAAGAAGGGGTACTTGGTTGATTATTTTTCAAGGATTTTGGACTATTGGTACAGTTATTGAGGCTGCTCTAGCATGGGTATGTTATAGATTTTTCTATGTTCCTTTACTCTAAATAGATGACTTCTCTTATGTTCACATTTTGGCCTTTAGATCTAACTTTTCAAATTAACTGTTTCCATTAAAAAAAGGTTGTTCATAGCAATATTCAAATACACATCCATCATCATTCTCTAACATTATTTGCTAAATACTCCAATCTGAAGCTTTCTTGTAATTCAGTTTTCATTACTGGTTTCGTCAAGTTTTATCTATGGACACCATGTTCGATCTTTGATTAATTTTTCCTGAATAAATCTTATTGATATTAAGACTGCAATTTGAAATCATGAAAAATATGTTTAAAGTTCTTAGCTGCATGTGTAATTTTTTGGATATTATTGGTTTTGAGGACTTTTGGAGCAAACCCAAATATATACGGGTACTTTAAAGCTGCACAAAGTAGCTATAAACCTAGTAAATTTGCTGGAAATTTCTTTATTTTCTTTCTTGGATCTAATGTGGTTGGTTGATTTATTAAGTACTGCAAGGATAAAACGTCATATCACCAGCTGATTATTACCACATACTTGAATATTGTTGCCTTCTTTTTCTTGAGTTTGTATCTGTTTTGGCAGATCATTATGCCAAGGTGGGGATGGAGGTATTTGCTTGGTCTGTCTGCACTACCTGCTTTTCTTTTGCTTGTGTTCTATGTTGTGGTGCCTGAATCTCCAAGGTACTTGTGTTTCAAAGGAAATAAATACGGTGCCTTGCAAATTTTAGAGAGAATATCTAAACATAATAAGAGAGAGTTGCCACCAGGTGTTCTTTGCACTGATATTGAAATTGAGCAATTAAGTGGTCTACCTCCGGAGCGTAAACCGTTGTTACCTAGTGTACTTGAAGCACCCACACCTGCGAAAGGCAATGAAGCTCATACGGGAATTCTTGAATCCTTGTCGATGCTTCTTTCACCGAAATTAATCAGGTCGACCTTGCTTTTGTGGGTGGTATTCTTTGGAAATGCCTTTACCTATTATGGCCTTGTGCTACTGACCACCGAGTTAAATAAGACTGATAGTACATGCTATCTGAGAAAGCTAGGATCAGAAGAGGTTGCTGATATCAATTATCGGAATGTCTTTATTACCAGCTTTGCCGGTAAGTAAATTGGTATTTGGTATTAAAAACTTAATACAAATCTATCGATACACAATTCTAGCGACTAAAGTGATGTTTTCAATTGCTTTAGAACTTCCGGGACTTATCCTGGCTGCTGTCATTGTCGATAGACTTGGTCGTAAGGTTTCGATGGCAGCTTTGCTGCTTTTGTGTTTCATCTTCATGTTGCCACTGATGATTCATCAGCCAGCGGGACTAACAACAGCTCTTCTCTTTGGAGCTCGAGCGTGCATTATGGGATCCTTCACACTTATGTTTTTATATGCTCCAGAGGTAAGTCACTATACTACAATTATCTCTTAAATGATGGTTTCCGAGTAGTTGTGTTTTGAAGCCAAGTGATGAGTTCCCGTATCTTACATTGCAGATATATCCAACCGTTGTGCGGAGTACTGGGGTTGGACTTGGGAGTTCAATGGCAAGAATAGGTGGAATGATTGCTCCTTTGGTGGCCATAAGCTTGGTACACGGATGTCATCAAACTCTTGCGATCCTCCTCTTTGTAAGCGTCGTATTACTTTCTGGGATATGTGTCTTGTTGTTTCCTATTGAAACAATGGGTCGGGAGTTAACTGATAGCTTTTTCGATAGTAGCACCTACGAGCGGATGGTATCCTAAGTTTATGTGTCATCAGTGTGGTATTTATCTTGTTCATACCAAAGCCTATGAGTTCGTGGCCTAGTGCTCACTCAAAACCGAGGTCTTGAACACATTATGTTCAAGATTTCAATTGGATTTCATTGTATTCATTTTCTAAATTTTTAAACCCTTAAAGGTAAAGGTAGGATATTTCTTGTAGAAGTGGTATGGATGTATGACTTGTTCTTGTTTGTTTGTTTAATATAATAAGATTAATTTGTTTCACAAGTAGTGTCACATCCATATATTTTTTTGCTCTCCCGAGACCCGACTCTTGGGATTTGAGATCTTCATGAAATCAATGAAGCAAAATCAAAAGAGTAGAGAGGAATGTGAGAGCGAGGTTGTTTTAAATTTGCTACATTACATACGTTTAAGTAAGACATTTTCGAGCGTAATGTAGCAGTTTTTAAGAGAAAGGACTTTTTCATAGCTTAATTTTATGTTGAACTTTAAGCATCAATGCCTAAAAGTAAGAAAGAGAGATGCATATCATGATTTGTATATTTCTTTGTACATGTTGCATATGGTGAATTTATTTTTATTCTTAACTTTTTTTATGGGTCTAAGATTCGATTAGATTTGCTCTAGACCCCACTTCATTTTTAGGGGGTGTGTACTTGAGACACAATAGATTTGAGTTTGGTTTTGGGTCCAAAAATATAAATATTTATGGGTTTGGGAATGGGCAGATCTAAGGTGCTCACCCGCCCGCACTTGAGGCCATTCACCTAATTTTTAATAAATTGAAGCTAGCAAGAATTGATCTGACAATCTAATTTCAAAGACAGTTGACGCATGCATCTAATTAGCAACTAAGCTAAACATTATCTTTGATTCTCCTAGCACTGATTAATTAATCATATCTATAATGCAAACACATTGGATTGATAAGACTAGTGGGACATGAACTATTGGTTGATATATATCATACTTTGACCGCTCATCGGTGCATATATACTTTTCAAACATAATAAATCATATTATATCATACAATACTATAATTTTGCTGCTAAATGACAAATGACAGTCTAATAACCATTTGCCAAATGCAGTAAAATTACTAGTCAATATAAATGGAAACATGCATAGAATCTCAATATTTTTCATTTTATATAAAATGCTTTTACCATTTGAAGTTAATAAAATTATTGAAATAATGGTATCTTAATCTTCTGAAAATATTATAAGTACTAAAAAGTTAAAAATAATTAGTTTTCAGTAATATTTGAAAATTTTCTTTTAATGAAGTTATATTATTCCATCCAAAATGAATTGAGTGTTTATGTTGTTATATTAATTCAAATATATATTATTATTACATTTTTAAAATTCTTATAATTTCATAATGATAATATGCAATTTTTTTGATTACTTTTTATTACACTTTTTTTTTAATTATTTATTGAGCAATTATATTTTTATAAACAGTTAATCAAAATAAATAGTTTCTAGTAATATCAGGAAATTTTTTGGTAATGACATTCTATTGTTCCATCCATAATGAATTAAGTTCTTATGTTGTTTTATTAATTTAAATATATATTATTAATACTTTTTTTAATTATTATAATTTCATAATGATAATATGCAAAACTTTTTGATTATTTTTGATTATGTTAATTTAATTATTTATTGAGCCATTATATTTATAAACAATGTGAATATATTATTTAATTTTAATTATAGTACTATAACTTCATAATGAAAAAATGCAATTGAATAATTATTTAAAATTTATATTTTAATAATTCCACTCTACAAATTCCGTGCAATGCACGAGATTTTTACTAGTTTATTGTAAAAGTATAAGCCAACTTTGTTATTAATAATTTTGAATCTGAAACATTATTTTTTTTGATAATTTTTTAATTTATGTATTTTTAAATATTTAAATGGATTATGTTTATGCCGATTGTGCTCTCACTTAAACTGAATTCTGGATTTGCCATTGGGTTTGTGTCTAGGGTCTTCAGATCCAGACGTGATACATGCCCTATCTCTAGACTCATTTATAATCTAAATCCACTAGACTCATTTTAAACTCGTTAGACCTAACCTATTAATTTTAAATTAATTAATTTTAAAATTAATTTTGGATTTAAAGCATTATACCAACCTAAATTAATTTTAATTTGAATTTAAACCCATTGCTGCATGTATTAGGATTCAATTTAGACTTGTATATAAACTCAAAGGCCTATTTTAGTACTAATAAAATCTTTTAACATTAAAGAGTTTAAGTATGAATAATTTGATCAAGACTAAATTAGAATTCATTTAAGACCATCGATCCAGCAGAGTTTACTGGTCTAGATTAAATGTCCGGGTCTAATACTTTTAGACCTTAATGGTCCAGTTTTGGGTATGTGTCCACAAAAGTTAATGGATCTGGGTCTGAATTCGATCTAGAATGGACACTATACTTCTTAGTAAACACAAATATATTCACCCTTATGATCTTTATGTCTACTATGGTCACTCATGACCACGCTGATAAGACTTTAGTGGTAGCACCTTCAAACAATATATATTCACTTTTATGCACTACATAAGTATAGCGACATTTATACGGGGTCGAATCATGAGGAAAAGTGCAAGTTAAAGCCAATCTTTTTAATATTGTAAGGCTATTTGGCCTGTGTGAAAATTCTATAGCTATAAGCAAGAATGATAAAACGATTGAAGTTATATAAGTCAAATGGAAAATACAAGGATTGTAATGGCCCGGATAAAGTCTACTAGGAGATTCTACATAAAGTCGTAGTTCTCCAAGCGACATTCAAGCATTAGTGAAAGTTTAAACACAAAAGTCAAAGGATTCGTTCCACCCTAAACTGGTCAGCGGATAAAAGAAAGTCTAAATGAAATCTTCACACAACTCGAGAACCCCCTTGGGCCTCGAACACTATGTTTGGATAGCAAATTAGGAGAGAAAAGAAATGAAAGGAAAGGGAAGGAAAGGAAGAAAAAGGAAGGGGAGGGAAAGAGAGGAAAATACTCCATTGTTTGTATAAGAAGGAAGGGAAGGGGCAAGAAAGGAATTTCATTTTCCTTCCAAATCTTTCCTCTTATGGAGAGATTTAGATGTTAACAAAATGAAGGGACTTAATCCCTCCTAATCCCTTCCCTTCAAATCCTCCCCTCCCTTTTTGCATCCAAACAAGAGATTTTTCATCCCTCTAAATCCTTTCTTTTCTATTCCCTCCATTTCCCTCCATGCAAAAAAGGCCTAAAAGAAATGTAAGCATCATATAGTCTACTAACTGTTATTGTAAATTTATGTCGTAATTAGCCTTCCCATGGCTTTGATGAGCTATAGACTTATTATACATCTGTGTTTTTAATCTCGATCTGCCATCAAATTATGTGAAGCTATAAATCTTCATTGTCGGCTAATCCACGAGTAATGAAAATACTCTTCAAATTACATAAATCTATATGGGTTTAGTTCATCTTTCTTAAATTTTAAGAGCAATGTATGTTCATCTTTAATTTTGAGTACCATGAAAGAAAACTGTCATTCAAATTTATTTTTAACTTTGGTTTTTGACATTATTACTGATTTAAAAGGTTTAAAAGGTTTAATTCAACTTTCTCAAATTTGAAGAGTAATATTGGTTCATCTTTCTTAAATTTTGATTAATTTGTGCCATGAAGGAAAACTATTTCATTTAACTTTGGTTTTTGAAATTAGGGAAATTTCATGTGGTAGCATTCAGTTTTCATAAAACGCAAGTGGTAGCACTTTTGTAAGACTTTTCCACATGGTAGCATCCAATTTATGTACTATTTAACTACCGTAGCATTTTTCATTAAATTTTTGTTAATTTCTGTTGAATTCATCATTTAGTAAGTTCCACATGGTAGCATATAATTTTTGCTCTTAAGGGTTTTAATTCATCATTTTTACTTTTAATTCACCGATTAATTTATCAACGCCCTTAAATGTTGTAACAATTAAGTAGATATGTATTAGTGCTTGGGATGCACCTTTTGAACTTATGATATGTACATTTTGAGCTTATAAAATGTGCCTTTTGAATTAATTATTAGTGTTTGTAATGCACCTTTTGAACTTTATAATTTTAATAATTTGAGCGAAACTAAAATTGTTACAAACATTTAAGGGCTTGATAAATTGGAAAGCTTCAATTTCAGCCCGTTCAATTCTCACAGGATTCTAGTCCAGATTTTGACTTTGATTTAGCTGACCACCCCAAAATCTCCGATGAACAAAATCGTGTCTTGGAAGCGATACCTACACTTGAGAAGGTTAAGTGTGCTGTTTGGGCATGTGGCATTGATAAAGCACCTGGATTTGATGGATACAATTTCTTAGTGCGTTTGAAAGTTGTCTGATTTTGCTGGTAATACATGATAGCGGGTTTCTAGCGCGTCGTTATACACTAATAAACTTGGCTACACAAACAATACTTATAACACCCTAGGTCGGTTCTATGTTCTCATGGAAAGCTAGGTCAAGGGAGATCGAACGTAGATCGATCGAGAAACTCTAGATAGCGAGGGGAATTGGTGACATATAGCCATGCAAACGACCCATACTCGCCCTATGTCTCTCTAGTAGTAGCAGGACAAGATTCGCATCGAATATCAATCAAGCAATCCACGACAAACCTCTACCTTAATCTAGCATATGAACAATATTCACCAAACCTAGGGTTTCACCAAACCAAAACCCCGAAGAGAACTACTCTAGCATATCAAATCTAACTACAACTAAGAACATGAAGGAAGACATGAAAATAAGTATTAGGGCAAGAAGAAAAGCAACAATAATGAAAGAAAAAGCAAGAAATCTATCTAGCAACTACACAACAAAGCAATAAGAAGAACAAGAATAAGTTTGAAAGCTAAATGAACAAGAACTAAAGCAAGAATCGAAGTAAGTAAGAGGAAAGCATTAACCAACATAAATGAAAGATAAACAAAAACAGAAAGCAATAAAAGGAAGTAAACTTACATAAACTTGAAGATGGAAATTAAAGATACAAAGCTTGAATGAAAGGGAAAGCAATAAACTTGAAGATGGAAGTTAAACAAACGGGGATGGTGAGGATCCACCCTAGGTCGATTCTATGTTCTCATGGAAAGCTAGGTCAAGGGAGATCGAACGTAGATCGATCGAGACACTCTAGATAGGGAGGGGAAGTTGGTGACATATAGCCATGCGAACGACTCATAATCGCCCTATGTCTCTCTAGGAGTGGCAGGACAAGATTCACATTGAATATCAATCAAGCAATCCACAACAAAGCTCAACCCTAATCTAGCATATGAACAACATTCACCAAACTTAGGGTTTCACCAAAACAAAACCACTAAGAGAACTACTCTAGCATATTAAATCTAACTACAATTTAGAACAAGAAGGAAAACATGAATGAAAGCATTAGGGCAAGAAGCAAAGCAACAATAATGAAGGACAAAGCAAGAAATCTATCTATCAACTACACTACAAAGCAATAGGAAGAAAAAAACAAGATTGAAAAGTAAATGAACAAGAAACAAAGGAAGAATCAAAATAAGTAAGAAGAAAACATTCAAATGACATAAATGAAAGATAAAGAAAGCAATAAAGAAAGGTAAACTTACATAAACTTGAGCGCTTGAAAGAACGGAATTAAAATTACAAGGCATGGAATGCAAATGAAAGCATAGAATGTATTCTAGGGCAAATGAAAGTAAAGAAAAACAATAGATTGATGTTCTAAGATGAGAGGGTTTCCCTCATAGTAGGCATAAGGGTTTCATTCAGAAAAATGCCTTTATATAGGCTAACATAAGGTGGGGAAAAAAAATCCCTAAAGATCCTACGGAATAAGCTAGCGAAAAACAAAACGCAACACTGAAATTAGTTCTCATTCGCCCGAATGGCCCAGGCGATTTGCCCGAATGTAAGCTCATTTGCATGAATGAGTTCATTCGGGGTTTCCAGAAACAAGCAAACTGGGTCTTTGAGAAAAGTGCTTCATTCGCTTGAATTGCATTGGGCATTCGCTCGAATCTACCAAATTCGCCCGAATGGGCTGCTGATTCAGCATTTCCAATGAGTGCAAGCAACTTGACTTGGGCAACAGCTTAAGATTCGACTGAAGGTGACCCTAGATTTGCCCGAATCTAGGTCAAGCGGCCCATATTCTCCTTTGCAATGGGTCTTTGAAGTGTCGGAATGCCAAGGGACTTTGCGAGGTGCTCGGGAATGCCTCGAGACGCTTGGAAATGCTTCAAAACGCGTGCATCTTCTTCGACTTTGATGTCTAAGCCTCGAACTCGATCCGTTTTACCTCTAAACCTCCGAAATTACTTGAAATGACCTTAAAACACCGCGGAGACAAACAAGGTAAAATCGAGTATAAAACGCATAAAACCAATGTAAAACATCGAGACTCGACACCAAAGTAAGGACCAAAATGTGCTTTAAGTCGAGCACATCAAACAAGCATCAATTAAGTTTATCCTCTTACTCTCGGAGGCTTGGTGACCTTAGAAACTAAGTTGGTGACTAAAGGGAAGTCAAATTAATTAAAACAAGGCTAACCAAAGAAATGCTACATTTTTCGATCATCAAATGCAAAAGGGTCCACTTATATTGATCATACCCTTGAACACACTTGGAATTTGATAGATATTTTTATTGAATATTAAACGTGGGTCCGTTAGCTTTGATATGACTGGTCATATGCCCAAATCCAATAAAAAATGACCAAGTTACGACATTTCAAAGACGTAGTGTGCATCAGGTACAAACCAGTCGACATGTCGACCAGGACCAGTCGACCCGACACGTTCAGACCTGCAGATCACTGTTTGCTTTTTGACCCATGATTTCTTGCTTCATGCTTCCTCCAATATTCTTCCCTCTTGTGTGCTTCAGACCTCCTACTCTTGTATATCTGGTTATAATGACGGAGAAGGTTGCTTGTTGGACCATCTCTACAATCATCATGAAGGCAAGTGGATGAGCACTTGAAATTGGCTATAAATACCCCAATTTCTCAAGGGAAGTGACACCCATCAGCTCACAAGATAAGCTTAGCTTTATCTTTTCTTGGTCCTTTGAATGTTCATCCTTAAATGTATTCTAAGTAGTTCCTAAGTTCAGAAAATTGTCTAGTCTTCATTCAAACACTTCCTTTAGCATTTTCATTCCTTGTTTCAAGCTTTCAGTTGTAATTTATCTCTTAAACACTAGTAGTTAGAAGTGATTTTCATTTGCTAATCAATCAAAGTGCTTGGGTTTAAGTGTGCAACTTAATGTGAAGTATTTGTATCATTTGAATATTAATGCTTTTGTTCTCATTATTGTGATTCTCAACCTCTCCATAGTTGAGGGTAGTAAGTTATTCTAAGCTCTTACATCTTTTAGTTTATTGCAAAAACCATGTATGATATGATAACTCATGTGTTTGTTTCATTTATCACAATGAGTGAGGAGTGTTCTTTCTAGAGTTTGGGGATGTAGTTAGCTAATTGATTTGCTTATTGGGTCATGAGTTGAGCATAAATATGTAGATGAATGAATATGTGAGTTCCATGGTAAGAAATCGAAAGTCCATTTTGACCTCCATCCATGGACAATTTATGTTGCTTGGTTGCTATGAACACTTGTGAAGTATGAATTCGTGCTAGTAATGAGTAGCCTAGAAGCTAACTTTGTTAGCATTCCTTCGAACCCTAGTCAGCCCTTAGGATGATGAACCATGCCTATCTTGTATGATTCTTTCTTGTTTAACATAAATTGGAGGTCATGAACATGTATTAGGGAGTTATTAGTATGGTCGAGTTCTACGCCCAGAAGCCAAATCTCCTAAACCATATTAATAACTATATAGTTCCTATGCCCACAAGTTGTGGATCTAACTTAGAAAGACCTTTCTTATCATAAAACGATTAAAAACATATTTGAACTCATCCCTTTAGCAAATTAAGAAGTTAAATTCCTCAAACTCTAGTCTTTATATTTATCGTTTGAAGTTTGAAATTTAAAATCACTTTCTTTATAAACTCAAAATTAAAAATCTCTTTGTCATTAAACTCTTTTTGTCACATGAACATTTCCTTGTGGATCGACCCTTTATACCACTAATGCTAGTCATTAGAGTTAATTAAGGTGTATAAATTTTATTGCATAGAGCGGACTTAGTTAAACATTCAACGACCTAGGATCACTACTATAAAAGATGTAGTTTTTAGACACATTATTTTAGACAGTTGAGTAACCGTCGAAAAAAAAACGGAGCTTTTCGACACTTTATTTTCGACATTTAATTACGTTGGAATAATTAATTACAAGCGTCAAAGAAATTAAAAAAAACAACAAAAAACCCCCTCACGCATTCATGTTTCTAAAAATTTCAAAACCTGCCTCTTTCCCTACACAAAAGCAAAACCCACTCTATCTCCCGCTCACGTACACAATAAACCCTAGTCCCTAACAACAACTTCCCTTCGGCGGCCTAGTATAGCAGATCTACCCCGTACCGACGGTCCAGCAGTGAACCTCCATTAAAACCGGTCCTCCAAGCGCCATTAGCAGTGAACCTTCATTAAAACCGGTCCTCCAAGCGTGCCTTTAGCAGGTTCGTTTTTGATTTTCTTTTTTTCTTTTTTTTTTGTAAATGCATGTAGCATCCCTTTAAATGTGTAAAATTATCTTTGGGCTTATTTTCTTTATTTTTTCTGGTATATGTCATGTTAATTACTGTAAATTTTGGTGTAGCAGTCCCTCCAATAAAGCCATCGGTGTTGTGAAGCAGTAGGTACGAATTTTCCTTTTTTTTGTTTTTTTCTTGTAAATTTTTCAAGATTGCTGGAAGACATGTGGTGAATTCTTTAGGGTTTGTGGTGAATTCTTTAGGGTTTGTGGTGTAACTTTTTCCTTTAGTGCAAAGTGTTTGTGGTCTTGATAATATAGTTTATTATGAACATTGTAAATTATTTTTAATCTTTTCACAAAGTTATGTATTTTTGAATATGCCCGAGTTATTGCATCTGTTTGAAACATATTATGAGTTTCTAGAGTTTATGCTTCCATTTTACAAGCATATCCCATTTCAAGTCTCTAAAGTTTAGAGGTACTTATGATGGATGATACTCCAATGCCTTGAACTGCTGGCCTGGTATAGTGTTCTAGGATGTTTGTTCGGTGGTCAAGGTTGCTACTTTAGGTCGTGGCTTGATGTTATTTACTGGTTGATGTTGTAAGCCAAGTTTTTGAAGCTCCTTGAGCATATGATGCGATTGGAAATGAAAATCCCGTTCTTAGAGGCTATAGAGCAAATGCCTCAATATGCCAAGTACTTGAAGACTCTCTTAGGGAACAAAAAGTGGCTCGAAAGCGAAGTTGTAAATTTGCCGGAGCAAGTGAGTTCCATCATCCAAGGTATTTTGGCCAAGAAAGAGAAGGCTCGAGGACCCTTTGTGCTCCCCGTCACTTTAAGGAACCAAAAGCCCAAGGGAGCACTTGCTAATTTAGGGGCCTCGATTAGCCTCATGCCGACGAGTATTGCCAAGCAACTAGCTTTTGAGCTCAAGCCATCAAAGAAATTTATCCAACTCGCCGACCGAAGCGTTAAAGTTCCATGTGGGGAATTTGAGGATCTTCCTATCCAAGTGGGGAATGTTGTTGTCCCATGTGATTTCGTTGTGCTAACATGGTGGAAGATCCTTACACTCCCCTCATACTTGGGAGAGATGCGTTGAAGACCTAGGGTGCCCTAATCGATTGTGCGACCGAGACTATTACTATACGTGTAGCCCAAGAGCAAGCGATTTTTGGCTTTTCTAAGTCTTCAAAGGAGCCCATGGTCGAGCAACTTTGCTCTCTTGATATTGTGGATGATTCCCACGATGAGAAGGTTGAGAGGCTTGATGTTCTTGTAGCCCATATGATTGATGATGAGGTAATTTTTGATGATGATGAGATGTAGAAGAAGGATGATGATGATGAGGGAGAGAAGAGGTTTGTTCTTGTGTATGACAAAGATGATGAAGAAGCTGAAGGTATTGACAAGCAACCCCGCAAGAGGAAGCAGGTGAGAAAAAGAAAAATAAAGATTTACAAAAAGAAGAAGATGGCTCCACCCTGGCTTGGGGGAGCCCCATGTTTGACGCCAGCGGGTAACCTCGGTTCTTCATTGCTTACCTACGCCACTGCTGCTACGTGGAGAGTGTTGGGTCACCATGTTCGAGGTGATGGCGATGCTAGAAGTGAGTCCGCTCCTAGCTCAGGTATGGTTTCTTTTCCTTGCTTTTCATATTGAGCTGGTGGTTAGCTGGGTCGAACTTAACCACTTAAACAAAAGTACTTGCGGGAGATAACCCGGTGTTTGGGGTTGTTTGCTTGATGTTTGCTTTGTTTTCTTTAGTTCCATGAATGCCTATCTTTCATTCTTTTGGTTTTCCTTTCGCCTTCCCCATCGTCGAGACGGCTCTTGAGCTAGCTTGGGGGAGGATGCGCTTACGCTTTCAAAACACCGAAAGATTTGCATTATTGTAACTATTGTTTAGTTTTTCTTTTCAATTTTTCTCATGTTTAGTTCTTGTTTAGTTTTTGTTTAACATAGTTTGTATAGTTCATGCCTAGGTTGTATAGTTGTTTTTTATCCTTGCTTTCAATAAATGGTTGAGTTGTGAGACTAGCATGCAAGCTTCTGTTGTGCACATTTGTGGTCCTATGCAAACTCGTATTTCCTTAGCCTTGTGCCTGTTTTGGGACCTAGAGTCTGACTGTTTTCCACATAGCTTGGGGAGCTGGGTTTGCTTGGTTGGTGGCTTGTATGTCTACCTTTAGAGGCGCATTCGACTAGCGTATGAGGATTGAGCCTTCTTGGACTCCTTGCGAGTTCCATTCATTATGAGTGCTAGTTAGGGGATCTAAGTATTGTGTCGATTCTTCTCCAGTATAGTCGGCTTTTCATGAGCCTAGGGATGATAACACGTTCGCTAGAATTGAGCTGCATAGCCGAATAGCCTACCATGAACGTAATTTGACTTTAGGTTAAGCCAAGTTTTGCCTTTTCCTATTCTTTTGTAGCCACATTGTTTAGCCTCCACATGAGCCAAATGTTCCCTCTTCTTACCTAGAGGATAGCTTAGTGATGGTGGGGTTGTTGTGTGCTACGGTTATTGTGGGCCTTTGGTTATGATAATGGTTATTGGTTTCATATGACTCTATTCATTTCACGTCCAGCTCATATTATTTTTCTCCTATTTCCTCCCGTGCTTATTAAAGATTATCCATTCATGTTTCATGGACCTCTCTCTCGTTCTTCATTGAGTTTTTATACACATACATATTTATGTGAGTGACAAGGTCGATATTTATTTTAGGAGATGAGCTTGGAGACACACGTGCTTATGAGATTTCAGATTTTTGATGGTGTTTTATGATAGAGATCATTTGTGCTGATATGAGATTATTGGGTTATTATGGTTGATGGATATAGTGTTTGTTCATTTATCATGAGATGTTTGTGGGTGTTTTGTTTAGGGTCACTTGCTATCCTCTACTTAGCTTCACATTCCTAAATGTATCCCACCTTAACCCTAAGCCAACGTTACAACCCTTTGCTAACCTGTTCGACTTGGTCCGATTAGCTTGTTCTGTGATGGAGTTAGATATGACACAATCCCCATGATTTGCCCCTATTAGGTGTTTGATTCCCGACTCATCTTTAGTCGGAAGATTATGAGAGAAACACGAACCATAATCAAACACATGAGCGAGATTGCATGTTTATCACATCTTTTGAGAAACAACACGGGGAGTGTAGACTTGTGACTTCTCTAGGTAGTGGGTGGCATAGCCTCTGATGTAGCTCACCCTAGTGATCTTGAGGTTGTAGAATTGGTCATTCTCTTTGGTATTGTGCTCTTTGAGACCATTGTACTTGCACGCCTATGGCTAGGGAAGAGTTTTGCTCATGCACAACTTGTATTGCTTTGATTTGCTCTGACCATGTTTGCTTGCTTTGGATTTGTGGGTCGCCTTTTGAAAACCCTCACGAGACCTTACTCATCCCCTTTGGAAGACCTTGATGTTTAACGGGCTTGTCGTACGTGCTAAGTGCGACCGTGATTCCTACGACAGTGAGTCTTAGATTTATGCTTTTCGTAGTTAAGTTCAGTTTTTGTAGTTAGTTGTTTTTGGGATGCCCTATGCTTTCATGTCTTTCCTACCTAGTCTCTTTGCTAGGGACTAGCAAAGGTTTAGCTTGGGGGAGTTAATGTGCTCAATTTAGAGCACATTTATTTCCCCACTTTGATGTCGAGTCTCGATGTTTTACATTGGTTTTATGCATTTTACACTCGATTTTACCTTGTTCTTGTCTCCGCGGTGTTTCGAGGTTATTTCAGGTGTTTTCGGAGGTTTCGAGGCGAAATGGATCGAGTTAGAGGCTTAGACATCAAAATCGAAGAAGACACACGTGTTTCGAAGCACTTCCGAGCATCCCGAGTCGTTCCCTCAAACGTCGCAAAGTCCAGATATCATCTGGGGCTTGATTGAAAGTGCTAGAAGGCAAAGTGAAGACCATTCAGCCGAACCAATGACCCATTCGGTCGAATGGATGGGTAAAGCTCCAAATTCTAAGTCTCAAGCCTCTCTGGAAATGCCGAGTGAACCACATTCGGTCGAAGAAGGAAGGATTCGGGCGAATCTCCATGCAAGTCGGCCGAATGGACCTCGAAGCCAAAAATCATCTAAATCCACTGGGAATACTGAATCTAGGCACATTCGGTCGAATGTGTCAGATTCGGTCGAACCTGTCAGATGCATTTGGGCGAATCCTCATTTAAATCAGCGCTACGTTTTGTTTTCGCGAGCTTTTTCCAAGGATCTTTTTAGGTCTTTTTCCCCCTTTCCCTTGGGCTATATATACCCTTTTATTCTAAATGTAAAGCTTATGCCTACTATAAGAGAAACCCTCTTGTCTTAGAACATCATTTTTTTTCTTTCTCTTTACTTTCTTTTGCCCTAGATTAAATTTAAAGCTTTCTCATTTACATTTCAAGCATTGTAATCTTTCATTTTCTTTAAGTTTAGGTAAGTCTTCTTTCTTTATTGCTTTCTTACTTTGTTTATCTTTCTTTTATGTTATTTAATGTTTTCTTCTTTCTTGCTTTGATTATTGCTTTGTTTCTTGTTCATTAACATTTCAATCTTGTTCTTGTTCTTCTTATTGCTTTGTAGTGTACTTGATAGATAAATTTCTTGCTTTATTCTTCATTATTGTTGCTTTTCTTCTTGCCCTAATGCTTTCATTCATGTTTTCCTTCTTGTTCTTAGTTGTAGTTAGATTCAATATGCTAAAGTAGATCTTCTAGGGGTTTTGGTTTGGTGAAACCCTAGGTTTGGTGAATGTTGTTCATATGCTAGATTAGGGTTGAGGTTTGTTGTGGATTATTTGATCGATATTTGATGTGAATCTTGTCCTGCCACTTTTGATGAGACATAGGGCGATTATGGGTCGCTCGCGTGGCTATATGTCACCAACTTCCCCGCGCTATCTAGAGTGTCTCGATCGATCTACGTTCGATCTCCCTTGACCTAGCTTTCCATGAAAACATAGAACTGACATAGGGTGGATCCTTACCATCCCCGTTTGTTTCCTATGGCCTATCTTAATCTTGTTTATTGCTTTCCTAGTTTAGTTTAAACACCCTTTCATACACACACTATATTTCTCTACACTTAGCCCTTAAACTTGATCAGTTCCGAGATCAATCTTTCATCACTGAATCAACATAAGTACACCTGCACCTATAACCTTTCTTAATTTCATAAACTTATATCGAACCACTAAATAAAAACT
This sequence comes from Amaranthus cruentus, assembly GCA_019425755.1. Lineage (NCBI taxonomy): Eukaryota > Viridiplantae > Streptophyta > Magnoliopsida > Caryophyllales > Amaranthaceae > Amaranthus > Amaranthus cruentus. Next base: position 7,935,817 of record CM033456.1, read on the forward strand.
TATGTACTCCATAACCGATTCCAGAGTCAAGTTCGAATACGGTACTTATAACACTTTCTCATATTAAAAACAATCAAAGAATCCATCGCTAAACTAAAGTAATCACATCTATCATACGTTTAAATATCAATCCCAAGTTAATTCTAGTGTTTACACATCCATCCGAGCAATATCTAAGCTTAGTAACAACATTAAAGTCTTTTAACTACTTTTATGAAGACATATACTCACTCAAAGGTTTATAGATAAAATTCCAATTATTATTTTTGAGTAATTTCAGTTGGATAAAAAGCTAGACTTGCATACGGTCGTATCGACTGTAAATTTGCCTAAATTCGAGTCCGGACGAAGAAGATTTCACATTTTCAAAATAGGGTACAAAACTGCCAGAAACTCACAAGCCGCAACCAAACTGTTCTTCATTCCAGAAAATTTTATGAGAAAGACAGAAACTTTAACAAAAGGACTCGAGAGCCGCGACCCAACTCAAGAGCCGCGAATTTCAAAATTTTCAATTCTATCTTGTTGTTCAACCGCACAACCCAGAAACTCAACGCAACAAATCCAAACGCAATTTCAACACCAAAAACACTTCTAATCCAACCTATAACAACATTCAAACCCAACAAACACCACCTTAATCTACTTAAACCAAAACTTGAAAATCACATAACTTCAAAACAAGATGAAATGCTCAAATGTCAAGATGAACAAACTTAAATTACTTAAAATCAATTTGTAAATCAACTTTTGAACACTTTAAAAATATCTACAAAAAACACCTTAAAAGAATCATCGAATTGTGTCTTACTACTAAATGGATAATTCACCATGAAAACACCATTGTTAACATAAGAAAGCTCCATGTATGTAGTTCAAACACCATGGATGACCAACCTTCAACCTTGGACAGCTCTAACACCCCACACATGAACTCTAGATCTTCAAATCATCATAATATCAAACATTTGCTCACAACTCTATACACAAATAAGCTCTAACATCAAATACAATCCAAGGTCAACTTGGATTAAGATCCATACTCCATATAAATTTTGTAGAGATTGAAATTGAACTTTAAGAAGCTTAATATGAGATAGGGGTTTTGCTATAGTAAAAAGATACTATTAAGCTATTGAGGATTTTTTGAAACTATGGGAGAAATAAGGTGGAATTCACATTTTTAAGTTGTTTGCTCACTTGGGGAAGATGAATTTCATGATTTAAACTTAGCTTGCTCACTTGGAGAAATTTTTTTTTCTGATTTTGGGTTACTTATACACTTAGAGAAGGTTGGAATTCAGATTTTTGGTTTGTAGAAATAATAGAAATGTATCACATGTATAAGGAGGAAAGGGGTAAAGTGTTGGGTGAGTATAGTTTGTGGTAGGATGACTTACCCATTCAACAAACTTAAGGTGTATAAAAATACCCGTATATTATTCGTTCAATTTATTTTGTTCCCAAATTAATACAACTGATACCCAAAAATAATATTCAATTATACTTAATCCCAATAAAATGACACAATCAAAATTTAATAATTCCAAATTTACTCAATTAATTACAATTAATTAAACCGCTAAAATTAGAGCTATTACATTCTCCCCAACTTAAAATGATTTCGTCCTGAAATCAAGACAACATTCATCTCAGCAACTTCGCAAATACTTTGGGTCTCCCTAACTTAAGTTAAACTTCAACTAGATAAACTCAACCTCACGGGTTTTTCTTCAACTATCGGCGATCCTCTAAGTTTAAAAACAAATATTTTTATAGTGTACGAAAAATTTGATAGAGTTTCCCTTCTAATAAAAACTATTCAAAATTATTTTCAAAATCAAATCTATCTTTAAGTCAAACTAACCTACTAAATCTGTTTCAGCTAATTTACTTGAACACAAAATTAAATATAGTTTTAACCAAATGTTAAAATTTTAACTTCAAAACTTTATCTATACAATATAATCTTTATACAATAATATTTTTCTAGAAAATGAATACAAGTAAAATACTTGGTTCACATTATTATAACATAATAATAATATTACTCAGATTAACTTACTCAAAATCCCATACTAGCATAATGACATTTAATTAAGCCAAATAAAATAGTGATTGATTCATTCTTCTCAACTTAGAGTAATTCCGTTCTCTAACTTGGAAACTTATTTCTAATCATACATTTCATAACTTACGTATTTAAACTCTTTGATATAACTCTAGTCACAACTTTAAATATTTCTCAACTTCCATACAACCTTAAATTTTAACTTCTAAGTCTCCACATCAACTCTTACGTTATACTCGAATACTTGTTTTAATCAATTCAACCTTTTTATATCCTCAATTTGAAAAACTAATTCCCTAAATTACTTGATTTTCCCAAGCGACAACAAAACTTTACTTAAGAATTCTTATAGCCCCTGATATACTTCGAAACTATCACTTTAAAGCACACAATTCATTTCTCATAATCAATAACTTGAATCTCAAATTATTAGAATATTTCCTTGAACAATTTTGACTTTCAACCTTTAATAACTTATAATTGAATTGTTATCGTTTGACTTCCACTCATAATACGTTCATATCCACCTTTAAAACGTGACCCTCATCACTTTAAGATCGAAACACATCTTTCCCGAATAGCTTTCATACCATAGACATTCAATTTCACATGATTTTAAACCTTTATTTCCAATCATTTGGTTCACCATTATTTAAATTTTACACAACTTAGCTGATTCAACTTTTATCCTTCAATGTCTCATCCAATCATGGTTTAAACAAACACTTTTGTTCCCCTAATCAATAGCTTTGTGTTCACCTCAACACAATTAGCTTTAATACAATTAGCTTCTAATAAAATATTCATTTTCAATAAGTCCAATTTTACTTTAAGTTTCTCCATACATGTAATTCAAGGCTTCCATGACTTTTAATTGATTATTTTTTTCGACTTATCAACTTCAACTCAACCATGAATAAGCTTGACATAATTTGAACCATTCAAACATTTTAATTCTCAAAGTTATCCTTTCAACATCGTAAATCATTTAGAATATTCTCCATCATATATTTACATTTACCTCAATACGTATAGACCGCTCAATAGGTCTACCGCAATATAAGCTTTATGATATTCCTATTCTTATTAACCCTTGTTTCTTTTTCTGCAACTTCCCTTTATTGAAATTCTCACCGGAATATCATAGTGTTGAACATGTCGCAAATACTTTTTCTACATTCTTTAATCCTTCATTGATTTTCAATCTTTACACACAATTAACTCATAACTTTCAATATTCCCAAAATGCTTCATTTGAGCTCTTGCATTGATTCTTTCTTGCACAACGTCATCGCATTCTCGATAAGCTTAGTCCTCGACTCCTTATGCCTGTTATCCGAGTATATATAATATCTTTTATAAAACAATTGCAAGAATACTTAAATTGAATATATATATTTCAAGTTGAAATTCTAACCACTTTTAAAAACAATTGTTATTTTCAACATGACATATAAACAATCACACAAAATTTCAAATAAGATTTATAAGATCCACCAATCAAGATTCAAACGAAAAAATCCTAACTTAACTTTAATATCCTTTAAAACTCCTTTCACCAAACTTCAAAGTGCCAAATTCATAATCCGGACTTAGCTCTTGCCCTTCGGCATGTCTCTTACTAAAAGAGGATTCACAACACATAAGGATACTTCAACATTTCCTTAGCACATAAGTAAGTTACACATCACACATATAACACATAATCACATTAATAACCCCCGATTCTCGGAGGTAACACCCTTAGACTCGACTACCGCGCTCTCTTGGGTTTTCGAAATTCTTTTTTAAAAAATTTTGTACTCGAATATGAGGATACGAGTACTCCAGAAACAACAAGGCTCTAATACCAATTGAAACAGCTCAAACCAGCGAAAACAGTATAATAATATTGTCCACTAAACACAGCGGAAGACTTACAGATGTATGGACTGAATCTGACCTATGAACCGATGATCATAGCAAACCAATATTAGAGTTAACGAAAAATTTTTACATAATGAAGTAAATACTATTTACAAATCATTATGAAATTATTACAATTATTGAAACAACCCAAACCGGCGAAAACAGTATAATAATACTGTCCACTAAACGCAGCGGAAAACTTACAGATGTCTTAACTAATTCTGACCCGTTGATCCGATGATCATAGCAAACCAATATCAGAGTTAACGAAAACTTTTTACATAATTAAGTAAATACTATTTACAAAACATTATAAAATTATTACAATTTAATTAACAAAAAAAACTAATTACATTATGATTTTCAAAAAGAAGTCCTCGCCTGGCACGTAACACATAACACAAGTAGGCATCGTCTCCACAGTACAATTAATCTGAAAATGGATCTATCCCTAGTAAGGGATATGCCCCATCAAGAACTATCAACAATTGAATTGAGTAATCCAACAATCAATGCAACATTTAAATAAGAAAATCATTTGAAAGTAAATATTTTAATCCTTTGCTCATTTAGGTAAATCCCTTTTTTTTAATCAAACTCTTCCAATCAACTTTTGTTTGGCGACACATAAAAACTATATTACATCACAGTGTAATTTTTAACTTTAAAGAAAACATTCTTTAATAAACTAAATACGACTAAGAACTACGTAAGTTCAAAGCTAACATTTTGAGGTAAATTCCTCACAAAAGACACAATATTTTCAAACCATCAAAACAATACTTAAGACAGTATTGAAAAAAAAATACAAAAATAATACAGAAACAGGGAATACTTAGTGACCGCCAGAAGTCGGCTTAATCTAACTTTCTGGTAAACTGGTGATCGTCATCACCTAAAACGGCTCTTACAAGAACTAAACGGGATCGGGTGCTTGAGGCCGATCCTAAAAGATACCTGGAATAAAGCTCTAGGGTTTTCACACAAAACCGGATACATAGTATCCGGTGTCCAATTCCTAAAATGACAAACATTTATAATGTCTAATACTTTATACAAAACTTTAAGTAAAACATGCTTTTGTAATATCTCTAAAGACAATGTTAACAAACTTTATTTTATTAACTACAATTTCCATAACATGGATAAATTTTATTAAAAATAATTTTTGAAAAGCTTATAATATTATTACATAAGCAAAATAATAAGTAATTAGTTATAATACCAACCAACTCATCATCAACAACACATATACGAGCTTGATTTACCATCAATGGAGTTTAACCAAATTTTACCCCAATCTTAAGTTTCAATACCCATTTTGATTCAAACTCAAATAATATCAACTAACCGAATAAGAACCCATAACTCAACAATATCCATCCATAAAACCCAAATGAAGAACAAATAATAACTCTACACACATTGTAAAAGGATTACTCAATTACTTTCCAAACTTGATTAGTTCCGAGATCAATCTTTCATCACTAAATCAACATAAGTACACCTGCACCTATAACCTTTCTTAATTTCATAAACTTATATCGAACCTCTAAATAATAACTTATGTACTCCATAACCGATTCCTAAGTCAATTTCGAATAACGTACTTATAACACTTTATCATATTAAACATAATCCAAGAATCCATCACTAAACTAAAGTAATCACACCTACCATACGTTTAAATATCAATCCCAAGTTAATTCTAGTGTTTACACATCCACCCGAGCAATATCTAAGCATAGTAACAACATTAATGTATTTTAACTACTTTTATGAAGACACATGCTCACTCAAAGTCTTACAGATAAAATATTTTTGAGTAATTCCAGTTTGATGATAAGCTAGACTTCCATACGGTCATATCGACTATAAATTTGCCTAAATCCGAGTCCGAACTATCGCATTTTACAAATGGGGCAGAAATCTGCCAGAAACTCGCGACTCGCAACCAAATTGTTCTTCATTCCAGAAACATTTCTGAGAAAGACAGAAACTTTAACAAAGGGACTTGCGATCCGCGACCTAACTCGCGAGCCGCATATTTCACAATTTTCGATTCTATCTTGTTGTTTAACCGCACAACCCAGAAACTCAACGGAACAAATCAAAACGCAATTTCAACAACAAAAACACTTCTAATCCAACCTATAACAACAATCAAACCCAACAAATACCACCTTAATCTACTTAAACCAAAACTTGAAAATAACATAACTTCAAAATAACATGAAATGCTCAAATGTAAAGTTACAACAAAATCAATTGAAATTAAAAGCTTGGATGGACAAACTAAAATTACTTAAAATCAATTTGTAAAACAACTTCTAAACACTTTAAAAGTATCTTCCAAAAACACTTTAAAAGAATTATTGAATTGTGTCTTACCACTAAATGGATAATTTACCATGATAACACCATTGTTAACATAAGAAAGCTCCATGCATGTAGTTCGAACACCATGGATGACCAACCTTCAACCTTGGACAGCTCTAACACCCCACACATGAACTCTAGATTTTCAAATCATCATCAAATCAAACATTTGATCACAACTCTATACACAAATAAGCTCTAACATCAAATATAATCCAAGGTCAACTTGGATTAAGATCCATACTCCATATAAATTTTGTAGAGATTGAAATTGAACTTCAAGAAGCTTAATATGAGATAGGGGTTTTTCTATAGTAAAAAGATACTACTAAGCTCTTGAGGATTTTATGAAATTATGGGAGAAAGAAGGTGGAATTCAGATTTTTAAGTTGTTTGCTCTCTTGGGGAAGATGAATTTCGTCATTTTAACTTTGCTTGCTCACTTAGAGAAGGAAATTTATGATTTTGGGTTTACTTATACATTTGGAGAAGGTAGGAATTCAGATTTTTTGTTTGTAGAAATGATGGAAATGTATCACATGCATAAGAAGGAGGAAAGGGGTAGAGTGTTGGTAAGTATGGATTGAGGTGGCATCACTTACCCATTCAACAAACTTAAGGTGTATACAAATACCCGTATATTAGTCGTGCAATTTATTTTGTTCTCAAATTAATATAACTGATACCCAAAGATAATATTCAATTATACTTAATCCAAATAAATTGACACAATCAAAATTTAATAATTCCAAATTTACTCAATTAGTTACAATAAATTAAGACGCTTAAATTAGGGGTATCACATGTTTATAGTAGTTATACTGAATTAGCTACTCCAAAATATTCTTGGTTTTCCATTTTTCTTCTTATGTCCCTTCAAAAATATTTTGATTGATTTTAGCTTGTAATTTAGTAAGACTTTATTACTCGTGAATACTATATCCCTTATTGTTGTATTCAATTAAAAAAAAACCATTGTTACAGCTAATATAGCCTTATTTCTTCAATTTGTAGTAACAATACGATGAAATTAGGCGTAGATTTCTAATGAAATGATCATGGATCAATGAACATCCACAGCAGTACACTCAAGCCTATCTCACTTCTTATGGATTTATAGAACTATCTGGGTCAAGTGCAGTGCAGGTGCATTAGTAAATGAAACTATTTCTAAAAGTTGAGACTATTCCAGTAATGACATTGTTGCCCATACCCTCAAATCTGATAATAGTAAATAGTAAACAAGTTCATGTTCCCTCCATCTCTTCAAACAAACTAACAACATGACAAAGTTGTTTACAAAATTGTTTTTATACATTAAATGATAAAGAATGCAGTAAAAAAGGGGTTTTTTTATTAAAAAGAAAATGTATTGGAAGATGGGAACATTGTAGCAGCATACATAAATGATAGATTTGATGCTAACTTTCTCTTATGTTTGATATATAGTTTACATTGACATATGATCAATAATGATGTGATCAAATATTATCACAATAGGGTTTATTATAGAGTTCTTAAGAGGTTAGCCATCCCAATGAACTAGACTTCTAACATACAAATTCTTTAAATCATGTCACCCACCAAGCACATCAGTAACTCCTTCCCCAAGGAACAAAATATAATTCCCTGAATACCATAATGCTCATGTTTATCAATTTTATCAATTTTAAAAACGATACTAATTAGAAAATACATTAAGTGAAAGGCAATGAGTTATAAATGACAGTTTCACAACATCTTCACATAAACTAAACAAAGAAAGCAACATATCATCCTCAAAATCTAAGATCAACAATGCATAGACTATTTTTGACGAACTAAATTGTTGAGTAGAATTATATGATAAAGTATCTCTGCAATCTAGCAATATCTAACAATCAGGCAATATACAATTATTTGCCTCCACAAATTTAGTCTTGGTGTATTTCTTTTGTGATTTTTGAGTTATTTCGAGTCCTACAGTAGTTAGTAACCAAAGTTGTTATGGGATATAACAACAACAAACTACTTCTATTAAACATGATCCTAACACCAATTGCACAACAAGTTTGGGGATGAAGCAAATGAAAAATCATCACACATATTACAATAACAACAAATACATAATACAATAACAAAAAATACCAACATCATGCATATAGTTCCAGGTTTAATGCAATACAATAAACTTTATGAATGGGATTGCCTTATTAAACAAACTAAGTCAAACAGAATACAAGACACCTACAAAAATCTAGGTTTAACTTCAATGATTACTATAAGTTCATCTTGCAACACAACCCATCTATTTGAGATTAAGGTAGCATTGTAATGGCTATTGTACACTCTATTCATCATCGAACGTCACAGTAAAATTTATCTTAATGTTGTTAAGAGGTTATCCATTCAAATAGACTACACTTTACAAATTCTTTAAATCATGTCACTCACCAAACACGTAAGAAACTCCTTCCTCATGTCAAATCTTCAGCAGGATTATGCGTAGATGTTAATTTATGGTTGTTATTAAAGTATAGGTATTGTGTTTAGGCTGCTGCTAAAAGTTTTGATTTGGACTGTTGATCCGTGCTCAACAATTTAACAATAGTTCGGAGCAATACATCGATGATGACATTGAAGTTTGGGTTAGTTAGTTGAACACTAATCCGTATTCAACAGTTGCTTTATTGGAGAAGTGGGTAGAAGAGCAAGTATAAACACCATTAATTATTGCACTTGCATACAAATCAGAATAAAACTTAAAAGTTAAGAAAATGGTAAAAGCAGCAACATCGCAATACTTGTTCCTGTAATCAGAAAACAGAACAACCTTTTTTAAAATTGACCCCATCAAAGTCGTGCAAGGTAAACCCATATGATTTTTGAAACAAACAGATTAAGAAATCATCAGAACAACACTTGAATAACCAAAAATGGTATGCAATTACAACCACAATGTACATATATGTTATTCATTAGTAAGGATTGAAGATTGAAGCTCTTACAACAAGGCACGAGAAAAACATAAACAATAGGAATCATCTCTACTTAATAAAACGTATGGTAAAATATATCTAAGACTCCCGTTGAAACTAAAACGAGTAATAAGAACACCAATCAACGTCAGCATGAAGCAACATTGCATTTTAGTACAATTGAATATACCCAACAAAATTCAAAACAAGAGTAAAAACACCCAAAGTTTATTAAGATACTTACAGAAAAAAAAAATCAAAGATTAACTAAACATAGCAATGCGACTTTAGTGTAAGAATCTGAAAGCAGTTATAAAACAAACAATTTACATGAACATTTAGCATTAGCATGCATAGCAAATGCAAAAATAAGGAGACTAAATTGCTATAATAGCTTCTACACTAACTACTTGATTACCTTTCCTTGTAAACAAACGACAGTTTCTGGATATGCACATACATTATAGAATGGTGTATTAAAAATAAGATGTACATGTGAATATTTTCCTTATGCTGGTGCATTAACACGGCAATAGGAACGGAAGATTCTCTGCAGAGTTAAGGGAAAATCTTTTGGGCTTTGCAACGTCTTTTGCATGTCTTATAGATTTGTGTCACTGCTTAATACTGATGGTATCAACAAAATTGCTATCTATAGACTTTTGCGCTACGTATATGGATTGGTAATATTTTTAATGATGCTAAGAACTTATAAAGAAAAATAAATATCATGCTTTGTTAAATTTAAGGTTGAAATGAATTGTCTAATGAACACAAAATGATCATCCTATTAGAACTCCATTATTACGTTACTTTGAAAAAATCTAAGATTCTAAATACATTGCATCAAATTATTTTCTTAAAGAAAATAGGATAACTTAGGGGAGCGCGTATATAATACATCAAAGCATTAATCTTCATGTATATAGTGTTTTTTTAAGGCAAATAGTATGCAGCTATTATAACTCTATAATACATCAATGCCCTTGAATCTTAGTGTGATAGCATACAGACCATCATAAAACTCATGCGAAGCTGCGTGCGCAGCATATTAACTTTTAATATGATCATTTAATCTCTATAATTAATTATGAGAAAGGTTTAATCCTCTTCATGTTATGGCTACACATACTTCAAACGAACACGATGTAGTTGAAATAGCACAACTCTTTACAAATGCTTACAAACTAGAAGCAACAACAGATCAGGATCGAGCATCTCAAGAAATAATGCTCCATGGCTGGCACAAGACAAGAAAGGATGCACCCGTGACAATAGTGAGTACTTTGTTTTGTCAATAAACAGAGTTATTTGGATGCAATCATTTGTTTTGTTTTGTCGTTGTAAGGTAAGCGAAAGCATATGTATTCATGTAGATTATTGATAAACAGAGTTATTTATACTGAAATGTTTTTGTCTAAAATATCAAGTTGTACATAGCAACAATGAATAATTTGTTTAGTCAATAGTTTCTAAATAAACAATGACTTTCATGGTTAACTTCAGGAATTTATTATATTACTATTTAGTATAGGGTAAAAGCTTCCGGCAAATGTTTGTTTATGCTGGATTCTTACAAAGAATTATTCATGTTGGTGACTGATGAGTTTGTCACATAATATTTGCTTCTCCTTCATAGTTAACTTCCTACTGAGGATCAAGGGAGATAATGGAATGCTTATGGATGCAGTTCAAACCAAGATAAGGCAAATACAATTGCAATAAGCAGTTGGTGTAGTCAACCTACTCCAAAGAGCCAACCTGATGCTTGGTTAGAACACATCTGATGATCAATTTTCTGTAAATCATCATAGGAATACGGACCAACAACACTCGATAATAACAACCTTAAATAGTATTGTTCACCTTCTGAAGGCGCAACGAATGTAAGCCTACCAATTATCTTGTTACGCTTCCTTATACTCCAGGTTTTACTTTGCTGATTCCAAACATGCAGGTCATTAAATTCGGGGAAACAATATTTTGGTTCCAATGGATGTGCTTCATTGTAAGAACAAAACTCTGTTAAAGTTGTTTTGGATCTCAATTCACGCCGTATAGCCTTTTCAAGATCCTTATTATCTCTAAAGCACACACTTTGTTTGTTTGAGGCATAACAGTAGGTCGCATGTCATATAGATCAAAACCAAAATTCTCCAAACAGTGTCCGGTGGAGAAACCCAGCGGCCAGATTGAAAGCGTTCAATCTCATCAACAGCTTGCACTTCATTATTAGGAAGAACGTTGATTGCTATTTTATCATGACCTTTGTAAACATACTTATATAAGTAGTTAATAGACTTAATGGTTGAGCATGTCTCCACATTCATATGGCAAGAAAACCACGCAATGAGACATCGATTATAAGGAATAACGCACTGGTTATCTAGATCACCGCCCTGAATGTATACCGTCTCACCGGTATCACGCCTCCTATACATCGGATAAGCATCTTTAGATTGCTTTGTGAATGAAGTGAACTCCCTAGGATAACGATTTCTACATATACATTGACCATTGCACTTTTTCATACAACGATTTTCTAAGTTAAACAAACCACATGGACCATGCATCATATGATGTAACAAGACCACGAAGATGCAGGTCAAAAACAGGTGGAATCTCCGCCGAAACAAACTTATCAAACTGTTCTGGCTGTTTGATCTTCGACCTATGCTTCAAAATGGTTAAGAAATGACCATGTAGTAATCCACGTTTCTTTAACTCAATCCCATGTATTATAGCTGCAATCTCACCAAAAAATGTTTTCTCTCGAATAATCTTTTTCAAAGCACGCTCTTTAGCACGAAATATTCTTGACACTAAATTCGTTCTATCTTATGCAAGTTCACCGTTCACCAGCTCTTGTTGTATCTCAATCCAACGAGTTTTGAACGTCATGGTTAAAAAGATATCAGGCTTTCCATATCGCTGAACAAGTGCCATCGCATTCAAGTACCGTCTTTTCATATCGCGTGGACCACCAATAAACGAAGGTGGCAAGATGATACGACAGCTTACATGTACATTAGCCGCAACACACTCACCATTTACCATCGTATCCATAATCCCCTCATACAACTCTGCTCGAAGATGATCCTGATTGTGCCGCACATAATTCAAGCGGGTGTTTTCTATCTTCACATACATAACTACAACAAATTGTTTACATAAACGACCAGCTCTCAAGAGATGATTAGTAACGCGTATTTGAAGCTTGTACGCATAATATTCTAGACAAGAAACCCTTATGTTTCCGATCCTTAAATCCATCCTTAGTAACTATATCAACAGTAGCATTTTTTTAAAAAGACGACATAAATTAATAAGACTATATATAATGAACGTGCATATGTATAAATCTATTTATTAACAACAACCTAAAAACACTGACCAGAACTAACAATAACTCTTCAGCACTCTGAGCTATATACGGAGTTATAGGATTATGATCTTTTACACGTATGCTATGACGAACTTCGGGAACCTTTCTTAAACCTTGATGCCATTAACAATCTCCAAACGGAAACAATAATGGATATTTTAGTGGATCATAACATCCATAACAATCCCCACCCAACGATATAAGGACTTCTTGATTCATTTGATGGAAGGTCATCTATTCATACTGCAGCTACCTCATCTAATGTAGGGAAATTATAAACACGTTGATCTAACTTTGGATCCTTACTAAGAAAAACTTTAGTATCCTCTTTCACATCTAAATGGCGTAAGGATCGGAAGAATTGTGCATAGGGGTTGTTTGGCATGATCTCCATAAGCAAGTTAAAGCTGCAAAAATTTGGGTTTATCAGAACCATCAGGCAATAAACTTGGAACATAGTGATACAATTGACCATGTATTTTGAAGACGTAAATGCTTTTGTAGGTACGAGCATCAATTGAACCACCTAGTGAATTGAACGCAAACATATTGTTAAGCAAACGACAATATTTTTCCTAATACAAAACAACCAACACCTACAATTTAACATACACTAACTAAAGACAGGTAGACCAAATCATAGATCTCCATCAATCTCTTCAAGCAAGCCACTAACATCGTAAAAATGTTTACAAAATATACCAATACATGAGTACACCACAACGAACTAATGCACTATAGATCTGTCTATTGATAATGCTCTATAAAAGTCAATCACTCCTCGTAGCATGCACAAGCCTACAACCAGAAACCATAATCGTAATATGGAAGCAACACATGGTAGCCGAAACCTCCAAAGCATTCAGTCTCATAGTCCTTCTATCAACTTTGTAACATGTATTCGTTTGAATTAGGTTGCCTCACAATCGATCACAACTTTAAAATAAGTACACAAGTACATATACTATCAACACTTACAAAGCAAAGGATACCCAAACTATCTAGCATTAAATTAATAAAAAGACAAATACAATTCATATTGTAATCCATAAAGACCATTTCTTATCAAATTTCTATTAAGGTAAGCAAACCAACACAAACTACACTACATCCTAGAGATTTATAGAATAGTGTTATCCTTATACACTATAAGCCACACAGCCTAATAAACGCGAATCAACACATACCATTCAACATAAACTAACTAAGGACGAATTGTCTAAAGCACTATTCTTCATCAACCTCATCAAGCAAACAAGCAATATCACAAAAATGTTTACAAAATAGACCAATACTAGGTTACACCACAAGGAACCAATGCAATATACATCTGTCCATTGGCAATGCCCCATATAAGTCAATGACTCCCCTTAGTATGCACAAGCCCAAATGAAGAAATTGTATCCATAATATATGAACAACAAATTTTGGTTGAGTCCTCCAACACATTCAGTCTTATAGTCCTCTTTCCTTTGCGATATTTTACCTCACAATCATTCAAGACCAGCCACTAAAAAAAGCACTCATTTAGTTTATATTATAGATCACCTCAAACAAAACTCTCAATGCTTAAACAAAAACATACGACACACAATTACCCTAAGCTCTAACAGAATTGAAATGAAATAACCTAAGAATCATAATCACCACGACAAAAATAATCCAATATACACACTAACTCAGTAAACAAATATTACAAATATAAAATACATACGCATAGCAACTAATGTAATAACTACATATATTTTGATAATCATATAGCTCAAACCCAAAGACATTTTAACAATCATTGATACATTTTACTCAAACTAAAGTACACTATATCAATCAATAATACATTATAATCAAAACAATGCTCATAAAAACACAATCACAATATAATAATCATATCAAAATACACTACAATAATCAATGAGACACTATACTCAAACCAAAATACACTCTAACAATGAATGATACATTATACTCAACCTAATGCTCCACCTAAAAAACAGAATCACCTCAAAGCAAACTTGATCTTTTGTCCACCCAAATTCATCAATCATTAAAAGGACCCTGCCAAGTACAAGAAACAAACTAAATCAGTAAACAAATATAGCAAATATAAACTGCATGCACATACCAACTAATGTCATAACTTCATATATTCTAATAATCATATAGCTCAAACCAAAATACACATTACCAATCAATAATACAATATACTGAAAACAATGTACACTTTATCAATCAATAATACAATATACTCTAAATAATGCTCAAAAGAACACAATCATAATCTAATAATCCTATCAAAATAGACTACAGTAATCAATGATACACTATACTAAAACCAAACTACACTCTAACAATGAATGATATATTATACTCAAACCAATACTCCACCCAAAAAACAGAATCACCTCAAAGTAAACTTGATCTTTTGTCTACCCAAGTTCACCAACCATTCAAAAGACCCTGCCAATACAAAAAGTAAAAAACATAAGCGTATTTCCTAAAACACTTTAACAATAGAAATGATGCATTATACGCAAACCAATGCTCCACTAAAAAAATCAAAAACAGCCCAAAGCATACATGATCTCTTGTCAACCAAATTCATCAACCATTAAGAAGGACCTGCCAAGACAAAAAAAATAAAACAACATAAGCATACTGACTTCTACAATGCTCACAAATAAAATGAAAGTAGATTCTAAAGAATACAAACTTTATTAAAAAATTAAACAACCACAAATCAGAGAGATTGTGTTTTAAGCTCCTATGTAGAATTTTGTGCAACAAAACCGGATATTTAAAACAAAGGATATGACTACACTTTATAAACCACCTACATGCACACACTAACAACACAAAACTTAAAGTATGCATGACATGTGTCAAAAGCACTCAAACTCATGCAACAACACTAACATCCAAGCATACATGTGTCAAACAAAACACTCACACTCAGGCAAGGACACTCACAAACATGCAACTACACACACATATGACAAGTGGACTTCTTGATGCACCACAACAAAAGACATACTTAAAATACATGCACTTCCCCACATGGTTGTGAGAATAAGAGTGACTAAGCAAGTTACTATTCACGAATGAATAGTACTTCCTTTGCCACATTTTATTTATAATGGATACTTTTAAAAATCATTTTTAAATAGCAAATTAAGAAAAACTTGAATTTTATAAAAGTACTAGTATAAAACCCGTGCTTAGCATGGAGTTTTGTAGAATGGACTTTTTTTATTTCAAATGTAACTTTTAAATTATTTTGCAATTGCATATTTGAAATGTAACTTTTAAAATTTTATTGGATTTAGTATAAAAGGAAATTATTGTGATCATGTGCTGTTTTATTATAGGAAATTAATTGTTTTTTGGCTGTTTTTATTTAGGATGTACAATATTTTCTTACGGCTTGTTGCGACATTGGATTTAGCGACATTAAAATTAATCTATTATTTAGAAATAAATTGCTTTACTCACTACAACAAATTTAGCTTGTTGCGACATTGGATTTAGTGACATTAAAAACTTGCCACTAATTCATATTTTTAGTGTAAAAATTATTAGTTTTTATTTTAAGTTCCACCATAAAGTAATTTAGCGACACTTAATTTGGTCTTTACTGGCATATGTAATTGTCAGTATAGTCTATAGTGGCATTTGTGAGAAATATCACTAGATCCTATGTCGCTAAAAGCTTTTGTGTAACTTTCTAATATGCCGCTAAAGGCTCTAATAAATGTCACTATATCCTCTATATACACTATAAGAAATTTGAAATAGCGACATTTAAATTAAATGTCACTAAATATATCCCACTAAAAGCAAATTATGTTGTAATGACTATTAAAGGATCAATAATCCTGCTACATTTGGTAGATGGTTGTGAGACTGTCATTTGTCATTTAACAGCAAAATTATAGAATTGTATGAGTGATATAATTATTTTCAGTTTTTATTTAGACATAGTGAAATTTGTATTATTTGAAAATATTTTACGCATGCAACTAGCCATGTAGAATCGGTTCGTTGAATCGAGAGATCGTAGAACCGTGTATGATCCTACCACCTAAATTCGTGAGCTAAGTAGGATCGCACGATTCTACCACATTATGATCCTATCTACGATCTGGATTACAATCTTATTTTTGAATTGTAAGATCGTAGAATCAGAATTCTGGTAACTTTAGCTATGGTCAAAGAAAACAAATTGTAAGAGAAAAATAATCAATCGACTAGTATTGTTGTTATTATTAATTTTAAAATGGACTGGACATTAAAAAATTAAAATTTAAACAATCTTATTTTTGAATTGTAATAATCGACTTGTATTTTTGTTTATTAAGTGAAACCAACAAGTATTATATAAATATATATATATATATATATATATATATATATATATATATATATATATATATATATATATATTATATATATATATATATATATATATATATATATATATATATATATATATATATATATATATATATATATAGGGATGGAATTGGATCGGCTCTCGGATTATACATACCTCGAACTTTGCTCCGGATAATAGTCGGACTTTTGTTTTCAGTCCACCTCCGATCGGAGTCAGATTATGCATACTCCAAGTTTGCCCCGACTCGGACTCTCGGATCTCCAACGGAGTCGGATGCAGAGTCGGATTATTATAAAACAGTATCGTTGTGATATTGTATTAATGATTTTAAAGCATACAAAATTAACCAAATATATTTTTCATATACAATTTAATAAATAAATATGTACTTTAATTCAAATTCAATTTTAACAACAGAAATAATCCTACTACCAAAATTTAACAAAGTTTTCTCGAATTTTGATTTGGCGTATTTTATTTCTCTTGATTTAATTTGTCTTATCTTGAGTCATTAATCTAAATAAAAATACCAAGTACTTTTTCAAAATCGAAAAGTATAATTATTATAATAAAAGAAACCTTGAATTAGTCACATCTAGAGTTTTAAAGGAAACAAAATATAAGTGTAAAAAGTCAAATTCCAAGTCGGATGTCCTTCAGGGTCGGAGTCGGGTCGAAGTCTCGGATTTTTAAATAGGTCCACCTCTGGTCCGTCTCTAACTCGGCCTCGGATCGTAAAGTCGGAGTTGGAGTCAGATGTCTGTCTCTAACTCGGCCTCGGATCGTAAAGTCGGAATTGCCATCCCTATATATATATATATATATATATATATATATATATATATATATATATATATATATATATATATATATATATATATATATATATATATATATATATATATATATATATATATATATATTATATATATATATATATATATATATATATATATATATATATATATATATATATATATATATATATAATATATATATATATATATACATATAATATATATACATATATATATTATATTATAATAATATATACATATATATATATATATATATATATATATATATATATAATATATATATATATACACACAACAACACTAATAACATATATATATATATATATATATATATATATATATATATA